>JASEKS010000147.1:0-235508 GCA_030770415.1 Pleoardoris graminearum
AAAAGGAGTATAAAAAACGAAATATAAAATAAAAAAATAAAAATATAAAAAAAAAGAAATTGATAAGAGATTGAAATTATAATAATTTTGTTAAGGATATAAAATAAAGATAATTATATTATAAAAAAAAATTAATTTTTTAAAAAAAATAAAAAAAAATAAAAAAACCAGAAAAAAAAAAAAAAAAAAAAAAAAAAAAAAAAAAAAACTAATAAAGAGATAAAGTTTATCTATAAGTATATCTTAGTAGACTTAAAAAAATAAGTAAATAGTTTATAAGAATTTAGAGTAATTTAGCGCTAATTATTATATAGCAGTAATATTAAATTTTTTAATAAATTTTATACGTATAATAGTGCCCTTTATTTTATAAATAAATACGCTAAGTTTAATATCCTTTTTTATAATTATAGCTATTTAAACTAGACTTTTAAAAAAAAGTAAAAGCGTACTAAAGCTAAAAATAATTTTAATAACTTCTAGTTAAGTTTTAAGAAAAGTAAAAAGGGCGTAAGTATTCCCTATAGTAGTATAATAGTATAATTTAAACTAATTTAGTACTCTCTAGTATACTTAGTTACTAATATATTTTTTAAAAATTTAGTACTCTTTATAGGGTAGTTTTAATTAATTTAAAAATTAAAATAAACTGCTATATTACTAATAATACTACTTAGCTTTAAACTTAGGTTTAAGCTTTTACTACGTTTTTTCTATTTACTTCTTCCTACTATAGTAACTAACGCGTTTTTTAAACTTCTAGCTTTAGTAGTTTAAGTTTTATTTTTATTAATAGTAATAAGTATAAGAAGATAGTATATTTTAACTACTAATTTAGTACTAATTATTATACTTAGAGTAGTATAACTAATTTTATTAAAAATTATAATTATTAAAGGCTTTTATTCCCCGGTAACTTCTTTTAGGAAATAAGTAATAAAAAGTAATATTTTAGTAAGTCTTAGATAGGTAGTTAAATAAATTTATAGTTTTTTAAATCCCTATAGTTATTATTATAATAGTTAGGCTTTTAATATAATAATTTAGGCTAGATAGTACTAATTTATAATAATTATAGTTTTTATTTTACTATAATATACTTATATATCTTTTTAATTTTCTTCTTATACTATTAAACTATTTTAACTTTTAATAGGGCTATTTATATTACTAAACTTTCTATAGAAGATATATATAGAATTATAAAAATAAAAAATAATAATATTATCTTAATTAGGGAATATAGCCCTAAAGTAGTCTATTTTAGACTATTAATTTACGCTAAGGGTCTTTTTAGACTAATTTAGTACTTATAACTACTAAAAAAAAAAAAAGTAACTCTTTTAACTCTTTTAAAGTTTATATAAAATTACCTTAAATTATTTTCCCCCTTTTAGGAGGCCGGCTTTAGTCTTATTATACTAGTATATTCTTAAATAGATTATTATTTTTTATAAAAAGTCTATCCTACTTTTATATTATTTAGTCTAGTAGGGTTATTTTAAATTTTTTTAAAATAATTTAAAATTATTTTTAAAATCTTTTTAGTACTTTTATACCAATTAAAATTTTTAGTTTTTAAGTATTCTCTTTATCTAAATAGTCTTATTATTTAATAAGATATTTTTTTTATTTAGACTTATTATATCTACGGTCTATAATATATTTTATATTATATATATTATTACTAAATTAGTATAATATATTAATTATTAGTTTCTATTTATATAGTAGTATATTTTAGGGTTTATATAATTTTAATAAAAAAGAATAAAAGACTAAATAAACTTATTTTAGGCTTACGAGTTTAATTCTATATATAGTAAGTAAACTACCTATATAGTTAATTATTATATTAGAACCTAACTATTTCTAGTTAATCTTTTTACTTAGTTTTATAAATTATATATAACAATTTAAAATCTAGACTTTACTTCCTACTTATAGGTTTAGTAAAAGACGCTTCTTATTTTAAAATATTTTTTAGTACTTTTATACTACTTTTAGTTTTTATTTAGCTTTATTATAGATATTAATAAGTTTAGAGGCTAAGTAAAAAGTTTAAAAACTTACTTTTTTACCTAGTACCTATAAGGGCTAATTTAACTCTTTTAGGCTATATCTGTAGTAAACTTAAAAGAGTATATATTTAGTAATAAAATATTAACTATTATTATAGGTAAATTCTACGTAGAAAATTTATAATACCTAATTATTTTACTTTAGATAATAGAAAATATATAGATACTATTTAAAAGTCTTATTTTACTATTATATTTACCTATCTATCTATAGGTAAAAAGCAGAAAATAAGATTTACTTTAAATTTAAATAATAGTAAAAGGTATTTTAATATTTTACTTATATAAGTAGATTTTTATTAAATAGTACCGTTTCTAAATTTCTATAAAATTTTATAATCTTATAGATTTAGAACTAGACTAGATTAATACTATTTTAATTTATTTTTACTAGTATATAATAAACTATTTTAGAGAAATAATTTATAATTATAAAAATTATATTATATATACTTTTAGTAAAGTAACTAGGGGGTAAGTTTATAATAAAATCTATAATTATATATTACTATAGTCTATTAAAGACTAAAAGTAGATAGAGGAAACTATATAACTTATATATTTTTAAATTAGCACGCTAACAGCGCTTATAGTTATAAATATAGTTAATAATATCTTTAAATATACCTATTTATATATATTTACGTTATACGCGCTTAAAGATTTATTTTATACTAAAATACTTTAAAAGGAGACTATTATAGTATTATATAATTACTTTTATTTTATTTTTAGATATATAGGGCCGTATTAGTTTTATTAATTTTAACTTAGCGCCTTTTAAACTATTTAGTTATAAATTATTATTACTATTTTTAAATAAGTTTAACTTTTTATCTTCTAGATCTGTTAGGTACTTTAAAATAATTATCTCCTCTTTAGGTAAATTACGTAGCCTAAAGTTTTAAATTTTCTTTATAAATTTTAAATTATATTTATAGTTTATTTATATATAAATTATTATTATAAAAACCGTAATTTTATTAGTCTTTATAGTAGAGAGCTCTAATAGCTTTTTTATAAATACTATAAAGGCTATATTACGTTTATACTTAACTATTTTAAACCCTAGTATATAATTAGGGCAGCGAGATAAAATATTAGCTAAATTTATTAATTTTATTTTATAGGATACGTTAAAATTATACTTAAAAAAAAGTAGATATAACTATACTTATTATAGTAATAGAGGTTTTATTTATATAAACTATTATAAATTATTATAATTTATAAAAATCCTAAAGTAAATACCCTATAGGTATTATTTTTAATATTTAATACTTTCTATAATAGTAAAGAGTTTTTTATTATATATATTATAATAGTACTACGCGCTGTTTAACTTTTTTAAATAAAAATTAACTAGCTACTATTAGGATAATTTGTCCTTTTTAAAAACTAATTAGCTTAAAATAGTGCTAATAGCCTTATTAAAAGTATTAGTCTTAATTTAAGTCTATTTTTTATATTTAAAGTGCGATAGTATTAGTACTTTAAAAAAAAATTTTTAAAATTTTTTAAAAACTTTTTTACTAGCGTCGTCTATATCTATATATATGCTTTTTTTTTATAGCTAGCCTGTCTTTAGTACTACCTAGCGCCTTTTAGATTAATTTAGTAAGTAGTAGGGCTAACTAAAAAAATTAGTTTATAAATTTATAATAGTAGTTTATAAAACTAATAAAAACGCGAATATCGCGTATATAAATAAATTTAAACTAATTTTAAATTATTTTAACTTTAGTTAGGTCTATTAAGAGGCTTTTAAGTAAAATAATAAAACTAAAATATTTTATAAACGTAATATACGAAAAATACTTTTTTAGATTTAAGTAAAATTTTATTTTACGTAAATACTATAATACCTTTTTTATATAACTTTTATACTCTTTTTCGGTGTCCGAGAAGATAAGTATATTATTAAGATATATAATATAAGTTATATTAATTAATCTAGCTAGTATTTATAATATAAGCTATTAAAACTATATAGATATATTTATTAAACTAAAAAATATAATTATATACTTAAAATACCCGTATCTTATACGGAATATAGTTTTTTACTTATTATTTTTTATAATATAAATATAATAATAAACTTTTTATAAGTTAAGCTTAGTATAGATTTATATTTTTATAAACTAGTTTAGTAATTTTATAATTAATAAAAGAGTGCTATAATTTTTAATTATAATCTTATTAAGGCCTTTATAGTCTATATAAAGTCTTAAACTGCCTCTCTTTTTTTTTATAAAAAAAATAAAAGTTTTAGTAAGGGATTTTAATCGCTAAATTTACCCTCGCTTAAAATATTTTTTTATATATTTTTTAAAAACCTCTAGTTTAGTAACTAAAAAATTATATATAAAATAATATAAAAAATTAGTACTAGACTTAAAATTAATTTTTAAATTATTTAATCTGTAGTCTATAGAGATCTTAAAATCTTTATTTAAAACTAAATTTAAAAAATTAGAATACTTAAATAGTATAGAGTATTTTTTATATTTATTTAGTTTATTTTAGACTAGAATCTCCGTTAACCCTACTAGGTATATATATATTTAGATAGTTAGATTATATATAATACGCTTAAACTCTTTTATACTTTTAAAAGTAATTTTTCTAATAGAAGTATTATTTTTTTTAAAATTACCTTTAAAGAAAACCCTTTAAGTAGTAATATTTATTTTTAAGTTCTTTTAATTAAACTAAAATAAGTTTAAAAAGATTTTATATTAAAAGAGATCTGTAACTATAAATAGAATTAGCTAAATTTAATTTTAATTATATAAACTAGTTAAGTTTATTTTAGTAACTATAGTACTATAAATAGTTATATTAAAACTATTTACCGCTTATACTAATAATTTATTAAAAGTAATTACCTTTAAGCCTATTTCCTTTACTAACTTAGCGTTTATAAAATTTAAAATAGATTTTAGATTTATTAAAGTTTTAATATAGTCTTTATTTATAATTTTAGCTTTTAGAGTAACTATCCCCTTAAATTAGTTATATAACTAGTTAAATAAACTGCTAACGTACTTAATTTTAAATATTTTTAATAAGTAGTTTATAATAGTTTTAATATAGGTAGTAAGTACTATAATTATTTTTACTTTTTCTTTTTTTTTACCTAAATTAATAACGCGGCCTTCTTAGTTACTTTTTTAAACTTAAAGGCTACTAGCTTATTTTTATATTAGTAGTTAAAAGTATAGTAGCCCTTTTTATTATAATAGTAATAAATTAGCGTACTAGTAAAAAATTTTATTTTAGTTAGTAGTTTATTAAATTAGTTAGTATCTAACTATACCTATTAGTTCTTTTTAGGGCGTTTTTAAAGTTTATTAAATTTTTTTATATTTTACGTATTTTTTTTAGGCCTTTATATTTTAAAATTATTAAAATTAGTTATCTTTTTTATTAACTAAAAGAAATTAGCCTTTTCTTTTATTTTAGTAATAGTATTAATTTATTATTTCTTTAAAGTCTACAGCCTAGCCTAAAAATCTTTATTTAAATAGCTTATAAAGTTTTAAACCTATTAGAGTTTCTTATTAGCTTTAAATATATCTAACTTTTTTTATAAAGGGTAAATATATTTTAGGAGTTCCGTAAAAAACTACTTAAATAGCTAAATAGTTTACTTAAAATTAATTTTAGTTTTATTAGACTATTATAGTAGTTTTTTAAGAGTATTTAATATTTTAATCTTTAAAAAGTTTTAAGTCTTTTTTTAAAGTAGTTTAGTACTAAGTTTTAAAGTAATTTTAGCCTTCTAAATAGTTTAAAGGGGATTATTAATATAAGTAATAGTAAATTTAACCTTTAAAATTTCTATTAAAAATAGATCGATAATTAGTAAAAATAGTATTTATAATTATTTTTTTAAAAGTTAAAATTACGTCTGCCCTTTTTTTTATAAATATAAGGGGTCTTTAACGTTAGTAAACGTATAGCTAAAATAAAGGTTAAAAAGGTATAATTTTATAAAATAGTTAGGTTTTTTATAATTATAGTTTAGTCGCCTACGTTAAAGTAATAATAAATATTAAATAGTTATTTTATTTTTTTTTATTTTTAACTTATTAAAGCTAAGTATATATTTCTTTAAAATTAGCGAATATAGAGGGGTCTAATTAAAATAAAAATATTTAACTATAATAGTTAGCAGCCGTTTATACCCTTTTATACTCTAATAGACTTAATAGAGGCGTTTTTATAGCTTATATAAAGCTTTAAAAAACTTAAGTATTAAAAATACTAAAAAGAAACTTAAAATTATCTTTAGATTTCTTAGTAATTTTAATATTTTATAAAATTAACATATTATACGTAACTAGGTAATAAGACTTTTTTAGAGCTATATTATACTAGATTACTCCTAAAGATAAAAAAGTAATTTAAATATTAAGAATTAAGGTAGAGTAGTAATATAGTATAATATATAAGATAAATTAAGTATATATTCTTTATAAGAGTAAAGAGATAAATTACTACTAAACTAAAACCCTATAGTATAAACTATATATCTCTTATTACGTAAGCACGCTCTTATTTAAAGCAGAGATACCTAAATTATAATAATTATTATATAAACTAAATAAAAGCCTAAGTAAATCTAAATAATAGATTAAGAAATAGTTTAAATATAAATATTAATAAGATATTTAACTTTTATATACTAGCTTAATAGATCTAATAGCGTTATTAATATAATTATTTAGATAATTTTAATAGAAGACTAAGAGTATATTAATAATAGTAGTAGACTTTATTATATTTATTAATTACGTAATACTTGTATAATATATCTTCCTTTAACTAACTAGAGGTCCTTAACTATTCTTATATAGTGTTAGGTGTACCTCTTGCAGGATCCTAATATTAGACTAAAGTAAGTTATTATTATTTTATTATTATCTAGTATAGAATTGGGACGCTTTTTTTATTCAGACCGCTATGTATTAAGAAACTATACTTGTTATTTCTTACGAGAATGCTGGGGCCGATCTTGATGCTAAGCTTTATAGCCGAGTGTATACAATCTCCTTAGTCGTATACTAGATTTTAGGCGCTACTCAGTCGTTCTTGCTCCGTGATACTGCACTACTGAGAGACTTACATGATCGAGACCCCAGTCGTTGTACCCGCTATCCTCTCACCATCGCGCGCATCACCTACGATCAAATTTCGCAGCAATGTTTATGGGAACTTCAGGCGGCCGGAAGATTGTGCGAACCGTTCGTCGCTTGTGGCGCTATTAACGAAACCCTGCCATATACACTTGTTGCACATTCCACATTAGCTTCTCCCTGTAGGCTTTCATACGCGCACGCAAGGCAGCAGAGTTATAGAGGTAATCTAATTTAACGAAGTTAGTATTAAGGCTGTCGCCTTAGGGGAGGAACTATAGTACGTGCGGGAGATGGTGCATAGAAGCTGTACGTAAATTTCCGCCGCGGCATCGACCCTCCATCTTCACATCCTCCTTTAACTTCAATCATAGACGGGATGTATCATAAAGTACCGCTGTGGCTGCGTTAGCCATGTGGTGAGGCAATGGATAATGGCGACAACGCACTTGCGACGCTGACGATGATTTACGGCGTTGGTCGTGTGGCGCAGGTAGTTCCGCCAGCCGTGGCTTCGCCCCTCTTCGGCTTTCCTTGGCGAACCATCCAAAACAAACATCAACCAAAAGACGATTTCCTCTCTCTCTTCATGTAACAACATTCCTCGGGAGCGATATGAAGCGAGCGCTTTCCTGCCCTGACATCGAGCAGACGCGCAGCCACCCTGCGTTTCCGAAACGCCGCAAACGGGGCCCTTCGGACAGCAGCTGCCACTGCCTACGCCATCCATCAACGCACTTCCCGCGAACGGTACCACTAACGCCCGAGACTCTACAAACGCTTTCGTCACAATCATCGGCGCCCCAGGACTTGACGCAATCTATCGAACATTGGACAAACAATTGCGACCGTTACAGCGACGCGGAAATGGCATCCCCGCAGTCGCCAATCATGGCGTCGAACGACAGTGGTCAGAGGTGAGCATCCATGCTGAGTTACCGGCGACAGCGGTCTCAAAGCCCCAGTAAGAAATCAAGTCCCCAATATCGATCAAGGAACATGGCCGACGCGAGCGTCTTTGTAGATCATTTCCCTGAACCGCCCCCTGACGTGGAGGACCAACTGAAACACATATTCCAAGTATCGATGCTGGAAGACATTGGGAAGTCGACAGTCACAAACGGGGTTGGAGCGCTCGCGGAGAGGTACTGCCACAAGTCAAGGCAGATGGCCAAGGACTGTGCTGGAGAAGGTCAGTGGAAGAGCTGGCTGCTAGCGGGGCTCGTCGAGCCGATGCAAGAGCTATGGCCAGACATTGTAAAGCTGAGTGCATCCGAGAAGCGTAGGTTCATTGCTTTCGCTTTTGTGACGTGGCTAATCTTGCTGTAGCATGGATGTCTGAACTTAGACCGACCCCGCCATCCTTTGAAGATATACTTGGGTCCGTCCAATCTCTTCCGAATCCTCCCGAATCCCGCACAGCTGAGCCTCCGCTCCGCCCTCCGCTCGACCCTATCCTTCCGCAGACGCCCATCCTCAGCCCACCATCCGACGCTCCCAGCGAATTAACCACCGATGATCCGAATCGTGTTTCCATACCCAAACCGGACATAACTGTTGGCCTTTCCCACACCTCATTTTCCAAAGTCCACGGCAGGATATTATGGGAACTCCAGGACAACAATCGCGTCCTCAGCGAACCACACCAATCAGCGATCGGTCTGCATTTCCCTTTTCTTATTCTGGAAGCCAAGGGCCCCGCTATCGGGTCGAATATGGTGGGAGCGCAGAACCAGGCTGCTGTCGACGGGGCTTGCGCTCTTAATATTCTTCGCGACCTGAAGCTCACGGCCATCACTTACATGCGTCGCTTTGGCACAGACCGCCCTCCAAGGCAGATCATCTTCTCAGTCGTGACAGAAGGGCCTACTCACGAACTGTGGGTTCACTATCAAGTAGACGAGGCATACCATATGACCTTGCTGCGGATATGGCGGACGACAAGTACAAAGGAGGCAAGAGAATTTGTGCATGCGTTAGCCAAGGTGTTGGAATGGGGGGTCTCCGGTTTTAGGACCGCCGTGTGCGAGGAGTTGACTGCTATTGAGACTGGGCTTCGGGACCGGAGGACGGAATGACGCTCGTCTGCCTTGGAGCAATCAATCTATTTGGGAACGTGAACTCTGGGTTTTTCGCTTCCGTGATGTAGCCACCGTGGATCTGATACAGGTAATAGCAGCATCAGAATCCAATCGTTACATTCCCCCTTCGCCACCGATGTAAAGCGCTGAGCGGAAGTCTCTCTGTTGGGGACCTCAGGGGCGACTAATCCATGTCTAGACTGCGCAATAAGTAACGTGTTCGTCGTTAACGGTGTTGGCATCGCGAGTAGCACACAACATGACCAAGACAAGGCGCCAGGGGGAGAGCAGTCGCGGAGATTCTTGTCGGAGCTCGCTCTATGTACCGTCTAATGCCTCCAAGCAGCCGACCCCAACTCCTCTGTGGGAGAGCGAATTCGTCGAGCAATATGCGAGCCGCTAGTACTACTAGAGTCCGCCTTCTGGTAAAGTTGCGTGTCGTAGTACACTGTTATCGTACCTGCCTTACTAATACTAAACGCTCCTGTCTTCAGTCTATTTCTCGCCTGCCCCGAGCCATCATTCATCTGTGCTGCTGCTCGTTTGTGCACTCTCCAAGCCTTACTTTCGCACACCGGGCACCGTTCATTGCCAATTCCTTAGTGCTCGGGGCGCCGTTACGAGTAGCGTCTAGCGCGCTAGGTGTCACCCGCTCCGCGCTCTCTACAGTCTCCTCTAAGTTACTATATCTGCGCCGTCGCCAACTTAGCCGTTCCCTCTATCCTCAGCACACGAAACTTGTTAAGCGCCCTTATAGGGTATTAGGTTAGGTAGCTAGATAAAGTTTAGTACGCTAAATAATAGATTTTTACTTAATATTTTTTTTCTATAAAGTATAGTATACTAATACTAGTAGAGGAGTTCTATACCTAAACATATATTAATACTATAAAACATTCTTTTTATATTTTCTATTAGTAAATTTATTTAACGTACTTCGTAAGCTTTATAAAGCCGCGGTACAATATATAATAAGAACTTAATAAATACTAAATAGCTTATAATTATATATATATAGTATAAAATTTAAACTTTTAAAAGTTATATATATTTATATACTAATTAAACAAATAGTGTGGCTGTGATAGCTCGGGGCGACTAAAAGGGGTTTTAAAAAAGGAGGAGTATGTGTATGCCTTTATATTAAAAGTTATATTTTATTTTTTAGTAAGAACTATAGTTATTCTACTAAATATAGTAATGCGCTTATACTTTACTCTATATTTATAAATTAGTAACTATTTATAATTATCTTTAAGGATCTTAGTAATAACTACTTATAATTATATATAAGGTAGTTAGTTAACCTAGTTATTAGATATATAAATTTTAATATTAATAAAGTTATTAAACGGTTATCTAAAATTAATATAACTAAATATTTAGTTTTTAAATAAGTTTAATTATTTATTCTATACTTTATACTATATTATTACTTATTTAAAGTACTTTACTGTATTATATCTTTATAAGTTTCTTTTATTTTTAAAACGCCTATTACTATACTAATCTTAAATAAATTACTAACTTACCGTCTATTATATTAACTATTTTTAATAATAATAATACTCTAAACTAATATAAAATATAAAATTAACTAAAACTATTTAACTACGTACGGCTTATTAATAAGTGTTGTAGTAAAATACCTTAGAGCTTATATTACTAGCTTATAAAACTCTTTAGAACAGAGTATTTATTTCTCCTTTATATATATATAATACGGCTCTTTAGCGCTTTCTTTTATAAAATTAGTCCCTACTCTTTAATTTTAGAATCTAGTAATTTCTAGCTTATTTTCTTTTATAGTTATAAGCCCGGCGTTTTAAAAGTAAAAAAAAATTCTCTCTATATATCTAATTATTAGAAATCCTATTTTCTAAAACTCTAATTAATTCTTTAACCTTTTATTTAAAAGTTCTTAGTTCTATAAATCTAGCGAGTATTATCTTATCTATATATAAAATAATAACCTATATCTTTAACTATTAAATACTTAATAAGTCTCGCGACTAATAATCCTTTAAGTATTATAATAACTAAAACTATTTTATCCTTTTTAACTAATAATATCTATCTTACTAATTCCGCGAGCTAGTTAATATAGTATATATAATTTAAAATATAATATATAATTTACGGTGTTTAGGATTTTATTAACCCTAATTTTAAAAGCGTTAATAATTTTATTAAACCTCCTTTAATACTAGAGTTTTTATATATTATAAAAGTATTTAAAAAAGAGATTATAAAAATCTACCGTAACTATAATATAAAAATTAATATATACTACGCCTACTTAACTAAGTATACTACTAAAGTAAACTAAGTAATAAATATCTAAAACTAGATTAGTATAATAGTTACTTTAGAGCTTATAAGCACTACTTAAATATACTATACTATTAAAGAGGATATTTTAACTTAGTTAATTATTTACTTTTTTAAATAAGAGTTTTTAACTACTAATATAGTAGCTAAGAATATTATATAATAATAATACTATACTTATTTAAAAAAAGTAAAGTATAAAAAAATAACTCCTAAGCTATAGTATTATAAATAGAAAGCTCTTTATATAAAGGTAAAAGTATATAAGTTTAGTAATATTTAAAGTAAGCTAGTAATTACTAACTTTTTTACTGCTATAAGTAAGTAATTAGTACCTAATTAGGTAAAGTAAATATATATAACCTAAATCTAAAAATTAATATTTAAAAATAAGAAGCTCTCTCTAATAGAAGTAAAAAAAATTTTTTAAGTAATATTATAAAATAGAGTTACTAAGTTACTAACTAAAAGCTCTAAAATTTTTATAATACTTAGCGGATAGAGCCCCTCCCCTTAATTAAATAATTTATAGCTAAAAAATAAGGGTAAATTATACTAGTACTTTTATAAACTTAAAGTATACTATTAGAAAACTACTAAGTATCGTCGCCTATAATTAGTATTAATAAGTACTTATACTAATTAGACTGCGCCGCTTTTTAAAAAAAATAAAAAAAAGCTTTTTAAGTACTTTAAGTTTAATAAATTTACAGCTTTTTGTAATATATTTAAATAAAAGAAATAGTTTAAAGGGAATACTATATAGGATAAAAGGTTTAATAAGCTAAAATTCCCTAGCTCTTTAGTATATATAGTTATTAATTCTTTACTTATTATAAGTAGTAAATTAGAAAGAAATAATAGTATATATTTTATATAAAATTATAATACCTATACGCTCTCTAAAAGTACTATTTTTAATAATAGTACTATTTTATATCTAATAAATAATAAATTACTACTTATTCTAGAATCTTTTAAAAAAGCCGATAGTATTTATACTATTAAAACTAAAATATAAGCTTTTCTAATTTCTAGTATAAGAACCTATATAATTAAAAACACTTTAAACAGCCTAAATAGAAATTCTATAAAAAATTTTATATTAAAAAATATAGCTATTATAGAAGAATTCTACCTAAATATAGTATTTAAAACTTATTTATATAATAAGAGACTTTAGTACTTAGGCTTAGATAATATACTATATATAAAATCTTTAAAATAAAGTTTTATACTTACAACGCTTATTTATAAGTATAATTTTATATTTATTAAATATAAGCCTCTATCTTTCTATCCCTTAATTTAAAGTATAATACTAATATATTAAAAGCTTTATTTATAGTTAACATATCCGCGTATTAATACTAAAAATATATAGTACTAGAGAATAAAATATTTAAGTTAAAAAGTTTTATATACTTTTATTTATAAAATATAAAATATTTGTATTTTAGGTACTAAGTATATATATTATAAATAATATTCCCTTATATACGCGGCTTAGGTAATTTTTTAAAAATTTAAAAAGAAATTACTATAACTATACTAGCGTATTTTATAAAATCTTTTTAATATACCTAAAGGAAGGCTTAGAAAGTAGTAAATATTATTAATTAAAAATAATTATAGTAAAAAGATTTATATATAAAGCCTATAAATAAAATTACTTTTAGAACTTATAAAAGTATTTTTAAGTTTTACTATATAAATATATACCTAGTATAAACTTAAAATTATAAAGATTTTTTAAAATAATAATATTACTACCTATTTATAGTATAAAAGATTGTATTTTAAAAAATAGATAAAAGAGCTTAATATAAGTATTAAAATACTACCTCTCTATATATATAAGCTAAACGGCGGCGCTAAATACGCTAGCTAAAAAATTATTAATAAAACTATTATTATAAGATTTAGTACGAATTTACTAAAAAAGCTTTAGCTAAAAATTATAAAAGCGACTATAGCGTTTTATAATATTAGTTTAATAGTTTTTAAAAATATATAATTTCTAAATAAGGTCCTTTATAGCTAGTTTAAACAGTATATCTATTATTATAAATCTAAGCTTATAAAGTACTAAACAGCAGATTTATACTTAAATTAAAATAATATATATACTTATAGTTATCGCGTATATTCTTTAAATAAAAATTATACAGCTAGGCGTAATAGGCGTAAATTTAAAATAAATTTATAAGCCTATATTAAATATTTAATTAGTTACGTAGCTTCTAATATTTATAAAATATAAGTATTATTACTTAACTAGATTATTATAACGCGTAATATTACGTTTAATAAAACTCTTTTCTATAAAAAAAAAGAAGATTAGCCTATCTTATAAAAAGAAGCTATAAAGTTTATAAATATTTTATATATTATTAAGGTTATAGATATAAGTAAAACGTTTAATAAAATTTTTAATACGTAAGCCTATAACTCTAATAAGTTAAAAATTATTAAAAATATCGCGTAATCTAAGTAGTAGCTTAGAGGTATTTTAGCGTAAGTCTTATCTTATTCTTTTAGCTAGTTAGGTAAGTAAAGCTTTATATAAGTAGTATATACGTAGGCTATTAGCGTAGCTAACTAATAGTTATAAATCTGTATATTATATAATATAAATATTAGTTTAATTTCTCCTTAGCCTACTCTAGAATTTAAAGAATTTAGGGGTATAAACTTTAAAAAAAATAAATATTTTAGTATTTTTTATAAAGTGCACTTTAGCAAAGAAGCAGAATAGCCTAAAATAAAAAGCTTATAGAATTTTTAGATAGTAGGTAAAAGCTTATTTAATACTATTACTTAAATTAGTAATATAGAGCTCTTTTTATTAAGTAAAATAATAAATATTTTTACTTATAAAATACGGGGACCTATAAAAGACTATAGCCTAACTATTTAATAAAGCTAAAAGTAACGCAAGTTAAATTTTAAAAATTTTAATAAATTAAAGGGCGGGGATAAAAACCCCCTTAGTATTTATATATTATTAAGCCCTAATTTAAAGAGTAAGCTATTATATAATATAAAACTTATAAGTACTTTATTAAATAGCGTAGATAGCTCTCTTTAGTATAATTTTATAAATATATTTATTTTTAGTATAAATCTTATATAGGAAGAGTATAGAGAATTTATAATTATTAATACTATAGTTTAAGCTACTATATAGAATAGGGCCCTAAAAAAAATAATATTTTAAAATAAAACTTATATATACCGTAATAAGCTTCTAAAAAAGCTAGTAATATAAAAAATAATTTTTTTATATCTATTTAACCCGCTCTTTTACTAGACTATATATAAAAAATAAACTATATTTTTTAAAAAGTAAATTTAGTAAGTAGTTATGTACTCTAATAGTACTAAATATTTACTTTTACTTAAATAAGTTTTTACTTATAAGTTTAATTAGGATAAATACTTTATAAAATATAAAACTCGCCTAATAGTTAAAAGTAAACTCTAGTTAAAAGATACGCTCTTATTAATATATATTATAATACTTATAGTATACTTTTTTTATATAACTATAATAATTATAGCAGAGTTTAACCTAAAAATTTTATAACTTAATATAATTAGTACGTTCTTTAATATACTAATTAACCCCTTAAATCTAGTATAGTATAAACTACCTAATAGCTATAAGTAAAAAGAGAGTTATATAAAGCTTAACTAAGCTTTATATAGCCTATAGGACTTACCTATACTATAATATAAAAAATTTTCTAATACTTTTACTAAACTTAGCCTTATCTATTTAAAAAAAAAAGTTTTATTTATTTTTTAACGCGGATTACAAGATCTTTATACTTTTTTATATAAATAATATTTTACTTTTATACTATAAAATTTATTAATAAAAAGCTTTTAAACTACGCGATAAATTTTTAGAAATATATAAAATAAAAGTCCGCGAAGCTATAAAATAGTATTTTAAAATATAAGTAATTAAAAATTAAAAAAATTAAATAATTACGCTAATTTATAATTTATATATTAAAAAAATTATAAAAAAATTTAGAGTAACTAATTTAATACACTTCTTACTAACGCCTTTACTATTAAAAAAACTAGTTAAGAATAAGAGAGAAGTAATAAAAGCTAAAATTGAAACGTATTAAAAGCGTATTAAATCTATATTTTATACTACTATTATAATATAATCGGATATAGTATTTATTATCTTAAAGCTTTTTTATTTTTTAACTAATTTAAGTAAAGAGTATTTTACTATAGTAAAATATATAATTACGTTTATTTATAAATCGCGCTTTTAAGCGATCTAATATAGGATATATAAGGGCCTAAAACTTATAATTTATTTAAACACTTTATTTATAGATAATCTAAAAAGTAAATAATTTTTATATAGCTATATTATTATATTATTTAGGGGTGTAATTATTTAAAAAGCTATAAAATAGGTTACTATTACTATATTAATTACTAAAATAGAGCTCTTTACGCTTAAGTATATAAGTAAAAAAATAATAGCTCTAAAGCGCTTTTTTAAAAAACTTATTTTAAATTTTAAAATTACGTAGCGTATATTCTGTAATAACTAATAAATAATTAAACTAGTTATAGGTAAAAATAAGCGTATAACTACCTATTTACGTTATATAAATATATAGAATATATAGCTATATTAAAAGTATTTAAAAGGGAGTTTTAAAATTAAATACTTTTAGATAAATAATATACTAGCTAATAGGTTAATAAAAGTTTTTACAGCTTAGTAATTCTAAAGATTTAAAAAATAACTAAATTTTAAAAATATAAAAAAAAAAATTACTAAACTAGAATTTTAAGAAGTTATATAATAATAGAGCGTAAAGCACTTTAAATTAAATATTATATAGCTTATTAGCTATTATTTATAATAAATAATTTAAAACCGTACTGCTTAGGAAAACTCTATAATAAAAAAGTAAAAAGATAATAAAATAATAAAAAATTATATAATAATCTAATAGATATACTTAATAAATTAATAATTTTACTAGTTTACTAAACTTTTAAACAGCTTAAGCGCGGCGTAAAGTAATTTTATTAAAAATATTATTTATAGGGTTACCGCCTAGATTCTTATTTAGTTTAATTATCTACCTAATAGTAGTTTATAATTTATTAAACTCTATAGTCTATAAAATCTATATTAGTAAAAATTAAAAGAAGCAAATTAAAAAATTATATTTATTTATAAATAAGCTTTTTCGCCTTCTTACTATAGAGCGGCTTATAATAAAATAGAAAGTATTTAGTAATCTCTTAAACGTAACTAAGACTATAATAGTAAGTATACGTTTTTTCTAAATTTTTTAAATTAAAATATTTATATATATATTAGTTTATAACTATATTTACTTTTATACGCTTAATAATAGGAGTCTTACGTCTTAGTATTAAAATAACTACTATTACTTTTACTAGATAAAGCGCTACCTAAATAATAAAAGTAAAATATAGGGTACTTTAATCTTATAAACTATTAGTAATATTAAGCTATATAAATACTATCTAATAGTTTTTTAACTTTTTTAATCCTAATATAAAAAAATAGATAGAGTTTAAAAAAACTATAGACTAAAAAGCTTAAAATATTTTTTATTAATATTGTTTTTATTATTATAGCGCAATAAAGTCTATAGAATAAATAATTTACTATTTTTATCTTTTTTAAATTTATTTTTAAATTTACTCTCTACTATAGGGCGTAGCCTATTTTTTAAATCTAATCTAGTAAAGCTTAGAAGAGCTAAATTAAAAAAAGCGCTAATAGCGCCCAGCGCTTAAAAAATCTAGATAAAGGAGATAGGCTAAATAGATTTAATAATCTTAAAAGCTTTTTAAATTTTTTATTAGTATTAAGCTTCCTATATAGTATTTAGATACTTAGATTTTAGCTATAAAATAGCTATTTATAAGCGCAGTATAAGTATTAAACTAAAAAAATTATTAAAATTACTAACTAGCAGTATATAGATAAAATCTTTTATAAATTAAGGGAACTATAAATCTAGAATTTATAATAGTATATAAAAAAAATTTTTTAAAAATTAAGAAAGCTATAAAACTAAAAAATTAGAAAAATTATTTACTTAAAAACTAAATAGATTTTTATAAGCTTATAATAGCTGCGTATTATTTTACGAAGAGAGTAGATAAACTATTAAATATTATAGTATAGAAGCGTTTATCTAAGTTATAATAATTCCTATCTAAGACTAAATAGTATTTTAACTTTTCTAAGCTATCTATTATTAGAGCTTTTTACGCTTTTTATTCTTTTTTTTTTAAACTACTTTTTTTTACAGAGCGTAATAATAGACTAAAAAATTATATTAAGTAATTTACTAAAAACTAAAAGACTAGACTCTATTAGCTCTTTACTAACTTTAGTAAGCTTATAACACTTAAAATACTATTTACGCTTAATTATATTTAGGCACTAAACTATAGTAATATAAAAGAGATTAAAAAACTATTAAATAAAAATTAATAAAGTTTTTAAGAAATAAAATTAGAGCTTAGAAATCTAGATAAACTCTAAAAAGTAAAAATTAAAAAAAGCATTATAGCTTACTATAGTTATAGTAGTAGTAATATAAATAACTAACTTATAATACTTATAATAGTTAGGAAGCTTAAGGAACTATTTAGAGAAAAACAGTTAAATAAAAGAGTATAAAAATAGTACGGACAGTATAAAAAAATATAAAAATAATAATTAAAAGTATAAAAAGAGTAAGAATTATTTTAAAAAATATTAGTAAAGAGATTATATAAACGCTTTCTACGCTACTAACGCTAGTATATCTATTATAATTAGTCTCTTACTTTAGAACTCTATTACCTAGTAACGCTACCTGCTAAATTTTTTATTTAAAAAAGCTCTATTTAAAATTAATTCTACGGCTGCTATAAGCTTAAAAAAATTAATTTTAAACTACTTTAGATAGTTAAGCTATTTTTTTAATAACTTAACTAGGGGGTGTATCGCGGTAAGATACCTTAAAGCTTATATTACTAGCTTATAAAACTCTTTAAAACAAAGTATTTATTTTTCCTTTATATATATATAATACGGCTTTTTAGCGCTTTCTTTTATAGAATTAATCCCTACTTTTTAATTTTAGAATCTAGTAATTTCTAGCTCGTTTTTCTCTATAATAAGTTTTATACTAACTTATATATACGTAAACTTTTAGTAAAAAATAGTCTTTTTAAATATATTATTTTTAATTATTTTAAAATCTTATTTTATACGTAGAAACTTTGTATTAATAGAGTAAAAATTTTTATAAAAGTAAGTAGTTAAAAGAAAAAGACTAAAAAATTTAGTATTATTAAAAGTACTAAATATAAACTTTTATTTTTTTTTAAAAAAAATAAGTCTTTTATATTAAGACTACCTAACTATTTAAGAAAAGTATTTTATCTTTTAAGCAACCTAATAACCGGCTCTTTAAGTAATTAACTAATTAAATATAGACTAGTTAAGTAATCTATACTAGAATTTAATTAATTACTTATTTAGGACTAGCGTCCTTCCTATTTAAAAATAGTCTAATACTAATTAGATTAAGTTATTATACTAATCTAATTAAGTAATTAAACTAAACCTATTTAGGAAATTAACTAGTCTAATTAAATAATTAAACTAAATCTAATAAAGTTAAGTCTGAAACCTAATAAACTAATTAATTAAATAGTAGATTAAAGTAGACGAGTATAAGATTTAAACTCGTAGCCTATAATATTACTATTATAGGTAGCCAGGTGTATTATCTACTAAGCCACACACCCTCTCGCGAAAAGTAAACTTAAGATAATTATAAATTTAGATTTAGAATAATAAAACAAGACAGAGCTATTAGTACGCTTATAAAATTTAAAATAAAAATTTTTTTAAATATAATTTTAGAATTTACTAGGACCTGTAAGTTAAGTAAGTACGCGTTTTTTATTCTTAACTAGTAGCTAATTACTAATTAGGTAGTAAATATTTATAGGCGATATAGGTACTAAAAATAGTAAATATAATTTTTTTTTATAAAACTACTATATAAGTTAAATATATATATAACTTATTTTAGCGAGTCTTTATAGTATTATTATTTTAGTAGGAAGTTTAACGGGTAATATAAAAGCTTATATAAAATTAAATAAAAAAATATTATTTTAAATTATACAATAAGTCTATAATAATATTATTAGTTTATAATATTAGTAAGTAGGATAAAATACGATAAAAGTAATATAAAAAAATATATAAGCCTTTTATATATACTTAAACTCGAGAGTACTATTAGTAAATTCTTTTATATAAAAGATTTTAAAATTTTAAAAAATTATATTACTATAACTAGCTCTATTAGGCTTAATTGTAACGGATTAAGTTTAATAAGTTATAATAGTAGAGCTTATTAATATGTATATAATAATATAGAAACATTTTTATTTCTTTTTAATACTAGCTATTTATTTTCTTTTATACTTAAACTATTATATAATATTTTATCTATACTTATAGATATTTTATAATACTTTCTCTTTTCTTTTTATACTTATTTATTATTTACTATATTTATTTACTATATTTAGTTATTATTATTATTTACGCTAACAACTACTATTATAATTTATTAGTTACTTATTTAACTACCTTTTTATAAATAAAATAGAGATTATATTTATTTTTACTACTTTTTACTTAGTCTACAGATAAATAGTACAGTGTTTAATAATAATTAATATTTATTTATAATTATATTTCTTGTCTTACTAATAATAATTACTACGATACTAAGTATATCCTATACGTTTACCTAGTCTACGCACTAAAGAAATTATATATAGCTCCCCCCCTAAAACCTTTAAATATTAATTATTTCTAGTATTCTATAAAGACTTTGTGCTTAAAATATCTTTACTTTTACTACTAGTATCCCTAGTAATATTTTACCTAAGTATACTACGTATTTTAAGCTACGTATCTCTATTATAAAACTAATATTAATATACTAATTTTTTATTCTTTATAACTAGTTTAGTACTATATTTACTACTACTATAT
This sequence comes from Pleoardoris graminearum, assembly GCA_030770415.1. Classification (NCBI taxonomy): domain Eukaryota; kingdom Fungi; phylum Ascomycota; class Dothideomycetes; order Pleosporales; family Didymosphaeriaceae; genus Pleoardoris; species Pleoardoris graminearum. The sequence continues at coordinate 20,741 of JASEKS010000147.1, forward strand.
TTATTTCTATTACCGTCGTCTTTGTATAGGCTAGTATAACTAACCTTAACTTTTTAAATTCTATTACCTTTACTATTAGTAGTATTATAATTTTATTTATTTTATTACTATCTATCTTATTACTATTAATTTTATTATCGTCTACTTTATGGTCTAGAATTTTCTAGTAGTCATAAATATTAATTTTATAAACTTAGTAATTATGTTATATATAATAGTATACTTAGTAGTATTAAAAAAACTTATTAAACTTTATTATCCTATAGGTAGAATATAGTAAGAATAGCTTATATATTTAGCATAGTTAGAATATTAAAATTAATTTAAATAAGTATAATATCTGCTAAGAAAAAAGTAAAAAAAGTAAAAAAAGTAGGAGCTTTAAAATATATATTAGTAAGTATCTTTTTAATAAATATTTAGCTAACCTGTTAACTATAAGAATAGAAAGATATATAAGTAGTAGTAGCTACTACTATCTATATATCTCTTCTACTAAATATAGTATCTATACTAGACTTTTTAACTTTTTTAACTTAACGTTTTTTTAGGGAGGCGTACTAAGTACGCTAGTATATTAGTAGCTAACGTAGTATTATTCTTTTTTTAATCTAGCCTTACTAAACTTTTTTAATACATTAAATATAAAGGATAAAGGCATACACATACTCCTCATTTTTAAAAATCCCTTTTAGTTATTCTAAGCCACTATAGCCACACTATTTGTTTAATTAATATATAAATATATAAATATAATGGTATATATATACTCTTTTTTATTTAAAATTTTTTTAGTCGCCTGTATAGCTACTATAACTATATCCTTTTATTTAATTAATATATAAATATATATTATTACTAATACTCTCTTTACTAGCTTTTTTATATTTTATAGCTATACTATTATTAAAATAATTACTACTATTCTAGCCCTAAAACTAGCGTAATTAAAATTATTTTAATTATTTAGTAAAACTAGCAGCTACTACTTCTATTTACGTATATAGTTTAGGTTAATATTTATAATAAAATTTTTAAACTTTTTAAAATTTTTTATGTCCTTTACTATTAATATTATATAGGTTAGTAATAATTACTATTACTATAGTCGTAACTATAGCTATAGCTATATACGTATAGTATACGCTTACCTATTTTTATTATAAAATTATAGTCTATAGTTATTAAACTTACTATTTATTTTATACGATTTAACTATTTATATAGGCTAAGACTTACTACGGTACTCTAAAGCTTTTTAAAAATATTTAGTAAAAGAAATACTATTAGTAATATAAAAATAGATTAAGTTATATAGAAAATACTATAAGTATTACTTTTATAGAGTTATTTATTTATAATACAGTTATAGATATATAGTAAAAAGTATAATATAACTATTTACCGTAGTAGGCTGCTTATTATACTTTTTTTATTATTTTATATATATATATATAGTATCGGAGACGCCGGTATATATTAATACTTTATAGTATATTAGTAATAGCGTAAGCTATTACTACGATATTTTGTTATAAATAGATATTGTATACTAGATTAATAGGTAACATTTACCTACGTATTATTATTTTAACTTATTATAATAATAAACAATTTTTAAAATAAGGTATTAATATATAACTACGTACTATGTCTTCTATTATTATATTTAAATTATTATAGAGCCGTTTTATATAAACTCCTATAATAGTAAGTAGTTATTTCTTTTAAAAAATATAAATACTACGCTAACAATATAGCTTTATTTTTTTAAAAAAAATTTTTTTATAATATATAAATACTAAATTTAAATAAAATTTTAGGCTCTACTTTTAATATTATTACTATTTAGCTTACTATTACTACTATATTTTCTTACTACGTTATCACTTTTAAATAAAGTTCTAGTATAATTCTTATACTTAAAATAAATTTTTAGATATATAAAAATTTTAAATAAAGGTATACACATACTCCTCCTTTTTTAAAACCCCTTTTAGTCGTTCCAAGCTACTACAGCCACACTATTTGTTCGATTAATATATAAATATATATAAAAATTTTAAAATAATTAAAACATTTAATATTAAATAAAGAGTAGAAAAGTTATAGAAAATTAAAGACGTTTTACACTTTAAATTATAAATATTTTATTATTAATTAACGTACTTCGCGAGCTTTATAAAGCTGCGGTATAACGTAATAATAAAAACTTAATAAATACTAAATAGCTTATATATAATAAGACTAGATATAAATAGTATAAATTTTAAACTTTTAAAAGTTTTACTCTTTTCTTTTAGTAAGGATAAAATATTTTATTAAATATAGTAACGCTCAGTTTATATATTTATTATATATTTATAAATTAGCAACTGCTTATAATTATTTTTAAAATTATTAGTAATTATTATTTATAATTATATATAACGTAGTTAGTTTAGGAGGTTACTAGATATATAAACTTTAGAACTAAAGAGCATTATTAAACTATTATCTAGAGTCTATACGACTAAATATTTAGCTTTTAAGTAAGTTTAACTATGTATCCTATACTCTATACTATATATTAACTTTTATTTAAAGGTATTTTACTATATTATATTTTTATAGATTTTTTATTTCTAAAATATCCTATTACTATACTAATTTTAGCTAGATTACCGCCTATTATACTGATCGCTCCCGGTAGTAGTAACACTCCGAGCTAGGACGAGGTCTAAGGTTAACTAGAACGTGATTCTTCTATCTACGCACGACTTATCGACAGTTAATATTTTATTAAATATAAAATAATAGGAATAATAGTAGAATAGTATAAGTGTATTAGTTATAAGAGTATATTTAAAAATAAAATAAATTGCTAAAAATACTTTAGATAATTTATTTTAGGTTATATATAAGTGGTTATGGAATAACTATTATAGACTTAGTAATATATAATTTTTTTAAATAGTATTTAATATTTTTTAAAAAAAATATAAGAAACTATTAATAAATATAATTATTATAATATTACTTCTTTTTTTAGAGTTATTAGTTTAATAAATATTTAACTATACCTAATAGTACTAAATAGTAATATTTATATCCTCTAATAAAGGCATGCACATACTCCTCCTTTTTCGAACCCCCTTTTGGGTCGCCCCGAGCCACTACAGCCACACTTTTTATTCGATTAATATACAAATATATATCCTTTTATTTTTATTTTTTTTATATATATTTTTTTTATAATATAATCGTTATACGTTTTCTAAAACTATGTTTATTTTAAATAATATTATTAATAATATAATCTACGCTAGCGTAGCGTCTTAATATATTTTTTTATTTATATTAATCCTAGTTTTATAATAGCTAGTAATTATTTCTTTTAAAAATATAGGTACTACGCTAAAAGCGTAGCTTTAATATAATATACTATTTTCTATTAAACTTTTATTTATTTAAATTTTTAATTAAAATTAACTTTTATAAATATACCTAATAGGTATACATTAGTATAAATTAGTAGTTTAAAATATTAATAAAACTATTAATATATTTTTTACTCTTAAATCTTTTATTTATAACTACGTAATACTAATAAAGTATATATAGGCTTTAAATAGTATTATTTAGTACTAATAGGCGTAATAGACTTAAAAAAAATTTTTTTTTTATTTCGAGTTAATACAATAGTGTCTAAGAGAAAAATCCTAAATAAGTATTATATAAATTTAACTTATAATAGTAGTATTTATACTGAAATACTTTATATTTCTTATATTAATTATATATTTAAGTATAAAGTGTATAGTAAAGACTATATTTACTTATTTAATTTTAAAAATAATAATTAGGAGTTATTAGTATTTAAAATTATTAATATAAGTAAGATCTATTTTATTTAGTTAAGATAAGGGGCTATTTTATAGTAAGTACATTTTTAATTTTTTTAGAAGTATAAAAGTAATATTTAGACATACTTAGTACTTATTAGTATATATAAGTATTTATTAATTTTATAAAATATCGTTTACTTTTAATAAGATTATTATAATTACTTTTATAAATAAAGTGTAAAATATTTTAGTTACGTTATTAGATATACTAAATATATAAAAATGTTTATACAATTATTTTATTAAGTATAAGTATTAAGTTATTAATTTTTAGTATATTCTAGTATATAAAGCGCTTAAATTAAATATGTTTTATTAAATAGTTTATTTTATAAAGTCTATACTACTTAATAAGGAATTTAAATACTATATAAATAATTAAAGAAGGACTATTATAATAGTAATAAAAAGATTATTAAGATTAATTAACGTATTAGCGCTAGCTTAAAAACGTAAATAGTCTAAAAAATATTATTTAAGCTATTTTAATATATAATAGTATAAACTTATATTAATATATATTTTGAAAGTAAAAAATACTAAACCTATTTATACTAAACTTATAATAGTAATTTTAATTTATGTAATAAATATACTAGGTATTACGGAAAGATAATTTAGAGTTTATATTACTAGCTTATAGACCTTTTTAAAATAGAGCATTTATTTCTTTTTTATATATATACAGTATAATACCACTTTTTAGTACTATTTTTTATATAAGTAGATTTATTTTTAAATTCTCAAATGTAATAGTTTTTAACTTACTTTTTTATATAGTTATAAGTCTAGTATTTTAATAATTTAAAACATTTTTCCTACGTATTTAATTATTATAAATTCTATTTCTAAAAGCTTTAATTAATTTTTTAATTCCTTATTTTAAAACTTTAAATTTTATAAGCTTATTAAGTATTACTTTATTTATATACTTATAATAATTTATATATTTATATACTAATTAAACAAATAGTGTGGCTGTGGTAGCTCGGGGCAACCAAAAGGGGTTTTAAAAAAGAAGGAGTATGTTTATACCTTTATTAATAATTTATATTTTTAGCTATTAAACGCTTAGTAAGTTTTATAACTAATAATTCTTTAAGTGTTATAATATCTAAAGTTATTTTATCCTTTTTAATTTATTCTATTTATCTTACCAAATTTTATAAACTAGCTAATATAGTATATATTACTTAAAGTATAATATATACTTTATAGTATTTATAGTTGTATTAATTTTAATATTAAAATTATTAATAATTTTAGTAAGTTTTTTGATATAAAAGATTTTATATATTAGAAAAATATCTAAAGTAAAACTTAGAAGAATTACTATATACTACTAATAAAGGTATACACATACTCCTTCTTTTTTAAAACCTCTTTTAGTCGCCTATACAGTCACCACAGCCACACCCTTTTATTTAATTAATATATAAATATATAAATATATACTATATACTATACTCATTTAACTAATAATACTACTAAAGAATATTAAGTAGTAAATATATAAAATTAAATTAATATAATATTAGCCTTAAAGCCTATATGTATTATTTAAATATATTTTACAATTATAAGAATTTTTTTCACTTATTTAATTATTTAATTCGCTAAATAAGAACTTTTAATTATTAATAGAGTAATTAAAAATACTATATAATAATAGTACTATCCCTATCTAGAGATAGTAAAATATAAAAAATAGATTTTAAGCTATAGTATTATAAATAAAATGTTTTTTATAGAAAGACGAAGGTATATAAACTTTTTTTTTTTTATATATAATAATATTACTATTAGTAACTGCCTAATTAGAAAAAAAAGTGTTATATATACTATATAACCTAATAATAGGCTTTTAAAGATACTATACTAAGCTTAATTAAAAAAAGTAACGCCTACTAAGATAGGCACGTAATAACTACTTAATAGTACTTAATAGTTTTATAGCTTAGTATAATTTATTACCTTATAATAATTTATACTTATATATCTATTATTATAACTAATACTAAGCAGGTATTTATAAAAAAAGAAAAAAAAATATTATATTTATAGTACGCAGCGCGACGCGTAAGGTATTACTTTATTAACTATAGTATAGTACTCCTATAACCGCATATCTAAGGGGCGCACTCCTAATATTATAAAATAGACCTAAAAGTATATATATAGGCCCGCGCCGGGCGTTGTAAAGTATAATATAAACTTACGCTAGGTACTATAAAAGATACTATAATGTATATAATATCCGCAAAGCGAACTAATATAATAACTAAACTATTACGGTATATAAACTTAATAATATTTAAAATAAGCTAGCTATTACTAACTTTCTTACTACTATTAGTAAGAAATTAGTACTTAAATAAGTAGAATAGATATATATAATTTAAGCCTAAATGTTAATATTTAAAAGTAAAAAGCTCTCTTTACTAAAAGTAAAGAAAAAGACTTTTTAAATAGTATTATAAAATAAAACTCTTAAAATAACTTCTAAGAATTCTAAAAGTGTAATAATATTTAGTTAATAAAGTGCGATTTTTTAATTAAATAATTATCTAATATACCTTTTTCGACCTAGCCTTACCTAACTTTTTCGACACTAAGTATGAAGGCATGCACATACTCCTCCTTTTTTAAAACCCTATTTAGTCGCCCCGAGCTACTACAGCCACACTATTTGTTCGATTAATATATAAATATATAATTATCTATATAAAAGTAAAAGTAAGTTATAGTAATACTTATATAGATTTAATAAATATTATTACAAATCTATTAAGTACTACTACTTATAGTTAGTATTAATAAGTATTTATACTAATTATATTCTACTATTCTCTAGAAAAAATAAAATAAATCTTTTTAGTATCTTAAATTTAATAGATTTATAGCTTTTTATAATATACTTAAATAAAAGGGATAGCTTAAATATAATACTATATAAAATAAAAGATTTAATAAGCTAATATTCTCTAGCTCTATATTATATATACTTATTAATATTTTACCTATTATAAGTAGTAAATTAAAAAAAAGTAATATTTATATACTAATCGAACAAATAGTGTGGCTGTAGTGGCTTAGGGTAACTAAAAGGAGTTTTAAAAAAGAAGGAGTATGTATATGCCTTTATACTTAATATATCGAAAAAGAGTATTTATATAATTAAAGCTAAAATATAAGCTTCTTTAAATTTTAAAACAAAAATTTTAAATAATTAAATATATATAAATAGTCTAAATAAGAACTTTATAGGAAATTTTATATTAAGTAATGTAGTTATTATAAAAGGTTATTACTTAAATATAATATTTAAAACTTATATAATAAAAGACTTAAGTACTTACACTTAAAATATATACTCTACTTAAGATTTTTAAAATAAAGTTTTGTACTTATAAAGATTATTTATAAGTATAATTTTATATTTATTAAATATAAGTCTCTATTTTAATTCTTCAGTTTAAAATATAGTATTATAGGGGGGTAAATACGCTGGTAAATGGGTCGGGGTTAGGTTGAGGTTGGGTCACATCCGTACAGGCCAGAACACCAAAATCTTTTTAAACAATCTTTTATAACTTTTTTTACTATTATATATATAATTATGCAATTTTAATATAAGGTGTAAATAGCGCTATATTATATATATATTAAATAAAAATAATACTTTTATTTATTAGATTCTATACAATGTAAGCTTTAAGAGAAAAATCTATTAAAATTTTAAATTGTATAGAATCTAATAAATAAAAGTATTATTTTTATTAAATATATATATAATATAGCGCTATTTGCACTTTATATTAAAATTACATAACTATACCTATAATAGTTAAAGAGTTATTAAAGATTTTTAAAAAAGTTTTAGTGTTCTTTGCTTAAGTAAGATCTACGCTTTACCTAATTAGGTAACCTAACCCTAACCCAACCCCGACCTATTTACTAGCGTAGGAGTAAATAAAAAAAGATTAATTAAAAAAAAGTACCTTTTTTTAAAATTATATAACTTTTTAACCGGGTTAACCAACCGCCTCACACATAATTATAAGTAGTAATTACTAATACCCTTAAAAACGATTATAAGTAGTCGCTAATCTATAGATATAGATTAAAGTATAAGCGTATTACTCTATTTAGTAAAATAACTATAGCCTTTACTAAAAGGATAGAGTATAACTTTTAAGGATTTAAAATTTATACTATTTATATATAGCCTCGTTATGTATAAGCTATTTAGTATTTATTAAGTTCTTATTATTATATTATACTACGGCTTTATAAAGCTCGCGAAGTACGTTAATTAATATAATTTTTTAATTAGTAAGCTAAAAAATATAAAAAAATAACGATTTAAAGAGAAAAATTAGGAAATTTTATTTACCCTACTAGAGTCTGCTTACTAAGGGGTTTAGAGGTAGTAAAAAATTAGTAAATATAAAAAATATTTAGGACCCTACTTTAGATTACTATAACTTGTTATTTAAGGTATAAAATTGGCGTATTTTTATATATATAATAATATATACTATATTATATTACATTTATATATTAATCGAACAAAAAGTATGGCTGTGGTGGCTCGGGGCAACTAAAAGGAATTCGAAAAAGTAGAGTATATATATATCTTTATAATATATTATATTAATATATAAATTATTTTTATATATTTATATATTTATTATATAATTATTAATAAAAGTTACTGTTTTAAAATTTTAATAATATACTAGTAATAATAAATTACTAATACTTAGTATAGTGGGCTTTAGCTTTTATAATCGCCTTATAATAGTTATAGAGGAATAAAATATAGTTATTAATAACTTTATATAGTATATTATTTTACTTTTTTATAGTAACTCTTTTAAAAGACTCTATACTTTTTAAACTTAATTCTATACCTAAATTAGTCTTTTTATTTTTCATTAGTCCTAATTTTAATAAATTCTATATATTTTCTAATATGCTAAATCAGGACTCTAGACTAAGTAAGGATAAAGAGTAATTTTATTATTTTTAAACCAGTTTAAAACGTCCGTTATTTTATAAATAGGAGCGTGATGTTATTAAAATTACTAACCTAATTTAATATTAATATAAAAATTATAATTCTAATATAATATAATAATATATATATATTATTATATTAATAAAAAAATGGAGTAAAAAAAACTATATAAAACTTACCCCTTTTTATAAATAGTTTAACTTTAGGTATAAGGACTTTATTTATATAGTCCTTACTAGTATAAGAAATAAAAGAATTTAGTATTTTAATAAACACTAAATTACTTTTACCTTTTAACTAAATAGCATCCTAAACTTAGAATATTATATTATAATCTATAAAATAATTAATTTAATTAATATTAAAAAACTAAAACTATAACTTAAAAATATATAAAAAGTGATATATTTTAATATTTTAAAAAGTTAAAATAACTTACTTTGTAATTAGCTAATAGCCAGTTCTTCTCTAACTCTATTATTACTCCTTTATCTGTAATACTTTTTTCTAACTTTACTCCTTTATATTGCTAACTTATTAGAAAATACAAATAAAGATATATACGTACTCCTCCTTTTTTAAAACCCCTTTTAGTCGCCCTAAGGTACTATAGCTACACTATTTATTTAATTAATATATAAATATAGGAAATATAATCTATTTTAAATTAATATTTTTTATATTTTTTATATTTTCTTTAGCGTATTTTAATCTGTTTATAGCGTTTTCTTTATTAATTATAGGTTATTTTTTACTTATATTAATAGAGTAATCCTCCTCGTTTAAATGTTTTTATAAATATCTTTTTAAAATATTTAGGTTATTTTCTATTAATAACCTTTTATTCTCTTTTATAGGGCTTTTAATTAAGTCTCTATTAATAACTCTTTTATCTCTCTAAGTTACTTTAGAAACTCTACACTTTTTAATCTTTTTTATATTATTATTATTATTTTCCTTTCTTTTAATTCTTTAAATAGCGTTATATATACTTTATTTAGGCTTTTTTAAAATAGTAGTACTTAAAAAAGAAGAATTATTTACTTTTAAAAAAAGTTAAACTTTAGATTTAAGTTTTGAAAAATTTGATGCTATTTTAAGAAAATAGGGGTCTAGGTTTATAAAATTAAAAAATATTATTATATATTATAATATTAATAATATATTACGTAAGTAGTAATTATATAAGTATAAGCTAAATTTTTATTATTTATATAATTTTATTATTAGATTACTAATTCACTTCGAATAAATAGTTACGTAATCTAAACTAGGCCTAAAATAGTATAGTTAATATTTTAGTTAAATATATTTACTAACTAATGAATGTACTTCGCGAGCTTTATAAAGTCGCGGTATAATATAATAATAAGAACTTAATAAATACTAAATAGCTTATATAATACTATATATTAGTATACTAATTAAACAAATAGTGTGGCTGTGGTAGCTATAGTGGCAACTAAAAGGAAGTTTAAAAAAAGGAGGAGTATATATATACCTTTATACTTAATGTGTTAAAAAAGTTATATAATACTAACAAGACTATATATAAGTAGTATAAATTTTAAACTTTTAAAAGTTATACTCTTTCTTTTTAGTAAGGGTTATAGTACCCTACTAAATATAGTAATACTTATACTCTAATCTATATTTATAGGTTAGCGACTACTTATAATTATTCTAGAGGTTATTAGTAATTACTGCTTATAATTATGTATAAGGCGATTGGGTGTCGCTAGGCGTATATATTTACTAACTATAGGGGGGTGAAAAAAAGAAAGAGTAATTAAAAAAGATACCTTTTTTAAAGTTATATAACTTATTAATTAGTAAGCTAAAAAATACGAAAAAAACAGCGTTTTAAAGAGAAAGACTAGGAGATTCTATTTACCCAGTTAGGGGCTGCTTACTAAGGGGTTTAGGAGTAAAAAAAATTAGTAAATATAGAGTCCTACTTTAGGCTATTATAACTTTTTATTTAAGGTGTAAAATTTGCTTATTTTTATATATATTATAATAGTATCTATAATATATAAGTATATAAAATATTTTTATATATTTATATATTAATTATATAATTATATATAAAAGTCACATTTTCAAATTTTTAATAATAAACTAGTAAATAATATATTATAAGTATTTAGTATAATAGCCTTTAGCTTCTATAACCGCCTTATAACGGTTAGGGAGTAATAAAATACAATTATTAATAGCTTATTAAGGTATTTTATCCTACTCCTCTATAGTAGCTCTTTTAAAGGCGTTTATATTATTTAAACTATTTCCTACACCTAAATTAGCCTTTTTATTTTTAATTAGCCCTAATTTTAATAAACTCTATATATTTTCTATAGGGGCTAAATCAGGACTATAGGCTAGGTAAGAAAATAGTTTAATTTTATTATTTTTAAACTAAGTTAAAACGTCCTTAGTTTTATAAATAGGGACGTTATCTTATTAAAATTACCAATCTATATTAATATTATTATAAAGATTATAATTATTATATTATTAAAAATAGGGGTAAAAAAATATTATAAAACTTACCCCTTTTTATATAGGGTTTAACCTCAGGTATAAGGACTTTATTTATATAGTCCTTACTAGTATAAGAAGTAAAAGAATTAGGTATTTTAATAAATACTAAATTACTTCTACCTCTTACCTAAATTGCACCCTAAACATATAGGGTAACGTCGTAGCCTATAAAATAATTAATTATAATTAATATTAAAAAACTAAAACTATAGCCTAAAAATATATAAAAAGTTATATATTTTAATATTTTAAAAAGTTAAAATAACTTACTTCGTAATTAGCTAACAGCCAGTTCTCTTCTAATTCTATTATTACCCCTTTTTCTATAAAACTCCTTTCTAGCCCTACCCCTTTATATTGCTAACTTATCAGAAAATATTATTTTTTCTAGTTTTATATTTTTAATATTTTTTAATTATTCTTTAGCGTATTTTACTCTTTTTTTAGCGTTTTCTTTGTTAATTATTAGTTTTTTTTTACTTATATTAATAGAGTAGCCCTCCTCTTTTAAAAAGTTTTATAAAAACCTTTTTATAATCTCTAGACTATTTTCTATTAATAGTCTTTTATTTTCTTTTTTAGGACTTCTAGTTAAGTCTCTATTAATAACTCTTTTTTTTCTTTAAGTTAACTTTAAAACTCGTCCTAATTTAATCTTATTTATATTATAATCTTTTTTATTTTTATTTTTAATACGTTATATAGTATTATAAATACTTTTTTCTAACTTATTTAAAGTTGTAGCAATTAAAGAAGGAGAATTATTTACTTTTAAAAGTAGTTAAACTTTAGATTTAAGTTTTAAAAAAGTTAGTACTATTTTAAGGAAATAGGAGTTTAAGTTTATAAAAGTTAAAAGATATTATAATATACTATAATATTAATAATATATCACGTAATTATTAATTATATAAGGCTTAGCAATATTTTTATAATTAATATAATTTTATTATTAGATTACTAATATACTTCGAAAATCTAGTTACGTGACCTATACTAGGCCTAAAAAGGTATAGTTAAAATTTTAGTTAAATATATTCACTAACTAAAAAGTTATAGGAACCTAAAAAAGGGGTTAAAAAAATTGTTATGTTTAGGTAATTTTAGTTTATTACAGGTAACATATATTACATAACTAAAATTCTAATATAAGTCTCTATTATTTTCTCTTTAAAACGGTATAATTCACGTATTTTTAGGCTTAGTAATTAATTTTATATATTTTTTAAAAATAGTATCTTTTTTGATTACTCTTTCTTTTTTTCACCCCCCTGTAAAAAGTAATAGGAACCTAAAAAAGAGATTAAAACATTGCTATATTTAAGTAATTTTAGTGTATTATAGGTAATAAATATAACGTAACTACAATTTTTATAAAAATCTTGATAGTTTTCTCTTTAAAAGGATATTATTTATATATTTTTAGGCCCATTAATTAATTTTATATTAATTTTTAAAAAAACATATCTTTTTCGATTAATCTTGTTTTTGTTCACCCCCCTATAGTATATAAAAAACTCTATTTATAGTTAATATATTTATATATTAATACTAAATATCTATAGTACTAAAAAAGCTAAATATTTATATTAAAAAGTTTTATATAGTCTAGTTTATAGTATATAAAATATTTATATTTTTAATACTAAAGAAATATATTATAGGTAAAATTTTTGTTTTACGCGACCTAAATAATATTTTAAAAATAAAGACAAGTTTTTATAATTATACTAGCGTATTGTATAAAATCTCTTTTATATATCTAAAACAAAGCTTAGTGAATAGTAGGAATTATAAGTTAATAATAATTATAGTAAAAAGATTAATATATAGTATTTATAAGTAAAGTTACTTTTAATATTTATAAAATAATTTTAAACTTTACTATATAGGTATATACCTAGTATAATCTTAAAATTATAAAATTTTTTTAAAATAATAATATCGCTACTAAACTATAGTATAGAAAATTATACTTAGAATATAAATAAAAAAATTAATATAAATATTAAAATACTATCTTGTAATATAAAGGTATACACATACTCCTTCTTTTTTAAAACCCCTTTTAATCGCCTACACAGCCACTACAGCCACACCTTTTTATTCGATTAATATATAAATATATACTATCTTATTATATATATAAACTAAACAGTAGCGCTAAGTACACTAGTTAAAAAATTATTATTAAAGTTATTATTATAAGACTTAGTATAAATTTACTAAAAAAAAACTTTAGATAAAAATTATAAAAGTAATTATAAAATTTAATAATAATAGTCTCGTAGTTCGGGCTTAACCGTAATAGTTAGGTCTAATAGATTATAACAGCACTTATTAATAGGTTTATAATAAGAAAGAGACTTTTTTATTCTTTTTTAGTACTAATTACCTATTTTTTTTATACCTAAACTATTATATACTATTATAAGTTTATCTTACCTATACTTATAGGTAGTTTAAAACGCTTCCCTCTCTTTTATTTATATATTATTATTACGTTTATTTTTATATTTATCTATTATATTTACTATCTTATATATAGCTCTTTTCACTTTTTATTTTTAGACTAGTCCTTAGAGTTTTATTATTAATACTATTCTTACTAGGTCTTTTATATTTTATAGTTATACTACTATCGGGATAACTGTGTACTACGCTACTTTATTCTTAAATTTAGTATAATTAGGATTATTTTAATTATTTAGTATAGCTAGGAGCTACTACTTCTACTTATAAATATATTTTAGGTTATCTATAATAAGACTTTTAGGATCTATTACTTTTATAACTATATAGATTAATAATAATTACTATTGTTATACTAGTATAGGTATAGGTATAATATATACTAGACCTATTCCTTCTTTATAAAGACGTAGTCTATAGCTATTATATATATATATTTATATATTAATCAAACAAATAGTGTGGCTGTAGTAGCTCGGGGCGACTAAAAGGGATTTTAAAATATAGCTATTATAATTATAATTTTTTTTATAGTACTTATAGGTTACTTATAAAAATTAAATTTTATTATAGTATTTTAGAGTTCTATAAAAGTAGTTAGTAGAAAAGTTTTTAATAAAAGCTTTTTTATTACCGGTATAATAATAAATCCGATTATATAAAAAATATTATATATATTACTTATATAGAGTTGTTCGTCTATAGTATAATATAATATATATAGTAATATTTATAAAAAAAGATATAAGTAGTTGTCCGGCGTAGTAGACTACTAGTTATACTTTTTTTTATTATCCTCTATATATAGTAGCGGGGGCGCTAGTATATATTAATACTTTATAGGCGGGGTGGCACAGTGGGCATATGCCTAGAAATACTAAGATTCCTTAATTTTTAAGGTTCTTCTACATATTAGAGGTTTAATTCCCCTTCCTATTATAGCGTTTCTTTATACGCGCCTACTTTACGTAATAAACGTAAAATTTTTTAGAAGTATAGGGTACTACTAAGGAATTAATATAAGGCTATAGGAAGCTAAAATCTCTATACGGAACACGTTATATCTATAGATATAAGCAAAACATTTTAGGCTAAAATTACTATTTTAAGTTAGATAAGATAAAAATCTATCCCTAAATAGGCTTAGCGTGGCGAACTAAGCCTAATTAGGTTTATAATAGACTAGTAATCTAATATAATTTAATTTAGTAAATAATAACCTAAAAATAGGATAAAGAGAGAAACGTTTATAAAGACATTAAAAAGAGATATATAGTTATTTCCTAATTAGGCACGTGCGCTAAAAATTAGTGTCTATTTTTTTTAAAAAAAAATACTTTATAGTATACTATAGATATACTACCTCTTTTTTTTTTTTTTATAAATAGACGTCCGGTACTAGATTAAAAGAGATTATATATTAACTTATTATAAGTAATTAAGCGGGCAACGCTATTTTAACTTATTATAACTAAGTATTATATAATAAATAAGTTTTTAGTATACGCGTTAATATATAATCGCGCGCTATTTCTGTTATTTATTATTATATCTAAAATATTATAGAGCTGTTTTACAGGAACTCCTATAGTAGTTAGTAATTATTTTTTTTTAAAAATAAAGGTACTACGCTAAAAGCGTAGCTTTATTTAAAAAATAATTTTCTTGTAGTTTTAAAAAGTATATAGTATTTAAAAACTTTTTTAATATATTAAGTATAAAGGCATGTATATACTCTTCCTTTTTTAAAATCCCTTTTAGTCGCCCCGAGTTATTACAGTTACACTATTTGTTCGATTAGTATATAAATATATAGTATTTAATTAATATTCTTTATAGCTAGTTTAGATAGTATTTTATTACTATAAATTTAAATTTATAATATATATATATATTAATTAAATAAAAGGATATGGCTGTAGTACCTGTGTAGACGACTAAAAGGGTTTTTAAAAAAGGAGGAGTATATATATACCTTTATACTTAATATATCGAAAAATTATAAAGTACTAAATAGTAGATCTTCGTTTAGGTTAAAGTAATATATATATTTATTTAATTAAAATTACGTAGTTAAACGTAATAAATATAAATCTAAAAAAGTTTATAGATCTATATTAGATATTTAGTTAGTTATATAGCTTTTAATATTTATAAAATATAAATACTATTACTTAATTAAATTATTATAACGTATAATATTATGTTTAATAAGAATCTTTATTTAAAAAAAAATTAGCTAATTTTTGAAGTAGAGGCTATAGAGTTTATAGTTATTTTATATACTTTTAAAATTATAAATATAAGAAAGATATTTAATAAAATTTTTAATATATAAAGCTATTAGGATAATATACTAGGCAAGTGTCTAGAAATATATAGATTTATTAAATTTTAACATTATTTTTATATTAGAGATTTAATTCCTCTCTTTATTATAAGTATTCTTTAATTACGTCTACTTTACTAGTAAAAAATAGAATTTTTAGAAGTATAGAATACCACTAAAGAATTAATATAAAACTATAAAAAGCTAAAATCCTTATATAGAATATATTATATCTATAGTTAGAAGTAAAGTATTTAGAGTAAACATTACTATCTAAAGTTAAATAAAATAAAAATCTATTCTTAAATAGTACCAGTGTAGTAAACTAGGTCTAATTAAGTTATAGTTTAATAATTTAATATAATTATTTAGTAATATAATAATCTAAGAAATTAGAAATTAAAGAGTCGATTTTAGTTCCCCTTAATAATAAAGTACTTTCCTTAAATAGTTAGGTAGCCTTAATATAAAGGGTTTTTTTTTTGAAAATATATATATACATATATAAACCTATAATACTAATAAGCTAAAAACTAATAAAACTATTACGTAATTTAAGTAGTAGTTTAAAAGTATTTTAGTATAAAACTTATTTTAGTCTTTTAGTTAATTAATTAAGTATATCTTTATATAAATAGTATATATATAGACTATTAATAAAACTAGTTAATAGCTAAAATCTATATATTATCTAATATAAATATTAGTCTAATCTCTTATATTTATATATTAATCGAATAAATAGTGTGGCTATTGCGGCTTAGGATCTAATCTCTTATTAAACTATTTTAGAGCCTAAAATACTTAAAAATATAATCTTTAATAAAGATAAATACTTTAGTTTTCTTTTTAATATATTCTTTAGTAAATAAGTAACAGAGTGTAAAATAAAAAGTTTAAGTAATTTTAAATAATATAGTTTATTTCCTACTATTACTTAAATTAGTTATATAAGACTTTTTATATTAAATAAAGTAATTAGTACTTTTATTATTACTTTAATTAGTAAAATAAAGCACTTAATACGACGTACAATAAATAGGAATTTTATTTATAAAAAATAGGAATATATACCTAATATAAATATATTTTTTATAATTTTTATACGAGTTTATTTCTTTTAACTGTATTTAAGAGAATAACTTTTTTTAGCTTTTATCTTTTTAGACTAGTATTTTAACACTACACTTTACCTCTTTTTATATAATAAAAATATATAAAAAACTATAGTTTAACTATTTAATAGAGATAAAAATAGTATAGATTAAATTCTATACATTTTAATAAACTAAATAAAGGTATATATATACTCCTCCTTTTTTTGAAACCTCTTTTGGTCGCCCCGAGCCACCACAGCCACACTATTTGTTTAATTAGTATACAAATATATTTAATAAACTAAAAGATAAAAATAAAAATTTAAGTAGTATTATAATACTATACTATTAAGTCTTAATCTAAAAAACGAGCTATTATATAATATAAAATTTATAAATATTTTACTTAATAGTGTAATGGGACTCGCTTAGCTTAAGTAGATAACGAGCTTCTTCTATTATAGAGGGAAATAACAATTAAGAAGTATATAGATAGTAATAAATTATATAAAATTAAATATTAATTACTATTATAAAAATATTAAGCTATAAGTTTTAAAAGTAATCTTTCTTATATATAGTAGAAATTAGATATAGTAAACTAAATTATAGATTTATAATAAAGACTAATTACTTAGAACACCAGCCGTCTATATACCTCTAGTTACGCGTTGCCTTTATAGTTCTATCTTACAGAGTTACAGATCCTAGCACGTAATTTATTACGTACCTATATTATATTCCGCGTCCGACCCGTAAGCGTAATCTCCTAGGTCTAACTCCTATAGGTTTTTATTATAATTACCGTTATCCTTGTAATACTATTACGGTATAGCAGCCGTAATAAATAGTATAAACAGCTCCTACTAGTATAACTTTAGAAATATATTTATATTTAGTATAAACATTATATAAGAAGAGCGTAGAGAGTTTATAATTATTAATATAATAATTTAAGTTACTATACTAAATAGGGTGCAAAAAAAAAAATTAAAATAAAGCTTTTATATACTATAATAAGATTTTAAACAAGCTAGTACTATATAAAAAAATTATAAATATTATAACAAGTCTTTATTTTAAATAAGTAATTAGATAGTTTCCTATAGAATAAATACTAAAGGTAATAGTTTTAAATTATAAGTATATAAAATAGTAAGTAAATCTGTAGTCTATTTTTACAAGTATAAATATAGTAATAATTATTATTATAAATTTATATAATAAATAAAAATTATATTACTTATACTAATTTAAACTACGTTTTAAAATAAAAGTAAAAGTTTTTAATGTTAATAAATAACTCTAATATTTTTAACTATATATATAGATTTAAGAATAAAATATTATAATATAAAATATTAATAACTTAAGAATAATAGTTATAGAATATAAAAAGCCTAATAAAAAAAGTAGTATTAATAACTTAAGAGACCTAGCCCTAAGAATAAAAAGAGAAAAGTTATATATAAAATAGGAAATATAATAGATAAATATAATAGATAAACGTAATAATAATATATAATATAGAAAAGAGATAGGGGTAAGTTTAAAATTAAATAGTACTACTATTACTATTAGTACTATAGGTATATATACTATTAATATAAATTTATACTAAAATATAAAAATTTATAATTAATCTTTTTTTAATTATTATTACTAAGTAGTTACTATATTTAATAATTAACTTTATATAATTTTTTTTTATATAATTAGTTTTATAATTATATTTAATAGCATAAGCTTTTTTTTATTTATATAACTTTACATATTTAAAAATATATTTAGATTAAATAGGCTAAGATTTATAGGAAAGTTTATTATATAAATTAGTATTAGTTATAGCTATATTTAGAATTACTTACTTTAGATTATATATTATTAAAATATAAAAAAGAATATATAATTCCTAAGTAAAGAAAATCTATTATACTAACTATAGGTTCTTAGTACTAAATATTAAAGATATTAACCTATTATATAATTAATAACTATTGCTAGAGCGTTAAAAAGCCGAATGTGGGGGCATCACCGGAACGGAACCCGTCCTTGCCAGAAGCGGCTGCTTGGAACTCTGCTTCAGAGCGCCCGATCTTCAAACTTGCTAAGATCCGAAGACCTTTCTGCTCCACAGGAGCGCTCCTTCCTCCAGTGATACGCACGAGGATCGAGGCAGCCTCGAGCTCCTCGTGCGTGTTGCTAGCCAAATCTGGCGCGGGTCCACGCGCGCCCTCTTCCGAGGCGGAGGCATCGCCAGTGCGCGTTCTGCGCTTGTCCGGTGCTGGTAAATGCTTAAAAAAAAAAGAGGAATACATTGCTGATGCGCTGAAGGGAGAATGTGTTGTGGGTGTCGAATGGTGAAGGCCGACCGATCTTCTCACTGGTGGGGGAGGGGACCAAAACAGCACCACAGGACCAAGCTTTTCTCGGCGTGGGCTCACTTCAAACGATTAGAGCAGTTATCTCTTGACCGGAAACCGGTCAGTAGCAAATGTCGATGTGATAGGGAGGGGCAATTCCCTATGCTAGGACCGCAGGTGGTGCATGTGCTGCACCTCTTTCCCATTCGTTCTCTTCGAAAGCGGGGGTAGCGTAGGACTACTGCACACCCACATATTAGTCGAGATCTCGCAATCAAGGAGAATTGGCCTACATGCATGCTTTCGCGACCCAAGAAGCGACAAGGGGCTCTACGTGCACCTACTCGGTGCAGCCAAGCCCAGGAACATTGCTGCAGCTGCTCGCATGGCCGCCAAATCTAACTCTTTCAATTTAAATGCATCGAGTTTATACTTTGTGTAGGATATATAACAAGAAGGAAAATGACTTGAGTATGACGGAAGAATCATACATGTATAGAATGGCTGCACGTTCTTACATACGTGCCACCTCACTAGTGTCGGTCTAGCATCCTTCAAGGAAAGAGCGACTCATTCGAGCACATGATGCAAGAACGTGCATGCGTGCAAACACCCAAGGCTGTCATACATCCACGTGCCAAACCCACCGCGTTTGTCGTCACGATATGGCTCGCCAGGCCTCAGGACCGAAATTGCACCCCTAGAGGCCACTGGTGATGCCGAAAAGATGGCAGGAACCAGCAAGTAGATTCCAAAGCGTGAGTATAGCGAGACTCTACTTCAGCCCCAATCCCAGAGTCGAATGGGGGATGGGACAGGATACATAAATACACACGTCAAGCCGCAATACGGTGGTCATATTTCATGAACTTGGATATCTTCGTCTCGTATCTCTCCGTCTTTCAATCATTCCCCTCCGTCTCCTTCTTCTTCGCATCAATCCGCACAATAGCCTCCTCAAACAGCCCCAAAAGATGCTTCCAAAACGCCCTGTGCTCCTCCTTCTCTTCTTCGTCAACAGAATACCGTCTCGCAAGCACTATCGGAATTGCCGCCACCCCAACTGACCTCGAATAAAGCCGGGGATCGGCTCCATGTTCCAAAAGCAGTTCAATCACTGGGAGGTTCTCGACGATGGATTTCTTGCCGGGCATGTGGGTTTGCCGTAGGCAGGCGTCGAGTGGGCGTCCTTCGTTGTGCCCCACGTGCGGAAGCGTGTCAGGGGCGTTGACGTCCTCACCGTTGGCGATGGCAGCGCGGCAGGCAGCCAGCATTGTTTCGACGCTGTGGTTGGAAATGGGTTCCGTGATGAGTGGTGATCGTTGCACGGGTTGATAGGGTTGAGTCGAGCCATTTGCGGGTGATGACTGGGCCATAGTAGCTAAAGAATGGACTTGATGTGTTCTTTGTTCGTGTGTGAGAAAGGTCGACTTGGTGTATTCTGGTGAAGGAGAATTATGCACTAGACATATGTTACATGCAGTTGATGCTAAATGGGTGTACGATGTTTCGACGGAGATTTTGGCGGGGGCCGGGAGGCGCAGGCCTGGGCGTAAGGCGATGCAGGCATTACCGTACGCTCCGAGTTCGCACATGCATATGTCTGGACAGCCCCTGCTGATACAGTCACACGGGTGCAATTATCGCCATGGCTGCTAATCATGCTAGGCACATCGCCTTCGTCCATTAGACACGGTCTTCCGACGTTATGACCACTCTGGTGTTCCTCATAATTCCGTTTCGAACGTTCATATGAGCCGGCCCATCGTCAATGTCGCTCTTTCCGTCCGAACTCTCTTCGTCGTGTCTTCCCGGGCTGTGAATCTCCGAGTATGGCCCATGCGCTGTCGTCAGGTTCATTGTACTGTTGCTTTTGAGCACCGTGGAGTGTCTCGACCCAAGCGTGCTTCGCTTCATCTTGGAGTGCAGTTCGATCGTGTTCGGGTTCGTACGTCCGCCACTGGTTCCGGTCCGACTGCGGTATGTCGTGCCCAGCAGCCTGGGCAATAGCTTGCTCACAAGCGGCTTCACACCCGGTGCTGCAGCGCAGATCAGGGTAACGTATATCTCGGTCGATGTCCAGATAGACACGTCGTACATGTCCCATGGTGGATCGAACCGTTCTGTAGCACTGTGTTCCTTCGCGAGCGCTGTACCGACGCGAACGATCCGGATGATGCCGGCAGCTACAGCCAGTGATCCCAACAGAACGATACCGATCAGCGCCCATTTTTGCCGGTGGTTGATCTTCAATTTGAGGATGCGTGGAATGACAATGCTCATTAACGCAACATCCACGGCCAGGTTGAAGCTACCGTGAACGTAAAGCGTCGCAATGTCATTAAGACACTTGTCCGACGGTCGAAGCTCTTTCCAATACAAGTCTAGCGGTTGGCATGTGAAGAAGGTCTCGATCCCGAACGGAACGATCAACAAGAACAGTACCACGAGCAAGCCGTAAATAAGGCGCCGACCGGGGACATCGGAGTAAAAGATTCGCAGATAGGCGAGGCACATGCTGACTTTGGACAGAGGGATTGCCACAATGAGGCTGACTTCCGCGACGAAAGCGTACTTCTGGCTCGTTATGGAATCGTCCATGTTCGATACCGCAGCGAGGTGACGTCCGGATCCGTGAGCGACCTGGCCATACTGACAGGTCGAATACCCTGTGGCCAGCAGCTGGGCTCTGGCGTCAGTAACGACAGAAATGCATACTTCGCGATCAGGATGCGTACCCACGTAACCAACAGAACCCAATCCTCGCTTTTCCAACTGCCAATCAAAAAGAGGCGCGAGTACACACGGGCGAAGAAAACAAGACACCCAAGAAGTTGCACAGTCACATTCCCGGCAATAATCTGGGGCGCTCGCGTCTGCTCCAAGAAGCCAGGGGGGAACTTCCAGCTGTCAGTGACTTCGTGTCTGCGTACGCTGATTTACGACTCACCGGGCCCTTAGTGTCGACAATACCACTCTGTGAAAGTTGTTAGTCATGAATCTGCCAAAGTATGACACAGTGCCGCATACCATTGCATTGAGGTCACCCGAGCAAAAGGTCCGCACAGGGACGATCGAACTTATCTACTGGATCAGGATGTTGTCCACCGTCACGGACTTATACTGCGTGCGATCACTCCCGAGCTATAGGGATATCCATACCATGGCTCCGGCACGATTTCTAGTTCCCCACACACTACGCCAGGGCCACCTGTTCTAAAAGCTCGCAAATATCATCAGGTTTGAACACCTAGCCCTGGAGCACAACGTGTCAGGTCCATCAGGCGGGTTTCGCGCTCGGTTCATGCAAGTCGATATTTGTGATTTTTCTGTCACCGTGATTGGTGAATGACTCCAGTAGTGTTCATCTCAGGGTGGGGCATGCCCTCCTCAGCGCATGCCAATCCGATTTGCGAGTGTTGTTATACTCGCCTGCCATGGATGTTTCTTAGTCTTGCTTGGCCTAGTTAGCTATTCGGATACGATGCATGCCCACCTTCAGGCACGTTCCATACGCCTTCCGTCAAGTTTTCCCCTTGCTGACACTCGGGAGGTATCCGAAGCTTGCACATGTGGGCTTCCAGCCACGCGGCAATTCCACGGCGGGGTCCGCGGGCAGGAACAAAACAATCAACAATATGAATTGTTGTTTGCGGAACTTCAGGGCTTTCCATCGCAAGTTTCAGCCCAAGCTCGGTAACTGCGCCCTCCAGGTTCGAAACCGCAGTTGATATCGGGATCAGGTACGAATCAGTACATCGGTACGGATCATGCCTGCAGGTTCTGTAGCAAGTATCACAGTGACATGCCGGCCCTGTCCAGGGCAAAAAAGCCGGTGGCGTTAGTGATGCCGTCCGTGCCGTACCAGGGTACACTTGAGCACAAATCAGAAGTTACACCCTGTGGTTCGTGCTGAGGCTCGTCCTCTCCACAAATACCGACCCTGAGCTTTGGTTGCAGCGCAAATACTTTCTAATCGCCAAACTGTTGGCTGTCGGTGCGCTGTTACCTCCTAGATAGAGTTAGGAACGCACGTGTCTTTTTAGTACGAGATCCTCGGCTCGCACATTATTTCGGTTTCGATGACAGGATTCTCTAATAACTTATTTCACTTCAATTGAAGCCTTTGTAAGTCAACGCAAGGCGGGTATTAGCCCTCCGGGTCTAAGTAAGCTGTCTAATACGCATTGGGCGATAGCGATGGTTGTGGATACAGGAGTATTTATCTTTGCAGCCACAGTACCATCAACAATCAAATTGAACATTAAGCTGGGAATACGGCCTTGTGAACAATCTTTAGGCTCAATTATGGCCGCATCATGATGTGCTGCGATCTGCAAGGCAAGTATGTCCTTCAGCCAATTATAGATCTTGAAAATGGTTTAGAAGTCTAGAATGCTAAGAGGAAAGGCATGGTGTACCCGTAAAGTAGAAGTCCGGCGATCGGTCCGCTTCGAAGCTTTATCTCCATGAAAGCCGGGCCACCATACCTAGGTAGGAAGTCCCGCGTGTCCCCGAATGGGGGGTCTTGCAAATATTTGTCGCCATTGCTACCCTTCACTTTATATTAACCGCGACTGGCTACCTATGTAGCTTGTACAACACGCGTCCTGCATTCTTTACCTATATGTAGGTACTCTTCGGAATCCAACATCAATACGACCTTTTGACGAGCATCTAAAGAGTGTCCACATCGTCCACCAAGTACATTTCGACACGCTCCTGGCTATCGTGCGACCGTGATCGTCGCCACTAAATATTCCCAAGAACACTGTAGATCCTTCGTAGACGCCCTACAGCAGCCGCTAACCGGATGCGGAATTCGCTCCCCAGGTGGCTTCGGGATGACCCACATTCGGGGCGAGATCCGAAACTCGCACCATCCCCCCAATCGAATCCCCGCTGTAACTGAAACATGCTTTACATCTGTCACTTTCTGGAACTTCCATTGACTGTGCGTGTGAACGTTTTACGAGGAAGAGGAAGGGGATGTACAAGGTACATGGAGGATGGGTCTGGGTTGTGGGGAACACGTACGAGATATAGCGGCACATCAGTATTCCGTACGGCGGGGAAGCGCGCGCCGGCGTATACCGAAGAGCGGACAGCCCTGTTGTGGGCAACCACGGCGACTCGCCTCTGTCGCATACAAGTGCCATTTCTGTACCTAGATCTGGAGCATATTACGGGATGGCAGTGATGGAGGTTTTGGACTTTTGTATACTTGTTCCGTGCGCCCTTTAGTTGTGTAATCGTCGCGTTGTGGTTTGTACTGGTTGTGGCATGATCTGGTCAGGTCGGTAACGACGATAAAAGAGATCCTGAGTTTTGGAATGACGCTCCGGAGCGGGAACGATTAGAGCATCGCTCTAAAGTATTATTCT
The DNA here is from genome assembly GCA_030770415.1 of Pleoardoris graminearum. Classification (NCBI taxonomy): domain Eukaryota; kingdom Fungi; phylum Ascomycota; class Dothideomycetes; order Pleosporales; family Didymosphaeriaceae; genus Pleoardoris; species Pleoardoris graminearum. The sequence continues at coordinate 45,840 of JASEKS010000147.1, forward strand.
AACCAATATAGCTAGCTTATTACCTAAAATAGCTGGTTTACTATTATATAAGGCTAAAGCTACGTTAGACACGTGCGTCGCTCCAAAAACCCCCCAGCACTGGGAAATGGCCACCATAGCCTCGACTAGCAAGACGCAACTGCAGTTCAGCCAAGGGATACAGTGATCACTCCTTGCTCCCTCGGTGTCGCTTCTTGCAACACGAAACTGTCACACATTTCCCACTACGGATGATGTATATGCAAATGTACGCCCGCGCACATTGCACATACAACCGCCAAGGTCCGCCGAAGGTCCGGGAACGCCTAGCTACACATCTGGCATTTGCTGTCTCGGAGGATTGCCCAAAACGGTACTAATAGTCCAGCAAATGCTCGTTTGCTCCTGAACTACTCGGGATTCGAGACTTCAGAAGACTTGTGATTGTGATTCAGTCTACATACCATTGCGAGCTTTCTTTCATCGGGCAGCGGGGTTTTAATACCCCGTAAGGCTATGCACGGCGGTTCTCACTAGGCCTTTATTGGAGGGATAATACAGCTGATATACCGGGTTCCCCGCACGGTATGCAGAGCTCATCGTCGCGTGTCAAGTATCGTGGTTACAGCCTTGCCGGGGCACTAATGTCAAATCTCATGTCGTAAGGTATTTTTCCTTGTATTTACCCACAAGATGCTTGGGTGTTCGAAGTGGCGATTTGACATTAACCTTCCCTGCAACCGCAGTAGTCGCCAGGGAAGCCGGGCCGTTAGTACCATGATAATTAGCGAGCCGTCGGCGGCATTTCGGACGTTCCTGATGCAGGGTACTGCATACCAATTGCATCTCTCGGTTCTTCCCAACGCCATGCAGATCCGCTCGTATGTTCAGATGTGCAATGCATCGGTACCTGCACCCATTAGGTTGAAGATCGACCTTCCTGTCTTTCTCACAGCGCACTTGTGTCCTGATGACAATAGTCTACCAAGCTACGGGCGTCGCTGGAGTACATTACGTGCTCACGCTACTCGGGATCTTCGTCCTGTAACGGCACTCCCAGGGTCAAGCTCCTGGTTCAAGTACGGGCGCTCCATGGCTGACACGGTCAATGCAGACGACACAAAGGTCATCGGTCAACGAAGCAAGCTACTAGTTCAACCAATGCAGAAACGTCTTCGCAACGCAAGCGACCCTAGTCTTTTCAACGCAGACCATGAAACCATTTTCACATTTCATACTTTCTACGCTATATTTGATACCTGAAATCCGGTTCGCGATCCGTGTACATCCTCCCTGCATCCCTAACATACCCCTCCGTCAACATCCTGTCCTTCTCCGCCTCTCTCCGCTTGTAGATGGCCCTCACGACCCACCACCCGCACCACGCAAAAGCCAGACACCCCAGACTCCACGCATGACCTAACACGTATCTCGGTGCTGCACCGCTGTAGTATATTTGTCCGCTGACAACGCCGCCAATGTTAGTGAGAGTGAGGAGGATACCCATGGAGGCGGCGCGCTTGCCGTCGGGAGCGTTGTTAACGGAGAGCCATGTTATGTTACTCCCGGTGCAGAGGAAGCATGCCGTGGCGACAAGGTAGGTGGCGAAGTACCAGACGCCGGCGCTGACGGGCGCAATGAGGATCGCGTATCCAATTATGCCTATCGGCGCGCAGATGACCATCGGGAGAAAACGCGTTTGGTAGCGGTCGGACAAGTAGGCCCCGACTGCATAGACGATTGCCCCCCAGAGATTCACCGGCACAACGAGATATTGTGCCTATGTATGGTCAGTTGAGTGCTACGAAGGTCTCAGAAGGGCGATGATTTACCTGCTGCGTGGAAAACTGGAACCCGTATCGGATGATGATGGGCAGGAAGGTGCCGAAACCGTAGAGGATCGTTACAACGGCGATTTGTATGCACCCGTGGACCCAGCTCTTCACGTCTTTGGCGGCTTCCTTGATGTTTCCTTTTTTGACTTCACCATCGCCGCCGGAGTACGCCTCTGCGCGCCTGGTAAGTGTTAGCCGCGTCCTTCTGGCTTTTCTTGGAAGGTGGGTTGGCTCACTCGGCGCGCTGACGCATGATCCTTTTCTCTTCTTCGTTGAGGAAGTAGGCAGTCTCATAGTTCTTCGGCACAAGAAAGATGCATGCGAAGGCCCATGCTATGGTTATGAGACCTTCGATCACGTACAGCCTGATGGTCCATGAGTATCCAACTCAACTCGCCGTTAGGGAGCGCTCACCATCTCCATCCGGGCCAGCCATTAACGCCGTCCATGTACAGTACGCCTAGTGCAATCAAGCCCCCAAAGGCGCCGCTCAGTGCCGAGGCGATAAAGAGGTAGGCTACGCGGATGCCCAGCTCCTCTCTTGTGTACCTACGCCACGCACCGTAAGCCCATCGCCCGGTGACAACCTTTCACCAATTTCGTAAATAGATGAGCTACTTACCAATTGCACAGAAACAACGTCATAGACGGGAACAAACAACCTTCGAAAAAGCCAAGGAAAATGCGCGTCGTAACCAGCCCACCGAAGTTGTTCACAAATCCCGTGCACATGCAGACGATGCCCCAGGACAATGTGATGGCGGGGATCACGCGGTTGAACTGAAGGCGCTTTACTAGGATGGAAGTGGGGAACTCGGCGAGAATGTAGAAGATGTAGAATACCGACACAGCAGTCTATTACCCTATCAGTACTGCTCAAGTATAAGTTTCTGTACCGAGCAATCCCGTGCCTTCGAGAAACGCGCGAGGAGAAAACAACTGACTGCTCAAGTATGGATGGGTACGTGCTTACATTCAGTTCAGTGCCCTTGAGATTGATATCAGCCGTCATGCCCTGCGTAGCAGCGAAGCCGATGTTCCCTCGGTCCAGGTAGGAGATGAGCATGAGCAGCATCATTACTGGCGCGATGAAGGTATCTAGCTTCCTGACCAGCGCTGCTTCTTTCTTCCGGGCTTCGATATCGGAGAGTGGTTCATCTTGTTGCAGGTACCCCCGATGTATCTGTTTCTCGTTCTCGTCACTGACAATGGAGAGGACATCTTTATCGGGTAAGGAAGCTGCCATGACGATAATAAATTGCCACGGAAGGAGCTATGTAGGAACCCAACAACGATAAATGGAATAATGAATGGACCGCAATGATATGAACCGCAACACAATGAAAGCCAGTGTACATGTTCGTTCGGGATAATGCTGACTTTGAAGTAGATGCGCTACCCAGCTAACAAAACGCCCAGCGCAACCCTTGGCTTGGACGACCGATTCCTACCAGTGAGATGCGGCGTGGAGTCTGGGGTCCTAGCGTCTCACACCGTCATTTTGCACCGTCAGCAAGGAAACGTCAGCCTTGCGCGTTCTTCCCGATCCTCCAACTTTGAGAGACAGACGCTATCCCGTCTTTCCAAGCTTCGTGCTATCGGTTAGACACCTAAAAACGAATTCAAAACATAATAACCGAGCATCGCGAGGCCCTAGTAGAATGAAGATGATTAGCCGCATCTAGGTCAATTTCCGCATTGGAGTATGTGGAGGAAGTTGGGGAAGCAGAAGCGGGGTCGCCAGATGAGGAGCTCCCTGTGCTGATCAGTATCACGAAAGACACTAAACCAAACTACGTGGGATCGTAGTTCCATTATCTTGAGCACTGGACAATACGAACATCGTGGTAGATTTGCATGTCACTTGCCGATTACACAATAAGAAGTTCCAAAAAGGCACCTTCCAAGGGTCATTAGATCATCTAGCACTTAAGCGTTCGCGAGCATGTCATCTCCAGACAAAACAGTAGCCTTCATAGGTGAATGACTCCCACTTCCCGCTCAATGGCGGAAGCCCTACTGATAACATCTAGGCCTCGGCGTAATGGGCTACCCCATGGCACTCAACCTCCGCAAAGGCCTCTTTCCCGATCACACCCTCCTAATATGCGACGTCGTACCCTCCACACTCGAAAAGTTCCACTCCGAGACGTCCTCTCTCGGCCCCGTAGAGACAATAGCGAACGGATTTAAAGCAGCCCAGCGCGCCAACACCGTCATAACGATGCTGCCTGGCTCCGCCGCCGTAAAAGATGTCTACCTAGACCCCGAAATGGGAGTCATTGCCGGAGCGGAGAAAGCGATTCGGGACGGAAGTGTACAAAAAGTGATCATGGAGTGCGGCACCATCGAAACAGCGACCATACTCGAGGTGGCGAAGCGCGCGAAAGAATCCAGTGTAGCGGAACGCTTGACCTTCGTCGATGCGCCAGTCTCAGGAGGCCCGATGGGCGCGCAAGACGGGACACTGACGTTCATGGTGGGCACAGATAACAAGTCCGTCTTCCCGACCGTGAAATCGTATCTCGCGCATATGGGGAAAGCGGATGCCGTGTTCCTTTGCGGCGATGTGGGAGCGGGCACGGCGTTCAAGGTTATCAATAATTACCTGTCGGCGATAACTTCGCTTGCTGCTTCGGAGGCGCTGAACATCGGCGCGAAGATGGGGCTTGATTTGAAGCTGCTGACGGATGTGATTAATGTGAGTGGAGGGCAGTGCTGGGTGACGTCGAAGAGTAATCCCGTGCCGGGGATACAGGCGAATGTTCCGAGCTCGAGAGATTATGAAGGTGGATTTCGGATAGAGCTGTGTGCAAAGGTGCTGAAAATGGGAAGCGAATTAGCGGATATGGTGGGCGCGCGAACGGTCTTGGATAAGCCGACATTGGAAGCATTCGGTGAGGCCATGGCCGATGAGCGATATAAAGGGAAGGATGCGCGGGTGGTGTATAAGTGGTTAAATGAGAGCGATAAGGAGTAAGTGATGATACCTGTATGACTGTTATCGGCAGTCGAAACTTTGAATGTGATAGCCTACTCGGTGCCCGCGTGCATGGTAGGCACAGTGATAGTCGTCTGAAATACAATGGTGTCTATTGATTCCCTAGCTCCTTCTCGAGAATAGGTAATGCTACATCCATCGTACTAATACTCAATAAGCTCGCCAACTCCAGCACCTCCATAATCTCCTCCACCGTCCCGCCATACTTAAGCACGTTCTTCATATGTAGCTTCAGCCCCGGCTGATACAAATGCGTCGCCGCACAGTCGAACGCACAGTAAATCAGTTCTTTGACCTTCGGTTCCAGCACCCCCTTGCCTCCCTCATTCGTCCACGGCACACTCGAAAACTCGACATAAGCGCCAAAGAACTCGGGACTTAGCCGTAGAAAGTCCTCCCAGAAGGCATGCCAGTAACCTCTCTTTCTCTCGAACTCTTCCTTCAGAGCCCACTGCTCTTTGCTCATTCCCTCCATCCCACTCTGTACTTCCCTCCCCTCCTCCTTCAGCACCTCTACCAGCAGCGGAACCCCAATGTTACACGCATGGATGCCCAAGGTGCTCGTTAGACAGAGGACTTCTACAATCTCTGCTTTGGACGCACCGGCGGACAGAGCAGCCCGCGTATACCGCTGAATGTTAGGGATGTGCAAGTGCGTGGAAGCTGCGGCGACGGCGAGCGAGATCAGCGCCTGGATCTTCGGACTAAGATGCCCTTTCCGCTTCGGCACGGTGGTGAGGCGGAGGGATGCGGCGAACATGTCAGGGCTGTGCCGGAGAAGGCGCAACCATGATTCGTCGAAGGTGTCTGGGCCGAGGGTAGCGTCGAAACGCTCTTTTAGCGATTGTTGTTCAGGAGTAAGTGACATTGAGGGTGGAGTAGAGAGGATGGAGTAGGCGGGTGGGTGCTGAGCGTGATTCATCACGAAGACTTGAATTGTAGAGTGCTTAGGTGTAGCTGCTTGGATTGGGTCTAGCCTAATTGAACGTAAATGAGGTCCCACGGTGCTGTGTGAGTGTATGCGCGATGTGAGAGCAGAGCTTGGCGTGTGAGGTGTGGGTGAGGGGGACGACGTCGGCGCTGATTCGCGGAACGCGCCCCACCTTCTCCAACTTCGGGGCGGGGAAGCCTGAAGATTCGGTTGTGCGCTCACAAGCATGCTGCAAAACGGCTGAAGATGGCTCTGTCCTGCACAGCTCTGGCTGGGCTATCTGGCATGGTTATTGTTAAAAGTATAGCTCCGCCATACTGGCCATAGACGCCTACCACCCGACGAAGAACTTGATACAAAAACAAACTTTTCGCGTAGGACGCCAAAGGGAGTCGAGAATAGTGGTAAATCAATGAGCCGTACGTATCTCACGATCGTGCGACACTTTCCGCGCCGAAGAATCTCCCTTGGTTCGCGGGATTGTTCTCCCACTCTACATCGTGCGCAAAGATAATCTCCACACCATCCTTCTCCAGCTGCCTAATTCGCTCTATTGTCTCTTCAGCGGCCTTCCTATCTGCATGTATGCAGCAGACGTGGCCCTCAGCATCATTCCACTCTCCAATTTGCTTCTCACCTGTCAACAGCCTCCTGTCGTGGCATGCATCGCCTCCTAGGTAGACTTGCTGGGTGTCGGAGACCCGTGCCAGTATGTTTAGGTGACCGGGTAAGTGGCCGGGAGCGTCTACGATCAGGAGGGAGCCGTCGTTGAAGACGTCGAGGGTGCTAGGTAGGTTCCTGCAGGACCTCCATGGCTGGAAAAGGTTGAGTTGCCCTTCTTGGTCAGGCATGCAGTGCTTCGGTAGACATTCTGGAGAACTAGTAGGTGATGACAGTTCGATCGTCCGTCCTTCAGGGAGAAGTTCGCTTTCGAAGAATGAGTGGCCACCGCGAAGTGTTGAGGGCGTGCAATTCAGGAGAGCCGATGCACCGTGACCTACTATGAAAGTAGAGGTGGGAAAATCCCGCGGTTCGCCGATGTGGTCCCAATGGATCTAGGTATGATACCGTTAGTTTCATACGGCACTCAAGCATAAATGCGTACTTGCATGCGAGTATAGAACATAGTCGATGTCATGGGGCGCCAGGCCTCCCTGCACCAGGCTTTTTACTACGTCCGGATCCGTGGTCATCGGCTGCCGTGTAGTCGTATGCTTCTGTATTGCTGGAGCATATCTGTTGATGTCTCGTCTCAACCCCAGGTCGAAAACGATGCGAGTGCGCTTGCCGGTCTGGACATTCTGATGTTGAATAAGAAACGCCAAAGAGGGCACCGTTTTTCGCGCATCCTTTGACACTGGATGGACGAATTGATATTCCGGAAGTGTGAAATGACCGGCTGAGAGCGCATGGATCGTAACAATTGCTCTGTTATGCGGTGGAGAGGGAGGTCCTGTTTGTGCGACTAAGACGGACGATGCCATCTTGGCTAGTATGGAATGTGAGTTCACGGTAAGATCCAATCCGCATAGGAGATAGTTTCAGCAGCCACGCCAAGGCGTTTACTTTGAGCTACCCCATGAATTGCATTGGGGGCTTACCCCGCCATGATGGCTAAGTAGTCTAAGCTAGTGTGGGGCGGTCAAGTCCGCGTTGGGGTCAATCTCATCGAGATTGTTTTGACGAAGTTCTTGCGAAGCGCAACGTATTGTTTGCTACGGCGTCAATCCATCGACATGAGTGAATGTTTCGAGTTCAAGAAGTTGGGTTTCATTGGCCTAGGTGCCATGGGCAAGCCAATGCTGGTGCATCTGGCGAATAAGCTCCCGGCAGAATCGCGAATCTACGTCTTTGACGTAGTAGAGGAGGCCATGAATGAAATTTGCTCGCAATTCCCGGAAAGAGTGTTCAGAGGCGCGAGTGCCAAAGATGTCGCGCAACAAGTTGTAGGTGGGATACCTGCTACCCAGGTAGCGCTAATATCAGCACAGGATACAGTTATTACCATGGTTCCTGAAGGCTCGCACGTACGCTCGGTTTACCTTGACCCTTCAAACGGAGTTTGTAGTGCGGATATCTCGAACAAGCTACTCATCGATTCCTCGACGATAGACACGGCGACGAGCTTGGATGTGAAAAATCACATTGAGAGGAACTTTCCAACGGCATACTTTTATGATTCACCAGTCAGCGGAGGCGTGGTGGGCGCCATCAAGGGCACAATAGCATTCTTCCTTGGGTGCGCGGAGTCGGATCCGAATGTCAAGCGGCTCACACATCTGATGAGCATGATGGGCAAGGAAGTCATTCCATGTGGCGGTCCGTCACTAGGCCTCGCTGCAAAGCTGTCAAACAACTATCTCTCTGGCGTGATCGCGATCGCATGCTCGGAAGCCTTCGATATGGGCATGCGGTCTGGGCTCGACCCTCGCACTCTTGCGAAAGTTTATGCCGCTGGAACGGCGCAGAATACCATCTGTGACCGCTTTTGCCCCGTCCCGCATGTCTACCCCGAGGCGCCATCTTCGGGAGGATACAAGCAGGGTTTCAAGGTGCAGCTGATGCGCAAGGACTTTGATCTCGCAGTGGACATGGCAAAACGTGTCGGATCTAAGAACGTGCTGGGAGAGGTAGGCCTGGAGACATATGATGGCGCCAGTAAAGATCCTAGGTGTCGTGATCTGGATTCTCGAGTGGTATATCGATATCTGGGCGGCAACGAAGACTGGCTGCCAGAGCGGAATGGGTCGTAGTGCAGTCCATCTCACAATGCATAAGATGCGCGGCATGAGGCGCCATTCACCGTCCGTCCGCGTGCCTCTAATGCTCAAATGGTGACCAGGTGACGCAACGCCGCATCCGTTGGAGAAGAAGGGTGGAGATGAGGGGCATTCCCCACGATTGAGCACCGAGGCCGGTCCAGGTGCCGTCTATTCTTCCTCGAGGACTTCGTCCTCAGATACCGGATTGTGGTCACGCACAACTTGCCCTCGTACTCACTTTCCATAGCAGCCGTCTTACGAGCCCGCAGCCCACACCACTTACCCAAGTTCTCATCAATCGTCCCCGCCGCCATGTCGTCCGACCCGAAATACGATGGGCTCCACAAACAGCTCTTTGACGAGGGCCTGAAGATGCGTCGCAGCGTTGTCGGGGAGGAGTATGTCGACCGCGCTCTCGCGAATGGGTCGACCAACTTCTCGCGAGCAGGGCAAGAGCTCGTAACAGAGTGGTGTTGGGGTTACGCCTGGACGCGACCAGGACTCAGCAAGCAGCAAAGGAGTCTTCTCAACATTGGTATGCTCATGGCGCTGAATCGCGCACCCGAACTGGCAGTTCACATCCGCGGTGCGCGCAACAACGGCCTATCCGAGCTCGAGATACGCGAAGCCATCATCCATGCGACAACGTACTGTGGCGTCCCGGCTGGCGTCGACGCGATGAAGACGGCCGAGAAGGTACTCAATGACATGGCAGAAAAGGGCGAGATGCCGCGAGAACTGGGGAGCAAGAGTGAGCGGGCGTAGGCCGGGAGGTAGATGGCGGTTGAGGACGCGCGATTGGAAGGCGCGACGCGTTAATTAAATGAAATAGCGGCAGGCGCGACGCGGATGTCGGGCAGCGAGCCCCACACGCTGCTCTAGACGTCAATTCACCGCTCAAAATACCCTATTCGCAAAACATGAAGCCTTTGGTGCCTGTGTATGCCTCGGTGATGACGCAAATTCCGCGCTCCTCTCCCGCCAAGCCTCGGACGGCAGGTGGCGTCCCCACATATTATACCTCTCCGCATTTTCCCATTTTGTGCTTCCCCCCACCTCCGATTTCCAGCCGGACAGTTTCTGGCGTCTCCACGTAGCATACCCTTTGGCGACTGTCGAGATGCTGGCATCGTTACTGCGACCAACGGAGCTCTAGGCGCTGGCTCTCTCTAGCTCGCATGGAACCAAGCTCCGGCGAGCAAGCGCCGCCGGGGAAGAAGGAGAAACGGTTCCACTGTGATCACTGCGGACGTAATTTTGCACGGCTGGAACACCTGCAACGCCACGAGCGCATCCGTGAGTGGCGCGTATGATGACGCCGAATCCTTCTAATGCACTCTCAAGATAGTGGGGTAAAGCCCTTCAGCTGTAATGCATGCAATTACTCCTTTACGCGCAGGTATGGAGACCGATAGTCAGAGCGGTCGGAGCTGATCTCTGAAGCGATCTTCTTGTACGCCACGAGCGATTGACCCATCAGAAGCACGGCATGAACAGCAAGGATAAGAAGTTTCCTGTCGAGAATGCCGTCCAGGAAGGAAGGCCACAGAAGCGCATGCGCGCCAGCTTTGATGCGGGACAACCTGTACCCAATATTCCCTGCATGATGAACACCCCGACGGTCACTGCGCACGTGGATATGCAGCCACCTCTACATCCTCATCCTGCGAATATGCGTTATGGTCAAAATGACGAATTCTCCCTAACCGCACTATCTATGGCGGCGGAGTATCAGTCTATGCAGGGTACGCAGAGAACTACGACGAACGGCAACACTCGTCACTATCCAGTCGAAGATTCGTTCCCTCTACAAAACTCCATTCCGCGCACTGTCGAGCAACCTGCGTTGGTCCAGATGAACAGTTCGCAAATGGGTGGTCCGAGTCTTGGGGAGTCCTTGGACAGTTTGGCAGCCTTTCTGGACTATGAACCTTTGACTTCGTATCGTTTCTCAAGCATCATCAATACAGAGCAGCCTATGCCGTTCTTTTCGCCCGAGTCTCTCGGATACGGGAATGAGTTCCTTCAAGATGCGGGGACGCCCCTAGTCTCAACACTTGCACCTCACACACAAGGTGACGATGCTCACACATTTTCCCGTTTCGGATCAAGGCTCCCGTCACTGCAACCTGAGGACCTCGGGCAACATAGTGGGCGACGACCTTTTCCAGACATATCCCCGGATGACAGGCAGAAAATTGCGGAGAAGCTTGACGAGTTCTCGAGTGTAATACCGGTCGGCTTCAGACTGCCGACGCGTTTAGCACTGTGTCGATATCTGGCTGCGTATATCAACGGCTTTCATGAGCACATGCCTTTTTTGCACATTCCCACGTTGTCAGTCGACAGCTGTTCAATCGAACTGCTTCTTGCGCTTGCTGCGGTAGGCGCCCAATACACGTTCGAAGGTGAGAAAGGCGTGGAACTGTTCAATGTAAGTCGGGCAATAGCCACGCACCGCATTCGGAGGAGAGACGCCCGCTTGGTGGAGCTTCACCGTCAAGCCGAGTCAGACCGTTCTTCTCTACATGAGATAGGTGTCACGTCGGAACAACAAAGCCCTGTCCGCGCTGCATCAACTGTCGGTCCTCTTGGCCTCCCAACTGGTGCTGATACTACTACTATGGGAGAAGATCTTATGCAAACAGCGCAGGCTCTGCTTCTGCTCATGGCCCTTTGCACGTGGGCAAAGCACAAAGAAATCCTTCGGGAGGCTCTTGCTATCCAAAGTATATTAGCGACACTCATTCGCGATGATGGGCTGGAAAACGAACCCCTAAGCTGCGAGCTATCCTGGCATGACTGGGTGCGCCGAGAAACGATCAAGCGCACCAAATTCATCGTTTACGGGTTCTCCAACCTCCACTGTATCGTCTATAACATCCCGCCCTTTATCCTCACTTCCGAAGTCAAGTTGACGCTGCCGTGCAGCACTGCAGAATTCAAAGCATCCACTGAAAGCGCGTGGGCAGAAGCTAGGAAGAGTGCAGCTCCGGAAATCCGTTTTCAGGACGCTCTCCAGAAGCTCTTCTCGAAAAATGGCCGGGACATTACTGAGCGGAACTCAAGTTCTGGGAACTACGCATTGATCCACGCTCTTATCCAGCATATATTCTTCGTGCGTCAAGTTGACCGGTGTCGCTTTGATGGTCCACGAGAACTTAGCCAAGACGATGTGGCATCGCTCGAGAATGCCTTAAGAAATTGGCAGCTTGGTTGGAAGAAAAATCCGGAGTCTTCACTGGATCCGATGAGTCCTAACGGGCCTGTCGCATTCAATTCGACTGCCCTTCTTCGCTTAGCGTACATTCGCCTGTACGTGGATACCGCTGGGCGAGCATTGGACACACGAGATCCTGTACTCATTGCCAATGCATTCCGAGCCGGACCTGCCATCAAGCGCTCTCCCAAGATCACACGAGCTGTATTGCACTCAGCGCATGCACTGAGCATTCCAGTCAAAATCGGTTATCGTCTCGTCGCCAAAACTCAGTCGTTCATTTGGTCTATTCAGCACTCGTTGTGCACACTGGAATGCGCGTACTTGATGAGTAAATGGCTGGAATCTCTATCCGTGCCCAGCCCGGATCCTCCTGTAACGGATGATGAGCGCCGCATCGCCGCAATTGTGAAGAGCATGCTAGATGAGACGGAATTCGCGCTTCCACTAGATGTAGTCATTGACTCACCAGCATACACCAAATCTCTAAGCGCTGGAGTACTCAGAGTGTGGGCAACTATCTTTAAAGGCGCGCAGACTTGGGCTATTGTCGACGTCATTGGCAGCGCTCTTAATCTATATGCGGATATGCTGGAGTCGGGGTGAAGTCCGGCTGCCGGTGTTTGATTGTGGCTGCACGCAATCACTATAGCTCGTCCTCGCCCTTCGCTAACTATCGAATGACATATCAACAACCAGCTTGCCTCCGCGGCCTTTGTGGTACTCTTCCACCAGTTCATTCAATCTCGTCAAAGCGAAAGATTTGGCCACCGCCCGTACGCCATGCTCGGCAGAGAAGTTCAGCATCTCGCGCAGCACCTTGTTACTCCCGACGAGACTGCCTATAATCGAGATATCTCTAAATACAATGTCATGCGCCGATATGTGGAAACCCTTTTCCGGGAAGGATACCACGACGCACTTTCCATGGGTCTTAAGCAAGGTCATCCCATAATCAAAAGCTGACTGACTCTCGGGCAATATGATGACGGCGTCAACACCTTTCTCCCCGAGGTCTCTTTTCCCATCCTCAGCCCCCAATTGCTGCACGATGTCTGCGGCGGGCTCTGATCTCGCGTCTGCTATCCTTGCTCTTGTATTTAGTGATTTTGCCAATTCGAGCGGGCCGTCCGCCGCATCGACACCGAGGACTTTGTATCCCATCTTCGTCGCATATTGTAGACCAAGATGGCCCAGACCACCGCCAGCCCCCATGATGGCCACACGGTCTCCGGGCTGCAACTGGCACCGTTTCAGAGCAGCATATATCGTAATACCGGCGCACATGAGTGGTGCAGTCTCCACTGCGGACAAAGCGTCTGGTATTGGCACGATCTGGCGAACGTCCACCACTGCGTACTCCGCGAATCCACCATCTTTACTGATACCGTTGTTTTCTGCCCGTGTGCAATACACTGAGTAGCCTTTTTCGTCTTGAGCTATGGGGTCTTTGGATCCCTGACACTCGAAACACTCTCCGCAAGCATGAAAGGCTCGTCCCGTCACTCCTACTCTAGTTCCCGCACCAAAACGGGATGCTTCTGGACTTGGACGATCAAAGTGCGATACTACCGTCCCAGCGAACTCGTGGCAGCCGATATGAGGAAAGGATTTGGGAAAACCGGGCATCTGTCCTTCCGCTAGTACATAATCGGTGTGGCAATATGACGCAGCGTCGACCTTGATCAATATGTCGTCTGGATGCGCTGATTTGGGAACGGGAACAGTACGCAACGTATACGGTTGTTTGTACGCTTCGAGAACCTGGGCATGCATCGTCTCGGGAAGTTCGATCGCCATTGCGGTCATTACGAGCTTTTGAGGGTTAAGCAACTGAAAGCTTGGTGTTTGTCAAACAGACGGTTAGCGATCTGCCTAGGATATGTCGTTCGCATCGTGCGCCACCGATCAAGGATCGAACCCCGCAGCGGGGTAGGGAGTAGTGTGAGGTGGGGCTGAGCTCTTCCAATACGCGTCTCCTCCAACTTGAAGTTGAAATCTGCCCTACTCCAGCATGAGTACGGTGATTCAACGGCATCATAACGAGCAATGAATCCATGAGCCATAAAGACGGACGCAACTTGTATCATTGCCATGGCCTCTACCACCGCTAACGAAGAGGTTGTGACTCTTCCGGCACCTTCTTCAAATCAAGTCTACGTAACCATCTCGGCTCTCGAAGGGGGTCAGCTCACCCTTCCAGAGAGTCTCTTTGTCACACCGGCCGACCCCGAAAAGCGCACTACCGTACCGTCTCTGTCCTTCCTCATCCAGCATCCGCCTACTATCCAGGCCCTTGCCCAGGGCTCTACGACGACAAAGCTTGTCTTCGACCTCGGCCTCAAGCGCGACTTTTCCGGCTACCGCGAAGCGCAGCAACATCATATTGCGCAACGCCAGCCTACTACAGTGTCTCCTGATGTCGCCGAGAGCTTGCGAAAAGGGCCCCTGCAGCCCGAAGACATCGACGTGGTGATCTTGAGCCACGTACACTGGGATCACGTAGGCACACCGTCCGACTTTGTCAACGCAGAGTTTGTAGTTGGAAATGGAACACTGCATCTGCTCGCGCACGGGGGCGGTCCATTGTACCCAGCGTCTCTATTCAACGCCGACGAGCTGCCCAAGGATCGAACGAAGGAGTTACCGCCCGTGCGTGAAGACCCGAACTTCCCGTCGCATACCCGTACAACGGAGCACAAGTGGCAACCCCTCGCCGGCTTTCGCGCCGCAATAGACTACTTCAGGGATGGCTCCCTGTACATTATCGATGCGCCGGGCCATCTCCACGGCCATGTGAACTTGCTTGCGCGCATAGGCCCAGGGAGATGGGTGTACCTGGGCGGAGACTGCTGCCATGACAAGCGGATATTGAGCGGAGAGAAGGAGATTGCTATGTATGATGATGGGAAGGGTGGGTTGAGGAGCGTGCATATGGATACAGAACGTGCTACGAGAACTGTAGAAAGAGTGAGAAAGCTCATGGGAGAGGATAAGGTGCGAGAAGAGGGCGGCGGCGTGGTAGATGTGGAGATCGTAATGGCGCACGATGGTGGGTGGCGGGACAAAAACAGGTCAAGGTTCTGGCCAGGAAGCCTCTAAGCGGCCATGTAATCCCTCACGCGTCATTCAATGACATGCCGTGATGACCCGACGTCGGTACGATCTGCCCCAAGTACGGTTCTAATAATAAACCGCGAAGCAACTCTAGAGTCCATGGCCTAGTTCCTCGACAAGCTTGGACAACCCTTCCATCCCCTCCACAACCTGATCGTACTCCTCGTTTGCAACCTCTATATCTTCTTCTTCTTCTTCCGTCCACCGCCTTAATACACCATCTTCACCCCGATCTCCCGCGCACCGCGCGGATCCCACGTGTGCGCGGCGACCTTGAGCACCTTATGGGCTGCACATTAATCAGCTTCAAAATTTTATGATGCGCTTCCGGATTCGGCATGTACACGCACAGCAGCTCGGACGAGAAGAGCACGTAGAAGTGCGGCCCCAAGCCCGAAGTCGCGACGATGTCGAGCTGCAGGCGCGCACTCCCGTTCGCGTGGATGTACGTTTTTAGACCTTAAGCTCGTAGGGCGTTGAGTGTGGGAGCGGCGTCGGGCCATGCGGCTTGGGTGGAAGGCAGGGGTTGGAGGAGGAGCGGGCAAGGATGAGGTCCAGGGCGTGGGTTAGGGCGGTGTCGAAGGGTTTGGCGGGCTGGGTGGCTGCGACGCGGGAGCTGCTTAGGTCGAGCTGGCGTCAGCGGAGCGCGAGGAAGGGTGCTTTGTTCGGGGTCAGAGTGGACGGGAAAGTGGCAGTTGCGTTTGAATGCCAGTCGGGAAGGATGCCTCTAAAGTTGAAGAGGATGGCGCTGAGTGGGATTTTGAAGCGTGTTTCCAACCCAGCTATACTTGGCTTGATAGTTCAGTCTCGGGATGCATGTTTCTCATGCAATCGAAGTCGGTAGTAGATTGTTGTCACTGAGGTTCAAGTGTCAGTGAATGTCGGTACGTCTAGGAGACATTATCTCTCCGATTCGCATGTTTTATGCGGAGCGTAGAGTGACAGTTGGGGCTTGGTAATGCTTCTGGATTATTCATGTCGCATGGAAGCTCTCCCGTTCGCGCTGACGAGCGCAGTGTGCTTCTTCTGAAGTAATTATTCTCACTCGGCGCAGCCTTACCCAAGCCTTCAATATAATTACTTCTACGCTTTATTGCTAGCGGAACGATGGAAATCCGCCTTAGGAAGATAGGTGCAGGGGACGTAGCTGCACCTACTTCCCTTAGTACTCACGCAGATCCATCTAAACGAGTTCAAGGCCCGAATTAGGACGTCAGAATAGGCCCGCAGTCCGCTCAGCTATACCAGCCCCAACGTCGCAGCAAAGCGCACTCCACAAGGTCAGCTGCCCGCACACGTGCAGCTGCGCCACAGCTTCTATCCCAGCGGCACATCACACTTGCCGGCACCCGAAACCGCGATCTTACCCATGTTCAAAAGTTGATAGTTCTGACATCTCGCCAAGCGTCAGCGGCCTACAAATAGCCCCTAGACAGGGAAATGTATCGCTTGCCCGACCAATAAACGTGTATGTTAAAAGTAAGATGAAAATAACGTAAGCATCCGAGATACAATTCCAGGAGCCGAGTCTGGGGGCCGAAGAAAGAAGAAGTGCACGTGGATAGCTTGGCTGCGGCTGAGTCGTTGGGCCCGAGAAGCTGAAGTGCTACCACCAACATGACGAGATCAAAGACTAGAGAAGGCGACGAATCGGGCCGGCGAGCATTATGGCTGAAACCAAAGCAGATGACATGAAGAGAGGGCGGAGTCGTTGCTTGTCTTGACCTGGATGACAACGCTACTTCGAAGAAGGGGCGAAGTTCAAAGACAAGATTCGAAAGAAGGCAATGAGCTGGATCTTAGGCCCACCTTGAAAGTAATGGTGGTACTTTGGATGGCGATGGGAAATGTATAAAGCATGCTCGCATCTCCACGCTTTCCTCCATCATCACAACATCTCATCACATCTTCTTTGGACCAACAGTCAATCCAAAACAGCAACATACTCCTCTACCACGCTTTACATACCTTTAATCCCACCAACCAATACCAATACTCAAAATGTACTCTTTCGTCACCCTCACAACTCTCTTCGCCGCCGCTCTGGCCGCTCCCGCTAAGCAGGCCCGTCAATCGCTCCCCACCCTCAACTTCGCTGTCTCCAACGACGTCTCTGGGGCTCAAGTCGGCAGCTCTATCATCGCAGACGGCAACGCCATTACTTTCCTCGACGAGTTTGCCGGCACGGCTCTCGACCGCGACGGCAGGATCATCGCTACGAGCATCCAGTCTACCTCCAACGGTGCAGGCATCTTCTGCATCATTAGCGATGGCGAGGGCAACCAAGTTGGCTTGCTGAATGAACAGAACACCTTCGTGGATTTGGATGGTCAAGCGGGCGCTGTGGAGACGGATGTCAGTGATTTTACGCTGCTTTGCGAGGCGTAAGCGATAGGTGACGATGAAGTGATGAAGGTGGCGAATAATGGGTTGGTGCGAACGATGATCATACGGTCCTTTTTGGGTTTTGCATAGCAATGGGGTTTTGGCGACTAGATCTGGGGTTTAGCATTCCTTTTATGTGTGCTCGATGGATAGAGCACCTACTCTCATTAATTGTAATTTCACATTCTACCATGACTGGATGGACCCTCGACTTTGAGTGAAGGCACGTGCCACGGAACAACTCTGCGTTCCCATCGGACTTGGGAAGCAGAAATTCCTGTCTAATAAGTCATTGATAGCAAGGTTAGATTTGAAATATGCCCCCGAAACTGTCAATTATGCTCAAATATGGAATACAGATGCTTCCTCTTTTATCAAGGTTCAAAGCTTGGCTTGGCGTATGGATAGTCTGATGAAGACGCCTCGTGTTTCGGGAATTATGACGTATAAGTTTCCTTATAGTTATATTCTCGTCCTCACTCTCAGGTTCTGCAGGGTCTAGCTGTTCCCATAGTTTCTCGGCGAACTACTTAAACACCCAGTGTACGCGTTTACGTCTGCTAAACTCCCTATACTTTACGTCATGGCCGATCAAATACAAGTCCTGCTACTGTTGTGCATAGTGCAAGCGTTGTAAGATGGCTTCGTTCTCCAAAAGTTGCGTTGAGAAATCGATTTCAATCGATAAACGTATGCTAACAAAAACGCTAGACAGAACAACTGAATCGCTAATATCTAACACTTAAAAGACCTGCATCTTGCTCCTAAAGCGATGCTTTCATACCGCTGGATGCGCACTGTAACCTCCTCCATTCGACACCTCCCCGCCCTCCCCTAGCAACGGAAAGCTCATCGTCCGCTGCATGCCCCGCTGCTGCTCCCTAACCAACCTCATCGGTCCCCTAAAAAAGCAACTCATCAAATCCGTGATATTCAGTGCCTGCACCAACGCTGTGACCATACCCGCTGCCGGACTTACACCCTCCTTCCCATCCCTATACACACTCACCGGAAAGGCGAACCACAATAGCACACTAAACAGCGGCATCTCGCACGCGAGGATCAGACTTGGCAACGCAACCTTGAGGTCGTGATACGTCATGTGCTCGGTGGGCTTGATCGTACCCTTGCCCACAAGGATGCCAATGATAAAGACTTGTATCGCGTTGAGTCCGATGATACCCTTGAAAGCAGCGAACTTGAGCATCACATTGTGAGGTGCGAGCTGGTCTTTTTTGAGCCCGTAGAAGCGGAGGCAGGCGACGACGGCGAAAGTCGTGGAGTTGATTTCGATGACGGAGAGCCAGATGTGCGCGAAATGAGGCTTGTTGGAGGCGCCGCAGTAGGTGCCGACTGCGAGCGAGATGGCGGTGGCGATCCAGACGATTATCGCGACGGGGAAGAATTGGAGCACCATGTACCAGGTTCTCTGGAGGAGATGTCAGCATAGGATGGCGGCGTCGCATGGAGGTGAGGCGTACCTTGAGCCATTTGGGACTCTCTAGGCTGACGCCTTCTCTCGCGACTTTTGAGGCGTCCGGCCCGAAAAGTTCGTCGAAGCCGCCAGGGTTCGCGAGCACGAAGTCGCACAGCAGCAGTATAAATGCTGAGATGGCGATCGAGCACCCAAAATCCAGCGATCCAAGCAGATATTCGCCAACATCCTCTTGCCATACGCACAAGAAGGAAAACAGTGAGACCCAGGGTACCAGCATCAGGATGCGGATAACCTGTCGTTGCTGGATAGGATTCGAGTAGTTGGTGGCATGCCGTACGACGGCGATCAGGATGATGAGGAGCGATGCAAGCCCACATGCTCCCGAAAGAATGGTTGCAAATTCGTGGAACGTTAATGAGCCGAAGATGGGCTTCAACTGGTCGGCCGGAAGGCTGTAGGGGTCTGCGGGACAGGCATCATCGGTGCTGTTCTTGTTGTTGTCATCACGAAACAATTTGCGTGCAACGAGGTACGCGACGTCCATATCCTGGAAGAACAGAGAATCTCCGTTGAAAGGATACAGAGCCTTGATGCAAGTATCGCAAGGCGAAGCACTGTAAGAGCTGATGGTGGGGGATGAGACAATAACATTGTTGCGCCTGACGTGCTCTTCCTATATACCCACGACTCTGACCTACAATCAAGCGTATGGTACTGAGTAGGAGCTAGGCCCCTGAAGCTGTTGCCTTGGCCGAGCAAGCCACCGCGATGCGAACCATAATAGGTATAGCGTATAATTCGGAAAGCTTGCTAAAGCTTATCTGGAAAATCATTGGCAGGCCTTCGTGCACGTTCCAACCGCACAGCCTGCGCTACTCTACCCTAATTGGGTTTCCTTTGCGGCCCAGCGAATAACGCGAGGAGTTGTCTGCTGAATCGAGCTAATTTCTAGATCCTTTCAACGTGTCGTTCGTGGCTGAACCGGAGAGTTTATGTTGGACTGCGGCTGAGCGGGATACCGCGCGAACCCGGGTGCATAGCAGATGAGCGGCCTGCACTAGCCACAGAAGGACACGCCAATGTTCATGCTCGATGTGGCCCTGGGGGCGAACCGAAGGAGGATATCAAATTGGTTTTGTGTATTTAGGTGCCATTTGACAGGCGAAGCAGGTCTCGTTTACCCCTCGCCTACCGTCGCCCTCACCCGACTCTATCTCTTGGGTATTTCTTCAGTGGGCCCTTTTTTCTTTGCTGTAATTAATGTATTCTTATTTGTGCTGGTTGTCGTAAAATCATTTTAGGTCGTTAACAACGATAAAAGAGAGCGTACCCCCTAGCCCAGATTGGTACCTCTGCCTGGCCGTCGTACTTGGCGATACAAGCGGTCTACCAACCTAATACAGAGAAAGGTACCCTGATAAATATATATGCAGATATTCTTTTTCTAGTTCACGCACGGCACTGGCAATTTCCGTTTCAAGCAATGCATTTCAGAGCTACTCGAGCGTCTGCAAGTCCTATGTATCCCTTTTGGCAAGATCGCCTTCGACGGAAGTTTCGCAACAAGATGTCCTATAGCAAGGTCGGGTTATTATATTTGGGAGAACTATGACAGGTGGGTAGGATACCCCCGACTTGCAACTTCAGGCTGTCACGCAGAATCAGTCCGTCCAGCATACACCTGACCGACCTTCGGCATCTCGACGTCCCTCGTCGAAAACGTGCAATGCCCCACGCCCTCCGCATTCACTTCGACAACACCCCACTGCACCTCGCTCCGCGCAGCTTCATATCCATCCACCCCGTCGACTTCATGACACGCCGCGCTCATAGCAGCACTGCAGCTTCCCGCAACATTCATGCCCTCCTTAAACGGTACCCATCCAATGCCAATCGCCGCCAGCGTCATCGCGGTACCCAACATAACCGTCGTGAATATAGCAATGGGAGAATACCCCGCCGACTTCCAATCTTCATGGCCCGTGTTGTAGTGTTGCCCATTGTACGCATACACGTCAATCGCGACCAGAAAGATGCTCTGCGACACAAGCCAATGAAGCACGCCACTTAGCACCATGAGTGGTAGCGAAAAGCGATACGGTAATTGCAAGAAGTAAGTCGAGCGCTGCGCTCCCTCTGGCGGCCGTGAGACGCGCAAGCCTTTCCGCCGATGGGCATACGAGACCCACTCATAGCCGAGCAGCATTGCTGTGAAGAGGCCATTGTAGGAGAAGTACAGGAAGGAGAGGATGGGCTGAGCCATGTTGGCAAGGAGCACGCACGGGATAGTGGTCCACTCCGTGTCGAAGTTCATGATGGTGCGGGCGTCGATTGCGCCGTAGCCCATGGCGGCAAGACCGGCGACTAAACGAGGAAAAAAGTTAGCTAAGACGGACCTATTTCGCGTTGTCCTGGGTAGTTGTATTACCACGGAATGTACCCGGGTATTACGTACCTGAACGTGAAGTTCCGGGTGGAAGTACTCTAACGCCAACGCCGAGAAGCGCTGCGATGAGGATGAGTGCAAGAAAGAACCTGGCTCAAGGTTAGAGATGCGAGCTTATTGCAGTGTTTACCCAACTGTAAGGTCAATCGAGAGCGCATCATCACTGATTGCTCGTGCGTATAAGCCATCGTCCCAAATTGGTGTGGGAGGAAAGAAACGTTGACTTACATTAGAAAAGTCACCGCCCTTCGCGTGCGGCTTGTGACATCTTTGAACCGTCGCCGCTTGCCTTCCCATCGTTTTATGCCCACGGGGAAATATCCTTTATGACTCTTTACATCACGCACAGATAAGAGACACATTCCCTTCGTCGTCTCATCTCTTCTTTCCAAGAAAGAAGCTATTGCATCTCCCATAGTCATGAGCGGATCTTCCTTTGTGCCTAAAGCCGTGTAGAAGATGAGAATCGCCTTGAAAAGGTTGAGAACCGTGACTAAAATCGCTAGGGGAAGCGTAAACTGTATTTTGCAGCGCGGCTCTGCCTTTTCGCTAAGACAGTAGTCGACTGGATATGCAGGTGAAGTGCGTTCAGCAGTATAAGGATTTGATCCGGTAGTTATGTAGTCGCCCACGTAACCTACTTTCCACTCATCGGGAGCACTCGCAATGCCATCAACGAGATTAGAACAGAGGTTGTATGGCCACGTAGGGTCGGAAGAGCAGATCCATGCGTACGAATTCATCGCTGACCTCGACCGAGCCGCGTTCCGTGCGTAAAAGTGATTGAAGGCATATATTTCAGCCGTTCCGTTTGCAGTGACATTGGGTGGAGGCATCTTGTCATCGGCTGCGACAAGTAAAACATTCCTCCTCTTCGTCTGGATCGGTTCCGCATACTCGCGAATACAGTCGAGATTCGAAAGTCGGTCTAGCTTGCTAGCTCGCGCCTCGTTGTGTAGGTTGTAGAGCGCGTCTCGTCTGAGAAAGAGTCAACGCTAGCTGAGTAAAGGGACGGTATATGGAAACGCACACATTAATATCATACAAGGCAAGATAGGACGAGGCTCCCTCGCCCACGCAATCGTCGCAATCCGGGTTGCTAAGAAACGACTCTCGCACATTGAAGGCGTAGTAGTCATTTGACGAAATGGAAAGAAAAACAGTCGAATTATAACTGGCCAATTAGCAAGGAATAACCAGCGGTCCAGCGACTCACAATAAATGCAAAGGAAGGGATGAAAGCCCCAAAAGAAGCCAAATAATCGACCGTCGGGTATTTATATTCCTCAGGTTGTGAACACTCTGAACCCCGATGTCCAACCATTTCCCTTTCGCATGTGCATTGTCTATCTCTTGTCGAGTTGGAGCCGAAAGGCATTGCATGCAATAGTTGCTTGAGCTCAAGAGGACAGTGCTCAAAAGATTGATGAGTAGATGCAAGCCAGTGTTTAGTTTGCTGGCGTGATCACAGTCACCATCGAAGAGTATTCCGCTTTTGCGAGCAGAAAACACGATGGTAACAATGAAATTAACGAGGAAGACGACGGAAGCGGAAATGGCGCAGTTGGTCGCTGCAAATCTCCATCCAGAAGTGTAGTTTCTGGATCGGGCTTGACGGTCCCAGCCCTTCCCTCTTGCATCTAAGAACTCGGTGTCGTCAACGCGCAGCGAGTGTGGGCGATAGCTCGTGTCCTGGGTGTATTCTGATGAGGAACGCGCAAGCTTGCGCAATTCGGTCTCGTCCGCATCTTTCCATTGCTGCATTCGAATCCCTCGTATGAATAGTTGCCGAATCCAGTTCTTGGGGGACTTGTAGATGTTGCTGAAGCCGAACATCAGTCGGCATGCCAAAGGTTTCGTTTGATGTACAACTGGAAGAAGCCAAAGTTTCCGAGTGTCCAGCTCTCCGGACGAAAAACGACTCGCGCGTGTCGACCACCTTTTAATGGATGTTTCCCTGCCAACAAATCCTTCAGGATTCTCAGGATCTTTTTTATCGTCGGTACTAACCTGAACAGATTATACGACAACTAGTATAAATTATAAAATAATAATTATATAATAACTAAAAAGCGTAGTAAATATATATATAATAGAGCGCTATAAAAACACTAAAAATAAAAGAATAATATTAAATAGTAGTAAAAGTATATACTAACTATAATACTATTATTATAAAAAATTACTTAAATATATTTTATTTACTATTTTATATTTTTACTATTACTATATTTACTGTACTAAAAATTACTAAAAGTATATTTTTTATAATTAATAATTTTTATACTATTACTTTTTATTATATAAAAGCGTAGTATAGTTTAAACTTATTTATAAAATATTATAATTAAATAATTAAAAATTTTAAAAATTTATTAAAAAGAACTAAAAAATTATTAATAACTATACTAAAGTTTTTATTATAAAAAAAAATATTACTACTTTACTTAAACTATTAAAGCTATATTTTAAAATTCTAAAAAACTATACTAGTAATAAAAAACTCTTAAATTTAATATATATTTATAAAATTAGAAAATATATAGAGTTTTTTTATATAAGTACTATATAAAAAAATAGAAAATAGTACTTAAAGAAATAATAATAATAATAAAAATAACCTTAATACTATAAATAAGAATATCCTTAAAAAAATTAGGTTAATTAATAATAATTCGCTCTAGGACCTAATAAAACTAAAGTAAAAATAGTAATTAATTAAATTAACTATATATATAGTTATACGTAATATTAATAAAGTAATATAACGGCTCTGTATTAAAGAGCGCAACAAATCCTTCGTATCGCGAAACCGCCGCCATCATCTAGCCGAGCTGTTGGGGGCCGCTGCGCGACGTTCGGCTATGCTACTGTTGGTCATGCATGGTTGCAGTGATGGCAGCCAACCTGTACCTAGGTATGTAGGCAACGCTCATCCTTCTACGGAACACGACATGGGGAAGTTGCATACAAGCTGTCGCGGGACGCGAATTCGTTCCGGTCTTGAGTCACGCAGAGTTAGAGCTTAGTCAGGAGGTCGCGGTTGGACCAAGGAGCTAGCGTGGTGGCAAGTTGGGAAGCACGACATGTGCGCTCATGCCTATCAGCATATGTAGTGTGGAAAGCGGTATGTTAAGATACTCGCATGTTGGATGGCAAAGTATTACACCCGGGCGTTTGTGGAGTAACATGCACACTGATGCAACTCCACTAACTGTCACGGCAGCAGATTCCCTATAGGATCTATAGGGTAGCTCGCAAGGGCGGCTACGCACGTGCAGGCTATAGAATCTAGAAAAAGGCCTTACTACGACGTTGTGACTTGAGTAACCCCAGAGGAGATTATACGTTGGCTGACAAATAGCCCCAGTGCGCTTTGCTGCGGGCTGTTCTTCAGACAATGCGACGGGAGTACGATCAACTAGCTTTATCATGCTATCCACAAGGACAGGACACATTCATCATCTAATCGTCGCCCCCGCCTCCAATAGGACCTGAGGCCTGTTTCGCTGCTTTGGCCGCAACAATGTCGTCCACCCTCAACAACAGGCATGCACTCTCCACAGCCGTCTTGACACTCTGCTCCTTGACGGCTAGAGGCTCCCATACCCCGAACTGCCGCATGTCCACGACCTTCCCGGCATCACCATCGATGCCCCAAGAGCTTCCACTGTGCTGTCCATCCTCGTAACCTTCAGCGTGCTTTGCGCGGAGTTGTGTGAGCACCTTGATCGGGCTGTTGCCGGAGTTCTGGATAAGGGTACGGGGAATAACTTCCATCGCTTCCGCAACGGCCTTGTAAGGCCATTGTGCTACACCCTCGATCTGTTTTGCTCTCCGCTCGAGGCCAACAGCGACTGCCATCTCTGTTGCTCCGCCTCCTGGGCAGAGCTTCGGATTCCAAATAACGTTTCGTGCTACGCCCATCGCATCGTGAAGGTTGCGCTCGATCTCGTTCAAGATGTCCTTGGAGGGACCGCGCAATAAAATAGTGCATGCCTTCGGATCTTTGCACTTAGTTAGGAAGGTGAAGTATTCGTCGCCAATCTTGGAGATCTCGAAAAGACCACAGTGCGTGCCGATGTCTGAGGCGGTTGCTGAGAAGACGGAGTTCACAATCGTGGCGCCGGTAGCTCGTGCAATACGGTTGTTGTCGGACTTACGTACTCGTCGGATAGCCGTGATGTTCTGTTTGACGAGAAAATGTTGCGCGAGGTCTAAAGAAAGAGTTAGCTTCGAAAAGCCAATCATGGAAGAGCTGGGAACATACCACTAACGCCCTTCTCTGTGATGACAAGGTCGGGTTTGAGTGCAATGATGGCATCGCACATGGCCTTGACCTGCTCCTCCTCGATCTGCAGTATACGGTTCCAGTCTTCCTCTTTGGTGATCTCGACGTTTGTCTGACTCTCGCCCTTCTTGTACTCGAGCGGGCAATCAAGGAGCAGGACTCTAGGGTTTTCTATCCTCCGCCTCATCTTGGGATGTGTGATGTCCTTGTTGAGCATGATGCCGTCCAGCACCTGGCTCTCCTCGATCTGGCCTCCGGGTATCTTTTCGATGCGCGCATAACGCTTGATGTCCACCTCCTTCTTTCCGCCTCCTACGTCCAGTGACACTGTCCGCACAGCCTTCAGCGCCAAACTGCACATGAGTTCCGACCATCGAGATACGAATTTTGTGCCGATCGATGCGTTGATGAGCTGATACATAGCTTTGTCGTCGTCGATGTCCACGTCTACGGCGATCTCGTCGATGATCTTAAGGGCGTCCGCAAGAGCACGCTTGAACGCCTGAATAATGATGACTGGGTGGATGTTGCGCTCGAGCTGAGGTAAAGCCTGGGCGAGGATTTCTCCAGCTGTTGCATGTTAGACCAGTTCGCACTCCTGCTTCAGGGCTGCATACCCAATATTATGACGGTGGTGGTGCCATCTCCGACCTCCTCGTCTTGTGTGCGGCTCAGCTCGATCATACTCTTCGCTGCAGGGTGCGCAACCTCGATCTCTCGCAGGATGGCGTGGCCGTCGTTGGTGAGGACGATGCCGCCCATGGGGTCGAGCAGCATCTTGAGCATTGCCTTGGGGCCCAGACATGATCGGATGATGTCTGCCACTGTTTTCGCGGCTGTGATGTTCGAGAGCTGCGCCTTGCGGCCAAATTGCCGCTCCCCGCCCGGCGTTTGGGTGTCTGTCTTGCTGTTAGCTGCCCTTCGACCAACGTTCGCAGCTGCTAATACTCACTCATAACAACCACAGGCGCCTGCATCTTGACGGTAGTTTGCGGGTTCTAGAAAGCAAAATGTACAAGGAACAGGATCGTGAGGCGGGGTATCTAGCTGCACAGATGCCTTGCAGCTCTGCTACTCCACCAAAAAACGCGTCGAGCCCGATGGGTTTCTCCGACGCCGAAGGTGGACGGCACTTTCCGAGACGGCCAAGCGTCGGCAGATTCGAGCGATGAGTAAGCGTATCACGTGGCCCCTCTCACCCCGGTCCGGCTGATACTCGGCTCGCCGGCGAGGTCTCGGCGCAATTGGCGTGTTTCCGCGTTCGGCGCGCTTGTGCCCCATTCGCGATCGCCTGCAGCCCGTTTCCAATTGGCGCGTTCTGCCGCGACCGACCGCCTTCACCCAGCCTCTCACGGGACTCCAATCGCGGAGCTTACAAGAAGTCCAGCGCGCCCTCCATCCGTCTCTCTTCTCCCACACTTCACCTGCCCTCACGTACCAGCGCGTAGCTCGTCTTGTCCCTCCTCCCTCGTTGCAACTTTCCTTCACCTCAATCCACATCACTTCTACCTTTCGGCGCTTCTGCCATCAGCACCATCCTCGCGCGCATCCCACCTTGCTGCCGCCGCCATCCTCAACCACCGTCCCGTCGCGCCAGTAACCGTGACTGCATCGTCCTAAGCCTTGCCGTCTGCTCGTAGTTCCGCAGGCCTTCGTATCATTAAACACTCTTCCCCCTCATTAAGGTACTAAACATACAGTAACCATGGGTCTCAACTATTATGCCTCGTCACCCACCGTCGTGCTCCAGCCTCAGCAAGCACACGGCTACATCGCTCCCAACCAGCGCTCCCACTCACCGGGTACTTACCGCCCCAAGTATCCCATTCCGCCATCGCTCAATTACCTAGCGTCCCCTGTATCCAACGCGAAGGTTGGGCGAAAACGATCCATCACCGACGTCGACGACCCTGAGGAGAACCGCCCAGTGGGCGCAGTTGCCACGCAAGAACCCGTCAAACCCAAGCCTGAACCTATCTATGGCCCTGGGATGACCCTCATCTACCCCGGCGAGCCCGGCTACAGCCTAGTCGCCGAGTCGCAATCCGGCACTTGGTACGAAGAGAAGATCGAGAAGGAGGAGAAGGCGCAACCCGTCCGTCCCATCGCTGTCTCGCGCAAATCGCAGCGCATTGATTCCGCAACCAGCATCGTTGTTCCATCGCTAAACGACATGGCTATGGACGCGCAAAAGACCGACGCCATCATCGACGAGCACGGCACCACCATCAACACGCTCATGTCGTCGCTCGGCGTGGGATGGAAGAACGTCTTAACGAACCCGGCACTACGTGACGCGGCGCGCGCCTATTCACGCGTCATTGAGAACCACTTCGACCTCACTGATGCCGTCATCCTGTTGGAGAAGGAATCGCTCTCAGCCTACCTCGTACGCGCTAAGCAACACGGCGTACAAGGTTTCTGGCTCTTCTCCGATAGCCTCCAGTGGTGCCAGCTCGTCGGATGGTCACTTCAGCGCACAATCCAGAACCTCATGGCCGGTCCCATCCCGCAAGTCGAAGGCGAGCGCATTAACGCGCGTCAACGAACCCCATCGCAACCCTCCACCTCGCCATCACCAGACATCGACATGACCGCTGACGCTGACGCGATGGAGATGTAACGCGTCTACTTCCACCACTCTCTACTTTTTCCATCTCTTTCTCGATCTTCTTCTATTTTTTGGCAACAATCTTACGGTTATCGGTACATCTGCGCATCACGCTGCCTCGGTCTCAAACGGTCTTCTGGGGGAACTCGGCGTTAGGTTATGGATTCGGATTTGCTCAGCTCACTGCGATAGTGATGCTCATGTACTCTAGCTTTGCTCTCTGCGACTGCTCGATCGCCCGTCTTCGATCGCAATCGCACGTGCTCACTTACTAAGAAACGAACAAGCACTAAACAATCAAAATAACATGACTTATCACCATGCGGATCAATATGCAACGTGCTCTATATTCGCAGGCGCTTCGTGCAGGTACCGCTGCACGTTTCGTTCATGACAAACAGAACACACAGACCTCCACTCCAAGATGTGCCAGTGTTTCGCAATTATCTGCTTTTGGATGAAGTCCAGGCGCACCTCTTGTACTTGGTTTCGCAATCATGAGCCGGGCCCATAGCTCGTTGCCGTGGTAGTAACCGTACCGTACCTCCTAGCATCGTCCAGAGGCAGCTGAGCCGGAGCGCTTACCTGGCCCCAGCGCGGCGCGGCGCAGCTCGCGAAACCTAGCCCAGCAACACGAAAACATCGCGCCCGGCCATTCTCTAGCGCCTCCGCCTTCCAAGGTTGCGCCTTTTCCTTACGTTTTCTTGGCGGCAAGTGCTTCTGACTCCGCACGCACGTACGCATGATGCATTTCGATGTACGATCGGGCTCCGTTTCCGAAGGGATTCGTTCGGCGGCCGGGAGTCCTGGTAACCTTTTGGTCACCGGTAGATGGGAGGGTGCGGTTTTGTTTGAGTTGGAGATGAGCACAGTTGGAGGTATTCGTCTGTGAAGGCGAGGTACAGCTATATGGAACATCACATAGATCGCCTGCTATTTGACCATAATATCAGCGCACAAATCCAAAGCAATGCGCAGAGTGGAATGCTACTGCGCTTGGGCAGCGAAAGGTAAAGTGCTTTGTTGAGAGCTTGGTAGTACAAGGGACGGCGAAGCAACGCCGGAAGATGGGAATGGGAGGCTTGCTAACAATGTGCACTTCCCTTCGCGTAACCTCTGATCACTGCGGTAAAGTAGTCTCGAGTGTGGGTTTTGTTTATTCTTGGATAGTGCTCAGTGACTGGGACTAACAACACGCTCGACAGGACTGGACGTCCGTCCGGCGCCCACGCCCGAGGCGAGCAATTCTAATCGACTGGCCTGCACACGGTGCTTCTTCATGACTTCCACCCATTCTTCTTCCAGTTCCTGTTCCTCGGTTTCATGTTCGCCTCCCATGGCGGCTCGTAGGTCTTCTTCTAGCAGAGCAATCATGATGCTGAAGTCACCGCCTAACCTGCCCAGTGATCCTGCACAATAGAGTACTTGCGTGAGGAGCGAATCCCGCGATGATCGATCCTGTACATTCGGGAGGTACGTCCGAAGCGTATCGAATAGCATCTCCACCAGATGCAATGGGAAAGTTGCGAGCGCAGACGGTATCGGCTGCAGTGGATTCGCAGACTCCAAGGGCTTGACCGCCGGCGCTGCGTGCTCATCCGATCCCGGTGCGGGCAGTGCCGACGGAAAGATAGACTTGTACATCGATATGATGGCGAAGCTCTGCTCGCGAAAGACTTCCAGGTACTTTTTCAAATACTTCTCCGTCTGCTGCCCGACTGCCCATCCGGCGTCGGCCTTGTCCTTGCCGCTGACCCGCTTCTCTGTTTCCTGGTCTGCGAGGTCCCGCAAGGGGTCGAGGGCCGAGAGCATGGACTCCAGACATGCGAGACGGCAGATGAGGAAGAGGGCGCCGAGACTACCCTCGCCGCTGCCGATGCTAGTTTGTCGCGTAGACCAGGATTCGTCGAGTTCAGGCGCTACGCGACGGAGCCAGCCGATGGTGCGCATAGCACCTGCAAGCTTGATACCTTGAGACTGGAGCGATGCGATGAGGTTCGTGGTCATGGTCTTCATCTCCTGCTCAGCTTGCGTCGAGAGCGAGGATATCAGAGCCGAATCTGGGTAGAGTGTCGACAGACGCTTGATATGCGCATGCAGATCCAGCGCCGAGGCATAATTGGCGTTCGGCGCTGCTGTAGCCGTGGCAGACTGGGTTGGTGCGGTCGACGATGAGATGGCAGAGGAGAGCAGAGTGGGTAGGTCTAGCACATCAGAGACCCTATCGATATTCCTGGCCAGCAGCATCGTCTTTCTCCGGCGATCTAGGATGGCATTCTCGGAGCTCTTGCTGTATTTCTGGGAGAAGCTCTGGGCTGCGCTCTCCAGCTTCGGAAGCTCCTGCTGCACCGTTCCTGCATGCTGTCCAATTTCGGGAAGAACATGGCGGAGGTGCGAAAGGCGGTCGGTGGCGGATATGATGGGCTTGTGGGAGCGTTTGGAGAGTGCCTGGAGAGAGCGCAGGACGGACTGGGTGCTCTGCGCGAGCGACTGCGGCTCGGACGAGGTAAGCGCTGCGAGCGGAAGCGTTGTCAAGCGGGACAGATAGGCGGTCGTAGTGCTGTCGTCTGGCGACGGGCGCGCGTGGGCATCCTGCGCGTCGAAATAGGGAGCCAGCAGCTCATACAGCGGGTCGGCCATCGTCTAGAATACTTGGGCCGGGTGGCAGCGGAGGTGTTGAGCGCCGCCGCGAGCGTGAGCCGTGCATCCGGCGAAAGCGGGCTATTCTTCACATGGCACCGCCGCCAAAGTTCCTTAATCTTTCCACCAGCTACATGGCCGGCGCCACTTCACCCCGAAACCACAAATCGAGTGCTGCCCCTCCTGCCGACCGCCGCAGCCGTCTCGAGCGTTTCCTTGCCGCCGATCGCTTCCTCTCCGACAACCCCGCCTCTGTTTCTGCGCTTTCACCACCAGCTGCGCCCCAGATTGCCTTCCTGTCCGCACACGACACCCTCCCGCCCAACACCGGCCCCGGCGGTGGCACCACGAATCCAGCGAGCCGAGTCGAACCACCACACGCCCACATGGGCAGCCAGCCGGCCGAGGTCGTCTTCTGCGTCGAAGACACGGTGGGCTTGAAAGGCGACAGGCTCAGCGTTGGCGTCGTCGACCGCTGCTTTGGCGACGTGGACAGCCACTCGCCGCGCCCGCAGCGAGATTACCACGACGACATAAAGCACCACGAGGATGTGTCGGAAGAAGACTTCGCCAAGTTCATGTGGAGCGGCATTCCCCCCAAGGGAACCGTGCTCGTCTCGTGGCAGACCAAATACGTGACGGAATTGATACCCGAGGCAAGACTAGAGCTTCTCGACCGCGCCCTCTATGTCGGCGATATTGTCAAGCGCACGTACAAGGACGCCATGAGCGGCACCGTCATTGGGACAAAGGCCGTGTGCACCCTTTTGCCCGTGACCATGCTCAACCCCAACATCCTCATGCTGAACGGAACCGACGACAATGCAATACGCCTTGTGCCCGCAGAGGAGCTGATCAACGTGCACGAACACGTCGAAGGAGCGCTTTTCGTGTACGGTGACTGGGTGGGCCGCATCGATCAAGTCTGTGACGAAGTGACCATCAAACTGTCAAACAACTCGGTAGTTGTGGTGGAAGATCCCAATGACCTAGAATATGAAGATTTCATAATCGACCGTCTCAGCGTTGGAGACACAGTCAAGACGAAGAAGGGCAACCTGAGACGAGGGCGCTGGATATACGGTGCCTTTGACCCCAATATACGCCCCGAAGGGACCGTCGTCGACACCCAAACCCTGTTCATCGACGTGCGATGGCTCTCAAGGAGGATCGAGCCAGGGAGCTTGGATGAGGTCCCAGAACCGCCTTTTCGCCTCTACAGAGACGAGCTGGAGGATCCCAGTTTCCGCATTTACGACGCAGCACCTTCTCCTGCCACTTCACTTCCCTTAACTGCCAACGGTAGCGACCGGTCGTACCAGGTGGCCGAGGTGGCTGTCGGGGACCGCGTCCGCTTCAAAGACGCTGCAGGTGCAGCTGTCAAATACGATGGCTCGGTTACCTTGCCAAACGGCTACCCTCAGGGCAAGTTCAACCGGCAAATGCGCACCGAGACCTTGGGTTACGATATGAACGTGTTCCATGTTATGCAGACCCACACTCAGGCGACGGTCCAGTGGCAGGATCTCACCATTACCGAAGACCTAAGCCCTTCATTGATTCCTGACCCTAATGTGGAAGACGACGATGAGGTCTGGCCGGGAGAGGTGGTTTGTACCAAAGAGCAAGCTGAAGGTCCTGGACCCGATGTAGCTTGGACGTTCAGGCCAGCAAAGGTTGGCATTGTTCAAGCTGTCAAGTCACGCGACCGAATCGCGACCGTGAGATGGTTCGAGAATCCCACGATCCAATTTCTCGACGATGACATAATACCCCCGTCCGAGACCGGAAAGCTTTCTGAAGTTACAGAAGATGTCAGTCTCTATGACATCCGCTCAACGCCAAGCTTGACCCGCCGCCGCGGCGACTTTGTGCTCATCCACCCAGATTCTGTCGACCCTCAATTGCTGCCTAGCAATCTGCAAGGACCTTCGTGGTTCGGAGAGGTGATAGATTTGGGGTTGGATGGCAAAATCACTGTGAGGCTGGGTGCAGCTGATCCCATAGTTGATATCCGCGTTCCCCCCGAGCGAGTCACTCTGGCATACAGCAGCGACATGGAGGACCATTTGGGAATAGGTGGATCGGAAGACGATGACGAGGATGATTCGGACGAGGAAGAGAGCGTCTCAGATTTCGAGTCTCAGTCTTTCAACGAAATGTGGATCGAATATGAGGGCATGGATGGTGAACCTATCGAAGGTAACGAAGAAGACTGGTCCACCGAAGATGAAGGTGACTCTGATGGCGACACCTCAATGCCAGACCTCTTACGCTCAGACGGTGTCCCGACGTCGAGCACTACCCCAGATGCACATTCCGATGCTGAGCGCAAGCTCCCACCCATTCCCCATGAAAAGAAAAACGAGCCTTCACCGATGGTAGAAGACACGAATTCAGTAGCGCATCCTGCCTCAGAAGACGCATCACCAGAAGGACCGGCGCCGTTTTTGATATTAGACACCCCACCACCGTCCGATCACCACTACCTGACGACACCACCAACTTCTTCTTCATCATCCATGCGTCGCATCGCCAAAGAGCACAAAATTCTCCGCACTTCCCTTCCTCCCAACATCTTTGTGCGCACCTGGGACTCACGTCTCGACCTCTTACGCGTCTTGATGATCGGCCCAGAAGACACTCCCTATGAGTACGCGCCCTTCATCATCGACTTCCACCTCTCATCAGATTACCCGCAGTACCCACCTGAAGTCTTCTTCCACAGCTGGACCAACGGCAACGGCCCCGTAAACCCTAACCTTTATGAAGACGGCAAGATCTGTCTGAGTCTGCTGGGCACATGGCATGCCGACGAGCGGAACGAGAGCTGGAGTCCGGGTAAGAGCACATTGCTTCAGATCCTGGTTAGTATCATGGGTCTGGTGCTGGTCAAGGATCCGTACTACAATGAGGCGGGGTACGACGTGCATCGCCAGGTACAGGAGACCAGGCCGAGTAGCGCGCTGTATACGGAGCGTTCGTACTTCCGGACGAGAGCCTTCATCGTGCATGCCCTTACCAACGATGTTGCACCTTTTGCCGAAGAGTTGAGATATCTGTATCGGGTTGAATCTGAGGGTGCACCAAAACTTTTGGACAAGGCCATCGAAGCGAGTAAGGCGGTGCTGGAGCGAAGTGCAAAAGATGACGACGAGGAGCGTGACGGGCTTCGAAGGATCAGTCTCGGTGCCATGGTCATGCTGAAGAGGCAGGTGGAGAAGCTAGAAGAGCTGAAGAATAACACTTGCTCGGCGTAAAGAAGGGAGGGTCAGGCTGTAATTTTTGCATCGCGTGGCGTTGGCCCGACATTTGGGACGGAGCACTGTGTCTGGTGTCATCCGTGGATCGGCTTATGCGACATACACTTTTGAATCCAGGCAGGATTATATTAGACCAAAGCAAGCAAGCGTAGCATGTAGTGTAACATGTGTAAAAGCATAACGATACTCTTGTCATTTGGTGTTCTCTATGAAAGTCTCACGCGCTTCACAGGTTTTCCCTTTTTTTCCAATATTTTCCCTTTTTTTCCAATATCCGAAGCGTCCGCACTTAGCATCCCCATCCCACATCTTCTGGTCAACGATCTCCTTGCCAGCAGTACAACCATCGCCCGTACGAATGTGCTGTCTTAACCTCTTGCTCTCTACCTCGGCACTGTCCGGAAATCTAGACTCTCCA
Organism: Pleoardoris graminearum; assembly: GCA_030770415.1. Taxonomy (NCBI): domain Eukaryota; kingdom Fungi; phylum Ascomycota; class Dothideomycetes; order Pleosporales; family Didymosphaeriaceae; genus Pleoardoris; species Pleoardoris graminearum. Next base: position 80,177 of record JASEKS010000147.1, read on the forward strand.
CTCGTGTCTGTGATGTGGTTAAGACAATCGACAGCCTTGGCAGGGTGCACAGCCATGTGTTTGCGGTACGCGACCATACACTTTCCGGGGTAGCGAGACGATCACGGCTTGTCAACTCCCGCCGTTTCCGAAGCATGATGCCGCCTTTCTCGATCCTTACCTTGTGCAAATGACGTATCAGCATGTTGTGGATGATATAACAGAGTGATAGGCTAACAGAACACAGTACCCGATCTCAAATATTCGCAGTCCTACCTATGTACTCTTTGCACTTCAGCGGTTGTAATTCACGCTATCAATCCTCCCAATTTCACTACACAGCAATCCACCAGCAGCACCATGCGTGTCCGCGCCTTCTTTGGAGCGCTTACTAGATCCGCTTCAGCGCTGTACCTCCCTCGCGCCTCCTCGCGGTCAAGCCTCGCACAACTGAAACGATGTATATGACGCATTGACTGCAACCTGTCTAGATATTATTCTTATGTTTATTTCAGGTGTCTTCTTTTCTGGGTGATGAACATTCCCCAAGCGCAGTTGAGCGATTATGCGAACGTGCGTGTATTTTGTCTCAGCTCATGAGGTCACCAAACATCGCGCATGACAATTGCGCAGCTCCACGACTATTTCTGTCGTAAATATTGCACCAGGGGCTAGATAAAGTCTGATTCACCACTTATACCAAATTTAGGGCGATTCTATGTGATAGTGTTGGCACAATGATTTTTCTTTTATCTAAAATGTTCACTTCTTACTATGAAAATTTAAATAGCCGTCTGGAAGTCAAATGCTCATGGAAAAAGATGAGATCTCCTCTGAATCCCAGAGAACCATCCGTTACCGCTCCCCACATATGCACAAGGTAAAAAAAAAAATTGCTCAAAATAATGTATTTCTAGTACAACTGGCATTCAAAGGGGATCGCTGTCACTGCGAGAGACGAGGCACTAACGGCATCCTCTCGAGGTACGCAAGCTACGGACTGATATGTACACTTCATTCAAGCGACTTGGGACACGTAGTTGATTAATGTGTACATTATGCTATCCAGCTGTGCATTCACCTCAATTCTGTTCAAAAGCTCGAAGATCGTCGCTGAATCGGCATATGACCGAATCGGGTCATCGCCGCGGTCAGTTTTGGGTTCCGTGCGGCGAAAGGATCAGCAACCCGGAAAGCGCACGGGTCTCTCGGAAAGATACCACAGGGCTGGGAACGGCTCTGAACGTGCGCGATCGGTAAATCATCCGTTGTGCAGGGACAGCCGGGTGCCGGGAAGATGAGATTGCATGAATTGTTCCCGGGTCCGTAGAATAGGTAGACTCATAGAAATCGGGATTTTCCACCGTTCTCACCACGGAGATTGTTTTCGAAGTAGAATGTACACTCGTAATTTCACGGTAAAGCTAATGGCAATTAAGCAATCACACCTGGGCAGGGCCAAGGCAGGAGCTATCGAAGATACGATTATAGATAGAACGCAATCAATATATCGAGCTATCGATACAAAAATACCGGCACAAGCAAAGAACTAGGGAAAAACTAATGGCAACACCAACTCCCGACAAATGAAACACTTACCTGTTTAATCTTCCTCGAACCCGCGATCGCACTCATTCCTAGATCTCACGCGGAGCCCACCTCGATGCCATCATCCCTGTCCTAGCACGGGGTTGGCCGTTAGCAGAGGCCGGAGTGGTGGCAGCAGCCCGCTGACCAAAGCCGGGCTGGGTGTTCGTCGTCACTGAAGAATTTCCAGGCGTCCTCGGGAAGAAGTTGTGCATGGTACGCTGATTGTTAGGCCTTGCCTGCCTGTATTGCCTGTTCCAGTTCCGGAGCGGCACAGTGTTCCCGCCCTGTACCATGATCCGTTCGCGTCGCTCATTTCGGAGTCGCGCCTCCCTCATCTTCCTGGTTTCCAAAGACACACCGTCCCTGTCAAAAAGCCACTCAATAGCGGCGTGCAACCCGGGGTGGTTAGACTCATCCATAGCTTCGTTCCAGTACCATCCTCTCAGGATGCTCTTGTTGAGGCCAGGTGTCTGGATGGATTGGCCTGCATAGATCGTAGTCTCTTGGAAAACGTACTCGCTGGCTGGGCTCACATATGCTCCTTGATTCTGCACCGTCTCAGGCGCAGGCACAGCCGTGGTAGACCCGTTCGTTTTGGGTGCTGCCGACGGGGAAGGCGAATCGGCAGCTGCAGGCGCCGAAGACTCCGAGATGCCTGGCTCCTTCTTGATCACAGGCACTTCCGGAACATCTTCGTCCATCGGAACTGGAATGTCGTCCTCATCATCGTCCTGCGTCAGATCGATTGGGTCTGATGCAACCGACCCAGGCGTGAAGGAGATGGACGGCGAGGAGCGAAAGGTGAACTGGAAAGCATTCGAAGACGAAGATTCTGCGGAAGAGCTCCGCGCAAGAGACACTGGGCTCGAGCTCAGAGTTCGAAGGCTCATGCTGTCGTCTCGACCGTTAGATACCCTAGGCCTTTTCCTCGCAAATTCGACCAGGTTCTTAGCTTCGAGCTCAGCGTTGAGTACGATGTTCTATGGGTCGTTAGCGTGTCGCTCGGCTCGAAAGGCAGTGGTGCAAACTTTGGCGAGAGACTCTTCAAGCTGCTTCGACATCTCCTCCAGACGCTTCTCTATATCCATCTGGTAGGTATTGCCAGACTCCACTGTTGCTTCCAAAGTAGCTACCACGGGCGATGATGAGACAATGTCGAGAGAGTTCTCAACAATTGGCTCCGAGTTTTCAGCAAGTGGTTTCGAGCTTTCGGAAAGAGGCTTCGAGGTGTCGGACGTGGTAGCGGAAGACATAACGACTGGACGAAGAGCGAAGCTGAGAGAATAGCTGGCTGCCGATTGTTGCTGAGAGGATGAAAGTAAGTGAAGAAGGACTGTGATGATTGCTGTTGTGAACATGTCTGAAGGGCGACCACAACTATATATACTATGTCCAGAGTCCTGGATCAACACTTTGCGTCCTGGATCAACCACCTCTGCGCGCGCTGGATCAGTGACCTCTGCACGCTCCGGATCAGCGACCTTTGCGCGCTCAGCCCGAGCGCCTCACAGTGACTTGCGGCCCTCGATGCGCGCTCGTCGACTTCGGATCACACTCCCCAAACGGGCATAGCATTGGCATGGCAAGGTGTCCTCAGGATCCTAATCACAGTGGCATGCTATGGCGGCCTGATACTGAGCCCTTGCGAGTCACTGGCGTGGGGTTGATGTACGCACAGGCATACATGGGATGCATCCTCAGGTTAGCCCCGCTCCACCGTCAGCAAATTCAATAGTTCCGTCGTTTACCAGCTGAGTTACATTTACTTTTCTCCGAAGGATGAGACACCGGTGGAGCGAGGCGCGAAGCAGTTTTCTGCAGACATTGCTTCTTGAGATGGTCAATTCACAAGCTGACGGAGCGCCACCTCTTGCCGTTGGGACTTCTAGGGAGCAGTTAGAGGGTGCGGTATTCGTTGCATTGAAGCGCGTTGTGAATATACGATAACTGGGTATTGCACACCAAAGTCGAACAGAGGGTTTGTGGTGGTAGGAGGACTTCGCGTAAAATGCGTGTTTGCGGGCACGCGACAGACACTAGCGCGCGTTCGTGGCGTGGCGTGCTTTGACGCGTACCCATCGTGGGGTAGTCACACTCGACCGGGGTTTGCGCAGGAGCCCAGTGCATGGAACTGCCTATTTCTGTTTTCTTCTCTGAATCCTTCGGAGATCCGGGACAATGCTTGGGTACCCGGAACCTTGGGCAGCAACGCATGTTCGTATTCTTGGACCTCGCCTAATTCAATACCGTATGCACGGTGTTTGGTACGACCGTATCCTACGTATTGTCGAATGCGGAAGGACGCCTGGATGTGACAGTACCAGCCCACAGTTTCCGAAGAGCAGGTGTCTGAGCGGGAGCCGTAGAGCTTTCGACGAGTTTGGGCTGGAGTCGATAGAACGGTACGCACAATATGGCGCATCACGGCGTGTTGCTGAAGGACCAGTTCCGCGTCTCGGACGCTCCTCTGCCGCATCCGGGGGTTCTTCCACAAGCTTTAACAAGCGCAGTAGCATTTGAAAATCTTGCCGGTGTCGACAAAGCATGAAGAATTTCTCAATGCGAAACGGTCTTCCAAGACTGCGAGATCTCTCAGCGATGAACGTTGGGAACTGAGACTTGTCTCCAGGGAAAGAACGAGTACATTTGCACACGTCACACGAGGCATCAATGGGGATATGGTAAAACGTGAAGAGTGTATAGTTCTACACAAAGAACATTGCAATGAGTGCATGAGCCAAAAACTTCTGTCTCCGAGAACACCCTCAGAACCATTTCCCCGGCCATCTTCATCTCAGGTGGCCATTTTGCATGGACGCATCCATAGTAAAGGATCCAGAAACCGAACCGTATGCACCTGAGCCCCCGGCAATGTTCTTACCCTTCTGCGCCTTAGGTTCGCAATTGAAACGGACGGGTACAGCGTCCTGACGAATACCGAGTCCGGAAGACATGTAGTAGTCGGTCGGCCCAGTAACTTGCATGTATGCGGGCTGCTGGTCATTCTTCTTGTTCTTACGTTGCGATTCAGTCGCCACTTGCGTTGGTGCCGAGAAAAACGCCGAGTTCTGGAACGGGGATGCGACATAGTACAGAAGAGACTTCCAGCTTGGGCCTGTCTCATAGTAGTATTCGCAAAGCCCCAGCGCCTGTTGAACCGCAGAATCTGGACAGAGAGGTGAGTACGTGAAATGGTCCTGTTTGCAATTCAAGCAGTGCTTCGTGACTTTGTTTCTGCACTGCCACATGTCGTGATCGTTCATCACGCCGCATCTCAGACACCAACGGTTAGGATTCTGGCACTGCGCCCTCATATGGCCCAGCTCGCCGCACCTCCAGCACATGCACGGCTTGGAACGAATATCGTACGGCCTAGTCAACGTTAGGTACTGTGCTGGAAGCATTCCCGAATACCGAATAGACTTACTCGGCATATCCGTACCAGCCACATAGCCACACAATGTTCACACAAAGCTTCAAGGCGTCTTGAAGGCTGTGGAGACACAGTATCAACTTTCTGGACGCCCAAAAAGCATTTGATATATCGACTTGGTTTTGCTGAGACCAGTATCCGATCCATCTTTTGGGTTCCAGCTCCTCCGGCGTAATATCGGCCGCCATGACCTTGACGTAATAATTCTCGTCCAAGAGTTTGGCGTCGGTCAGGTTGAACGCATTACAGATGTCTGCAGCATTCTCTCTGATCTTGCTCTCTAAGGAGAAATCAGCACCGTGAAGGTAGAGGACGCCGTTGACGGCCCTAGCAGATTGCAGATGGTTCACTGGCTGCTTGCAATTGCTCAAGATTTGCCACATCTCCCACTGCTTCAGTGCCTCTACCCTCTCAATGTCGCGGGGGCTGAGTTGGAATCGTATCGTGAAGGGGTGAGGTCTGTTTGGTACTGCAGTCTCGGGGTGGGAAGCCAACTTGGCTTTCTTGAACTCCCCTCTGAGACTCGCGATGCTCCTCTCCAGACGTTCATTGCGGTGCTGATGGTGATGATCACAACAGGACTGCTGCGTAGCAGCTTGTCTGTCGACATTGGATGGCTCTGAGGATGCAGATATGATTCGGTTGCGATTGAGTAGCTGACGGTTCATTCGGACGTTGCTGAGTCTTTGCCGTGTTTGCAAGGGCGTACCGGCATGCTGGGCAAAGGTGGACATTGTAACCTTTTTGTATGTCGCTGGGTCACCAAAGAGCATGTATGTGTCAAGGCGAGAATATGACAACGCTAGAAAGAAGTGCAGGAGCACACCCACTGATTTTGAATGGACGAGGACGATGCAATCAGCCTGTGGTGTATCGGCCGGGCTATTTGAGCGTCAAGATTATATCTCCGAGAGGTACGGTCGGGCAACACGTTCGCATTCCATTTGTAAACAAGAGCACATTCAAAAACGTAATTTGATCAACGTCGGTTATAGGCCGGCACGTTGTCTTGTCTGACACGTAACTAAATGTTGGTGGCTTAGCGGAGGAACAGGATGCATGTCAGTGCAGAAGGGATGTTACAAGGTAGTAGAGAGAGATGTTTCGCCCATTGCCTGCGCGTTCGCATCGCCGGAGTTTGGGAGCACGGGACTTGGGTAGTGACCATCCGGCCGGGGTCAAGGAGCTAGCGAGCTCCGCCTCCCGAGATCCGAAGGCACCTGCAGATACGACCTCCAACCCCCACGGCCCACAACGCCCATGACTCTCTTGACATAAGCTGAGCAAGGTCCAGGACATCATGGAGGAGGATCATGATGCTAGACAGAGTCCGGACAGCGCCATGTCGCAGAGGTCCCCAGATCAGAGGGCGCGCAATTGGAACGTGCACCAGACTGCAGAAGGCGCGCCAGCTCTTCGAGTGCCTCTGTAAGAGAAACTTGGATCACAACTTTGCGTCTGGCGACTATATAAGCTACCCGCTTGCTCGTCCTTGGGCATCATGTGCATCCACTGCATCTCTTCGAAGGCTCGCTCTCTTGTCTTCGATTGATGTCTCTCTTCCTGCCTTCTAATCACGGACTCTCTCATCCACGAGTGTCTTTGCTCGACATCAGTTTACGCTTTTCCTCGTTTGCGACTGCCATGCCTCTTCTCGTCTTCGTTTGGCGAGCTCTTTGTCGCCGTCCATGGCAGTTTCCTCGCCTTCGACTACCGCGCTCTTTCCTACTTTTGTCTGGCGCGCTGTTTCCACCGTTGCCGCCCCTCCACCGTGGCTTCTTGAAGACATGCCTATCAAGCGTCTTCTGCAGCACCTGCATGACTTGTGACCCGAGCCGCTTCCATGGCTGTGCTATCGCGGCCTCAGCGTGCCTCGCCGAAGAGCGCCACCGAGAAGCACAATTTGCGCCAAAAGACCATATACAGCTACCTTGTTCCACCTCCGAACGAGCTACCGGTACCGCAGTCTGAACCTTCGTTCGACGACAAGCGCCGCAAGAAGCGCACCGATCACCGCGGCAATCGCGCCGACGCCAACCGCCGACGACGATGGCGCGCGAAGCGGAATAACGACAGGCGCAAGTGGGACACCAGTAACGAATGGACCGATTTCGGCACAGTCAATCTCAAGGCCTGTGAGAAGCGTCTGTACGCCTTGATCGACTGGTTAAAGGCCCAGAAACGCCCCTTCGATATCTTCTGTTTGCAAGACCCTCCCGACGCGTTCCAGACCGTCCAAGTGGCTAACTATGAACGTTGGTGTTCCCACACGGGCAAGCGGCTGGATAGAGTATGCTTCCTGGTTCACTCCTCCATCGCCACCCACATGGAGGTGCGCAAGTCCAGCGACAGCAAACTGGCCGGGAAGCTGGCAACGCTCACGCTCCGCCTTCCCGGCGACCGTGAGATCCACCTCCACAACATGTACAACCAATACGCCTCGCTCGACATTGACGCGCTCGTGGCAGCCGCTGCTTCAAAGCCTAACGACTTCCTCATGGGCGATTCCAATCTGCACGCCGAGGACTGGGGTGGACCAGACGCCAGGAACATTTGCCCGAAAGGTAGGAAGCTGGAACAGGAATTCAAGAAGAACTCAATACATCGGCTATCTCCCCAGGGCGCAATCACCTATCGGCGCGGCAAGCAGAAGGGTGTGTACGAGACTTCCATCGACTTTGCCTATGGTGGCGACATGGTGAACGCCCTCAAGCTTGATTCTGAAATGCTCCTAATCCCCGGCTTCGAATCCGATCATTGCCCTATGCGCGTCCGACTTGCAATTCGCCAACAACGAAAGCCCGCCACACGTGAGAAGTGGTCTAGCATGACTCCTGCCCAGAAACAGACCTACTGCGAAGCACTCTCGGACGAAATATCCTCTCTGAACACATCTCAGCTGTGCACTGTCAAGCAAATCGACGAATGCATCGGACAGCTTACGAAAAAGGTTAGGACCGTCACCAAGAAGTTCGTTCCACGTACTCGACGTTTCAAGCAGCATCAGCAAAAGGACTTCGCCCATTTCATTACGTTACAAAACGACATCGAGCAGCAAGCTAACCGCTCGTGGGCGAAGGGCGAGTGTAGCCCGCAATGGCTCGCGTATTGGGAACAGCGCGCCGCCCAGATCAGACGTCTCATCAAGACGGAAAGGCGGAAATCGTGGCGCCGTTGCATTGCGTCCTCATCTAATAGGTCGAGCTATGATGTTCATCGCTGGGCACGAATGGCCCCTCGTTGGTGCACTGCGAAGCCATCGTTGCACATTCCAGACTTGGTAGACAACAATAACCAACCTGGTGCACGAACGAATCCCGAACGGGCTCGTCACTTTGCCGAGTCAATATGGCCCTCAGTCACAAAGAAGACCAAAGATTCCTCGGCAAGACCGCTTCGACCGCCGGATCTTCCGGATGACCGAGTCTCATACACATCCAAACAGGATGTGGACGTTGCCGAAGTGCTGAAAATAATCAGAGACTTGAAAAGCAACAAGTCTGCTGGTTTCAACGGCATTCGTTCCGACGCCGTCAAAGTAGGTCGGCGCGAGCTTGCTCCGGTACTCACAGTCATCTTCCGAGCCTGTCTTAAACTGGCTTACCATCCGGACAGCTTCAAGGGCGCTATTACTGTTATCATACCCAAATCGCCCGATCGCGATCCATCAAAAGTGAAGACCTACCGCCCACTTGCTCTACTTGATCATATCGGGAAAATATATGAGCGCATTATCCGCAACCGACTCGGAAAGCTTGCAGAAGAGCATTCCATGATTCCAAACCTGCAGTTTGGAGGAGCCGGAAAATGTACAACACAAGCCTTGCAGTACCTTTGCAATTCTGTCTACAACGGCTGGCGAAGCAAGAGACAGACGACGGCGATGGGCCTCGACATCGCGGGCGCCTTCGACCACGTCAACCGGAACAAGGTGATCCAAATCTTGGTTCGAGTGGGTGTTCCGGATTGGTTGGTCCGCTTGGTATGGTCTTTCCTGAGCGATAGATGGACTGCCCTTCAGCTACCTGGGTATCTTTCCTGTGCTTACTGGGTCAATGATGGCATACCTCAAGGGAGCCCGCTGTCCCCGATCCTTTTTCTCTTCGCTGCCTCCGGAATCCTCAAAGACTTCAGCAAGCACACCGGAAGCAATGTCGAGGTCGCCGCATTCGCTTATATTGACGACACGTATCTGATGGTTACTTCACTTTCATACGAGCAGAACTGCGCGATTTTGAAGGAAATGCACGATGAACTCATGGTTTGGTCAGACCTGAACAGCATGTCCTTTTCTCCAGAGAAATATTCCGTGTTACACTTTCGAGAACCACGGGCACGACATCCACCATGTATGCTTCTTCCGGATATTCCTGGCCTTGAACAAAACAAGGAAAGCATTTTGATCGTGCCCAACATGGAAAGCAAGAAGCTGCGGGTTCGCAAACCTCGTTCGCAAGGGTCGAAGTCGAAGTCGAAATCAAGCTCTCTGCACTTGATCACCAACTCCAACGACCAGACCACTGAGGAATGCTCTCCTTACAAGACTTGTCTCCGCATTCTCGGCGTTATGGTCGACCCACGTCTCGGCTGGGAGGGCCACGTCACCTACCTTGAAATGACCGTTCGAAAGCACATGAACTACTACTCCCGGCTTTCTACCAGTGTTTCTGGACAATCGGTCCAGGACATGAGACGCCTCTACCTTCGCAGTGTCCTCTCTAAGATCACATACGCTTGCGGCGCATGGTTCCTCTACTCACCTGGAGCGGACATTAAACCCGAACGCGCACTCTCAGCGGTATTGATCAAACGACTCGAGAACCTCCAGAAAGAGTGCCTAGTCAAAGTTTCTGGCAGTTATAAGGACACCGCTTATGACATCCTTCTGAAGGAGCTCCACATTGGCCGAATCAGCCACACCTTGAATCGTCATGCCACCATACAACGCATCAAGATGCTCAATAGTGACCTACACCAATCGATAGTTTCTACGAGAGACGTCGGAATGGGCACGAAGAGTGTGGCGGATCACCCGTACGATGCGTTGATGGAACTTGCGGCAAAGTTTCACGATGATTGCCGCAGGGACCTACGCAAGGCCAACAGACGCGGCGATGGGATGGCCAGATTCCATGCAACCTGGAATGACGATGCGAAGCGACTTGACTTCATCAAAAGTGCAGCGAAGCGGTATGCGGACAGCGCCAGTGCAAATGATTGGAACCGCTACCGGAACAAACGACGGAACGATCTTCGAAACCCACTCTCTCCACCGCCCGCGCTTGAGGAAGATTGGGGCCCACAGAGCTTCGCATATTACGCAGACCTTCCTCGTGCTCATAGCACTGTCTTGTTCCATTGTCGCTCAGGAAAGATTGGCCTCGGAGCTTATCTCCACTCGAAGAAGCTCTCGGAAACCGATCTGTGCCCATGTAACAATGGAAAACACACAGCTGAACATCTGTTCATACATTGCACCGCTCTTCGAGAAGAGCGAGCGAAACTGAGGGACGCTGTGCGTCAACTCGATTTTCGACTTTTGGTAACGCGCCACGCCAGGTTCGCTGCCGAATGGGCCATCCGCTATTTTGGTATTCCTCAATTCAGCTGGACGCGCAAACATCTCCTTGGTTAGACCTGGTGTCTACGACTGGATGGAAACTCTTCCTTTTCGTTGTATTTCTTTACGTTTATCCGTGGGAGCTGTATCGACTTGGTGTACGCTACGTCCTCACTTAACACAGAGGTGGGTAAAAACAAAGGCGCTATAACTAGGGCCTATCAAACATAGGATTTTTCAAATATCACAGCTGGTGGAGCGATGACTCGAGCCGACGACTTGTTGGGCTGCAGCGGCAAAGCATCCATGGGTCGTCGTCTTGGGCAGAGCAGAACCATGGGCCGCCGTCTTGGGCAGAGCAGAACTATAGGCCGCACACAGCGCGTTTAAAATGGCGACCGCAGTGTCTTTCTCGCCTTTCTACAAATACCACACACTCAAAGTCCAAAAATCTTTCATCATCATCATATCCACGACGTCGGCGTTCTAGCGTCCGACGATCAAGCCGGGTGACCCCCAGCGTACGGCATAGGCTTTCGCCAACAGCGACGACTGGCTGGGTCACGTCAAGGACCATCCTTTTCGTTGTATATATTTACTTTTACCCGCCCGGTCCTGGCGAGTCGGTGCCCTAATCGATCTTTCTCCTCGCCTATTAGTACACCAACATTTGGGACTCGTGTCTCCCCTCCCCCAGGGTCATTGCCGTGACGTCACGCGACCCTGGGCTGGCTGTTTGAACTTCCACTGTATTGTGAGTTCTCCTTTGTTGTGCAACGTAGCGGCTGACCCGGACCTTTAGACGTAATCGACTAACTCTCGACGAGCTTCTTGCGCAGGTTCGTTTGAGTTCTCTGCCCTGGCTGGAGGCAATGACTAACGCACGCCAGCAACTACAACGACTTTTCTGCCAGCGCCAACAACCTGCAACCTTTTTGGTGAGTAATCTTCTATTTGCGTGCACCTGTAACATTGAACTTGATCGCTAACAGTGTGCAAGGACAGACGGCAATTGAAGCTGCTCCCCGCAGGATCCCTCGATCCTCTCACGTGAGGCTTTTCGGATTGTGCGTTGGCGAATGCACATCGGGTGCTGACGATCGGTAGGACAACTGCTAACTCTCCCGATAGTGAGCTCCCACACGACTGGTCAGTGCGGAACACTCAACCTTTGAAGGAAATTACTGATGCAGCAAAGCCTCACAGCGCCGTAGCGCATCCTCCTCTCGCCGCCCGCCGCCCGGTAAGCGCAATTGATCCGCAAGCAAGTTGCAATCTGCTAACAAGCTTTGAAGCCCTACTCCTGCGCGTACGCATATCCCCGCGCCCGGACGATCCTGACCGCCTCGACGAGCTTCTCCTGCCAGAGCTTCGCTTCCTTGTGAGTATCTATGCCTTTGTGTGCGGACAGCGATTAACGTGGATAGCGCCGCTTTGAGGAAGTCCCTCTCCTCCGTCGTCAAGGTGCTGCTGCTGCTACTGCCGCCACTGCTGCCGCCACTGCTGCCGCCGCCGCCGCCGTTCTCTACCTTGGACAAAAGAGCCTTGCCTCTCTCACGCTGCTGTACCACAAAGTCCACCATATCGCCGCACAATTTGAAGTGGACTTCAACGTCCTTGTGGGTGTTGTCGAGGTAGAGGATTGCGTCCATCTCAAGCAAGAAGAGGCGTGCGTATTACCCTAACCCTTACCTGTACAAGACGTCTTACCAATTTTTTGACAGGCGTCAGGATCGAATCGGAATTGAAGACGTCAACTGAAGGATCTGGCCCATCGAGTAGGCCGGCCTCTCGTACTGCGTGGAGATAGAAGTCGGGGTGGTCCTTGACGTGACCCAGCCAGTCGTCGGTGCGTATGCTGTGCTCCAATATGGCTATCACTGACACTTCACCAGCTGTTGGCGAAAGCCCATGCCGTACGCTGCGGGTCACCCGGCTCGATGGTCGGACGCCAGAACGGTATGCCATTCCACCTCTAATGCATTCGATAGTCGGGCACTAACCTGTTTCTTCGTTTGAAAAGCCGACGTCGTGGACATGATGATGATGATGAAAGGTACGCGATTTCTGGTCCTACTGTCGCATTTCGGACACCGCTAACATACAGCTGCTTGCAGATTTCTGGACTTTGAGTGTGTGGTGTTTGTGGGAAGGAGAGAAAGCCGTAAGTGCTCTAACTCGCTGAAATTTCGCAGGTCAGCTGCTAACTCCTCCCAGACTGCGCTCGCCATTTTGAACGCGCTGTGTGCGGTTCCCATGGTTCTGCCCGCGACGAACTGTTAGTCGCCTTCTTCCTCCGTAGGAAAGCACTCTCACCACCTATAGATCGCCGTCCCATGGTCGTTGCCCCGCCGTCGTTGTAAGCTGTGCTTCTTCATTCTCTGTAACCAGGGACTAACCATAGTCTAGGCAGCTGCCGCCCAACAAGTCGTCTGTTGAGTCATCGCTCCACCAGTGAGTCATCCACCCGATCATCAACTCGCACGAGCTTCAGCTAACCACATCTCCAGGCTGTGAAATTCGAAAAATCCTATGTTTGATAGGCCCTGGGTTATAGCGCCTCTGTTTTTACCCACCTCTGTGTTAAGTGAGGACGTAGCGTACACCAAGTCGATACAGCTCCCACGGATAAACGTAAAGAAATAAAAATTGGGATAACCCCCTCAACATGGCGTTCCAATGCTCGCGTGATGTTTTCTCGTTCTCGGCGTATTGTCATGCACGGAGCGTTGCTGAATCGAATGGTTGATCGTACCGTGGGTGGATGCGCGGGGCTTCCTTGTTGTCGAGGTCGGGAGCCTTGGAAGCGCGGCCAACAATTTAAATGCCGTGAGAGATACCTCATCCTTTGCAGCTTTCAACTCTACACTATACACTATACACGGAAAACTTTCGGCTATCATGCATACATCTGCGCATTTCCTTGCACTTCCGCGCGAGCTACGTGACGCTATTTACAGAGAATACTTTCGATGCGATGGCGGCTACCACTTCAATCCACTCTCCGGAAAATTTCGCCGCGCAGACCAGCAATACATTGACCTGGCGCTCATCTCCGCTTGTGCGCAGGTTGCCGCCGAAACGCGCGACTTAGCACTCCAACTTAATACGATACACTTCCCGACCTGGTATTCTGGCGACATAAGACCGAAGACCACAAAGCTGGACTTCCTCATCAAAAGGATGGAGCGCCGCAAGCATATCGTGCTGCAGAGTTTCCATGCCCTCATCTCACCAGAAAACATTGAACGCATCTGCAGCCAATTCCCAGCCTTTGAACCGGTTCTCCGCTCGCGTTCCGAGCACACCCGTCCAACGATCACATTTTTCCAATGGGGACAGGCAGCCTCAATGAAACGAAGATGGGTCACCGCGATTTTGGGTCTACTCCGGCGCGATCTATCCCTCCTGCCTTCTGTGCCAGCAGCTCACGATCCAGCAACGACTAAGGATGTCCGTACTCGCGAATTCTGGGAAGTATGTGTCACACCGAATGGGGACATGGTTCTTCCCCTGGATGTTGCGCCGTGGAAGATCCCATCGGACCAAGTTCTTGCGACTGTCATGAATGCACTATATGGCGAACACAATACCAATACCATTCTCGGTGCGAACGTGAAATTCGGTTTCTCCGCCGCCGCACAAAGCGTACAATTTTTGGATTCGCTATCGCCAGCAACACGCTTCAAGATAGGTAAGGTCGTGCTTGCCGAAGAACACATGGCAGCTGGAATCCCGGAGTGCCATGTTCAAGGACTCATCCCGTTCTGTCAGGAGAACAAACAAATTAAGATCGAGAGAAGAGTCAATCTGTGGCGTAACATCTTTGTCCAAGGAGTGCCTGATGCACTGGTATTCGACACGCTTAGGGATGTAATCTGTGCCAACACCGTCACCGCATCGGTATCCTCATGGATCACAGAAGCACTGGTACTAGAAAACCTAGGCATGCCTGCTGGTTCTTTCCGCCTCGTGATAGATGGCAACCCTGCTCCTGAAGCAGCATCGCGGATCCTTCAAGTCTTGCACCGCGACGCAACATGGCAGGGCACGTTGGAAGAGTGCTTTCGACGCGGCCTGCTCCAACAGCCGTCATGGAAACAATGGCGAGCGCATCGATGCCATATTTTCGATGGGTTCCCGGAGGCTTGGGCAGATATTGTGCAGGGCACGTCGGTTATCAGCTGCAACTTCGACCTCGGCGACGCTTGGGATATCGAACCAATCATCCAGGCACAGAGCGGCTGGTCCTTGGACGAGTGGGAGAAGATGTGGCCAACTCATAGACCGTGGAAGTACGATTGTCCTCCTCCACTACCGCCCTTTAGGGAGCTTGTGAAACAGTACGAATATCGGGAGGAGGAAAACTAGAGAATGCGCACGTGGGTTTTGGCAAGGAGGGGAGTAGAGTGTTAACAATCGGGACAAAGATAGATACTAGTAAAGAAAAGCTGCAAAGTTGCCCAGTATCGTGTTTGTGACCGTCCCTGCCAAGCATACATGGCACAGCCTCGTTGAATCCTCCACGCGACATTCCGGCTCCCACCTCGCCTCTACCTACGCTCCTACGGTAGCACTACTACCACCAGCGCCCCGTTCAGCTCGCCATGCACATTCATCACGCACTCGCCGTTCTTCTCTAATCGCGCCGTTACGTTCCGCCTCGATCGCTTGTCCCCGTTCGCGCCGCCCACCCGTACAACATGGCATCCTACCCGCTCCGCGTCTTCCTCCTCCTTGCGCCCACCCTCCTCCTCCTCCTCCCCTTCAGCGCCCTAATCGTCATCCTCGAGCGCGTCACCCGCGCCCTCTTCCTCCCGCACACCTCCCGCGACTACTTCGGCTCCGGCGCACCCGGCTTTACGATCTCCGGCTCCGACCTCATCGTCGACGAGGACCCGGCGCCCACGCTCGCCTTCCTGGGCGTCAGCGCGCTCGGCATGCTGCTCGCGTGCCTCAGCGCGGCGGGCATGTGGGAGCTGCGGCGCGTGGACGGGATGCGGGGCGCGGGACAGCGGGCGTGGTGCTGGGGCGTGCTGGGGATGCAGACTGTTGTGTTGGCGGTCAGTGTGGGGGTGCTGGCATGGGCGAGTGCGCTGCAGGGTGCGCAGAGAAATGCGGATCTGGGGAGTGGG
This sequence comes from Pleoardoris graminearum, assembly GCA_030770415.1. NCBI lineage: Eukaryota > Fungi > Ascomycota > Dothideomycetes > Pleosporales > Didymosphaeriaceae > Pleoardoris > Pleoardoris graminearum. Next base: position 95,874 of record JASEKS010000147.1, read on the forward strand.
AAGGAGTTCACGAGAGAGACGTGGGTGTGCGAGATTGGCAAGTTGGACACGGAGGAGAGCGACTGGGCACGCAGCGCGTGTGGAACTGCGGTGCGTATCCTATCTATCTTCTGTGTGTGTTGGGGATGTTGTATGTACTGACAGGACACAGAAAGCTACGCGCTTTATGCTCATCCCGGTGGCTGTGTCGGCGCTTCTAGCGATGGTCGCTGTGTGGTTCGCTGCGAAGCAAAGAGGCGGTGCGAGTTGGTTGTTTAAAGGACAAGGCCATTATGGTGGCTTTCAGAGTGTGTATGAGATGGGTGCTCAGGGACCGCCGCCGCCGTATCAGCATGCGCCTCCGCAGTTCTACCCTATGCCGCAGACTTATCCACCACAAGGTTACGCACAACCTGTGCATGCGGCGCCTCCACAGGGCTTCCAGCCTGCTCCGCATCAACAACCTGGGCCGCACCAGCCTGCGCCGCAGATGCAGAAGGGTGGCCCGGCTGTCGGTGAGCAGGGCGTGTCGCGATAGCAGAAGAGAATAGAGAGTAACAATGGAATATATATTTACATCTAAGCGAAGTCGTATTTGCATACTCATAATAACACAGCCACCTGTCACACTCACGCCCCACTCACAGCCCTACAGCCTTCAACAACTTATCGAACCGCGGCGTCCCAAACCCAGTCACCGGGTCCCACCCCTCAGCGGCCACGAAGCCGGTTGTATTACACCCTTTCGCGCTCCCGCTCGTCACATCCACAAACGCCTTCCTCCCCTTCTTATACAGCCACGGATTCAAGAACCCCAAGCTCGGCCTCCCCCGCGCCGCGAGCGCATCGTTCAGCAGCGCAAAGACGGCCGCTGCCGTCGGTGTTGCCGCACTCGTCCCGTCCGTGAGCCACAGCGTGCCGTTCCAGATCACCGTGTAATTCACGCCATAGGCGGCGAGATCCGGGTACGCGCGCCCACTCCTGTTATACAGCCCGTCGAACGTGCCTCCAAGGCTCGCGACATACCCCTCCACCACGTCCCGCTGCCACGCCGGCCGCGCGAAGTAATTCGAGAACCCGCCGCCGGTGGAAAACTGGTTCCGCGGGTTGAACGCCGCGACTTCGGGGCTGAACCCCACGGTTGCCCCGACGGACGTGACGTACGGACAGCTCGAGGGGAAGAGCGGCGTGAATTGCCTGCGCCCGTCGACGTTGGACTTGCACGAGCCGCCGGGCTGGACGCCGCCGACGCCGCCGTCGCCGCTGCCGAAGAGGAGGGATACGCCGCGCGCGGAGAGCTGCGCGAATTGCGCGCAGACGACGCGGGCGTACGAGTACGGCACCGTCTGCTCGTTGTCCGCGTACGAGTTGGAGATGACCTGCGGGACGGAGGGCTGCTGGAGGACGTAGTTGACCCACGTGAGGTAGGGCTCGTTGTTAACGGTGGGGTTGTCCGCGTCCGGGGTGAAGGGGGGCGGGCTGCCGCCTGTGGACCATGCGAGCAGGGGCGTGGGCCAGGAGATGCCGAGGATGGTTTCGACGTCGAGGGCGCCTTCGAGACCCTTCCTTGCGGCGAGCTGCGCGGGGGTCGCGGGGGTCTGCTGGAGGGTGCCGTTTGCGATGGAGACTTGCTTGAAGGAGGAGGCGCCCGAGATGGCTTCGGGGCGGAATCGCTGCAGGTAGATGGCGGCGTCGGAGCGGTTGTTCAGCTCGCCGAGGTAGTTTGTCAGTCCGATTTGGTTGCGGTCCGTGGCATTGGGTTTGTAGTTTACGGTGCCGTAGAGGGTGCGGAGACAGAGTGGTGTTACGGCTGCGGTGTTGCATACTTTTTCCACGGTAGCATTCCCATTGCCTGACGCCCGGACGGGAGGATCTTGCGCGTTGCCTGGGACAGCCATGTACGTCTTTGCCTGCGGAACAGTGCGGATGAATGCCGTGGTCGGCTGCACAGCCGTGATGTGGTCGTGCAGGTGCAGCGGGAGACTCCATTCGTGCGTACGCACAATCTTCGAGCCGTCCTCGTGCTGATAGACAGAGTACTTGGTCTGCAGCATCTCTTCAGCCTTGGCAACAGGTAGCGTGAAGGAAAGAAAGTCTCCAGCCGGACTAGATTCGATATGTGCTGGCGACACATGTTCATGCAACCACTCGCGGACAAGATCGGCTGTCTCCTTGGTAGGCTTGACCAGCTCATTGACTTCAGCGAAGCTCAAGTGCTGGCCGTAGCGAGCATGATCGGGATCCGAAACTGGGTGTATAGGTAAGCTTCTACCCCGTCTCTCGGAAGGGCCGCCGACTCACTCTCCCAAAGATGCTTTTCCAACACATCGAACTGACCCTGTTTCACGCCTATCTGCAAGCGAAGCATATGGTTCCCTGGTGCCTCGCCCACCGGAGAAAATTCCGAAGGTACGACGTGCGTTTCCTTCACGGCATATCGGCGATTCAAAAGTGACTTCGCGGACGACAAGCCAAGTAGAGCAGAGAGGAGAATCGAGCCTTGCATCGTTAGCAATGCTCGCTGAGGACGCCGGTGGGTCACCGAACATAAACTGAAAGAAACAGCACCAAGCACCTGGAACACGGAGGCTTAAATGTTTCAAGCAGATCAATGCGGGGATATTGTGATGGCATCCATAGCTCTACCTCGCATGAAGGCACTAGCTCGATTTAGGAAGCCGCTTCGCAACATTGACCACCAAGCGAGCGGTGGTAAAGGTGCGACACATGTCACTGGGTGTTGGTTGCAGGCGAAATTAGTCTCCACTGGAGAGGGTAATTACTTGTTCGGGAAGGATGGGGTGATTTGGCGGCAAGTTCCATAGCATATTGACAGTACTTAATGGTGTAGGAACGCCATCATACAATATGTATTTATTTTTAGTCTTAGCTGCTACTGTGTCACCTCCCCACGCCAACACAGTACCATAGTTATATCCGTGAACGTGCGGTCGATCTTTTCATCAAGAAAAGCAGGGCAACCACGTCCAATCCGGCCTTTGAATCCTTCAAGCAGAGATACATCTGCTTCCTCTTCGTATCAAACTTCTCGGCGGCTCTCTGTACGGCAAGTTGTCTGAAGATGCTCGATTAGCCACTGCCTTTTCCAGATATATATAGTTACCATCTCTGTAGACCGGTTCGACAAGGTTTGGAGAAACATTCGGCACGCTGAGTCAAGAACGAGAGGTTCCCAAGTCGGGGTGTAAATGTGCCATGGGGTTTGGTAGACGCGAGTCCAACCAGGGCCTGAGCAATAGGCTTCGATCGGTGGGTCCTTCGGCAAGACACATCAGTCGGATCAGCACGACGAAGACACAGATAAGAAGAGACGTGCTTCCACTCGGAAAACCCGAGTTAATTGTTGCCATAGTTATGTTTCCCCTACATTGAATCTCCTCCCCTCCCTCCCTCACCATCCGCAGCCGCCGGGCTGAGCCTTCGTGCAACTTCACACTCTACTGGAAGCCGCGGCATCTCGCCAGCTCGCGTTGTCCCAAACGCTCCTCCTCACACCAAATGTGCCGCAAAAGGCTATCAAGAGCGCGCAACTCTAGCACCGAAAGCGTACGGTTCGGGGTCAACCAAGAGTCATGCCAAAAGCCAAACCCGTTCTCTGCCACCCCGGCCATGCATATGCGTGAAACGCCATTCGCTGTGCAAAATGATGTGCTTTCATGGACATAAGTTGCGTAATGCCATGATATATGTATAAAACTTTGTGCAACAGGTGAGAACTATGAGTGCGTGCTGTCCAACTCTGCTGAATATGCTAAATCGGAAGTGCAGAATCTGGGGCGAATGATCGATATCCCCAATTGAAAAGCCCAGGACACCAGTGCTGTGCAACAATGCCAATCGATTCGTTGTCCGTGTACAACGTGTCAAGATCCGGGCGTCATGAACCCTCGCTTTGATCGGGTGTCTCGTCGGTCTCGTAGTGGACATGTTTATACTCCTTCTCCTGTCCGGGAAGTAATCGCTCCTGTTCATTGGGAATACGGCCCGCTTCATCCCCTGCTGTTGGATCGTCAGGTGTTTCCGTTGCTTCTTCTGTGCCATCAGAAGGGTTTGTCATCGGTGGTTCGCCCGAAGGCATCGTTGTCGCCTCCTCCGAGCTCATCTGGCCCATGTGGAACCAGCCTCCTCTTTCCCATTCGCCCGGCAGATACAAACAGGATTCGCGAATATTTGGGTCTACGCTAGCGGCCATGAGCTCGTTCAGACGTGGAAAAGAGATGGGTTTAAGTATCCAGGCATCGAAGCCTGCGTCCATGTATTCTTGCCTACCCTTCTCCAGAAGAGAAGCAGAGACGGCAATGATCGGGACTCTGCCGTTAACCGCGGCACGAGGTGAGTAGATGTCTTTGTGAGTCTTCTCGTAAGATCGAATCATCTTTGTGGAGGTGAGGCCGTCAACGATAGGCATCTGATATTCGTGAGCATAGGTTGGCGGCTGAATCCCTTCAGATACTCACTTGCATGTCCATGAGGATGACATCAAAGTCCCGAGGTTTGTCACCATATGCTCCTGCACACTCTTCTCCGTTAACCGTTAGATATACTTGGTGTCCCAGTTTCTCGAGTCGTTTCTGAATGATCCTACTATTGACTGGGTCGTCTTCGGCAACAAGAACGCGTAGATATTCGGCAGAAAGATCGACTGGGTCTGAAGTGCTTTTCTCCGCGGTATCAGCAACCTCTCCAAGGATGGAGCTCGGTTCAGGTCCAATGTCTCTAGGAGAGCCTGCATCGTCTGGTACTTTGATCGCTCTGAGAGGGGTTCCAGAGGAGTTGGTTGCTCCTTCACCTGGAGACTTTACATCCGTGGACCTTTGATGGGCCGGAACGACGATCTTTACGTCCTGCTCCAAACTCTTTGAACGTGCCCTTTGAGGTGAAGAGGACATCGGACTATCTAAGCTGTTCCGCTTCGAAAGAGTGGTCTGCATAGACTTTGAACTCGTCCTGCGTTCGCCCGCAGGTGGCCTGTGCACCATATGTGGCTCTTGTATGGCTTCAATCAGGCGGTCAACATCGCTGCGTTGACTTCTATTACTAGTTGCGCTCCTGAAGCTTCGAAGGCTCTTGGCGCTATTCATACTCTCCATGCTCGGTTTCCTAGCTACATCATCGCTACCACCAGAATTGTTGCGGCTCAGACTTGGGGCGACAAGCGTGCGCTCGCCAGCTTCGAGGGTTGATGGTGTATCCGGCGGCGGAGTCACGCTTCCTTTGGACAGTTGGGTTACATCTGGCTCTTGCGTCTCGGAGTCGGGCAATTCGAAAGGGAACTGGATGACGAACCGTGAGCCTTTCCCCTCTTCAGATTTGAGACGCAATTGTCCTTCCATGTTTTTGATGATGCGCGCAACAAGAGCAAGTCCAAGGCCCAGTGTCGTCTTCTCGTTTTGCTCCAAGATTTGCCCGGTAGTCGGAACAATGGCGTCCTCTAGCACGGCTGCAGATTCAGATTGAACCTGTTCTAAATCATTGAATAACTGATCGAGCTTTTTGGAGCTCATCCCGACTCCGGAATCGGTAATCGCAACCTCCACATCAACATGATACTTGTCGCGTCTCGCAGCAACATACATCTCAACCTTGACACCTCCTTGAGTTGTGTTCTGTATTGCGTTCGCGGTGATGTTCGAGATAGCTTGGCGCACTCTTCGCTGGTCCCCTATGCAGTGTCGCGGCAGCCCGGGGTGCTCTATAACTTCATAGGAAATGTTCTTCCGCTTCGCGTCACCAACAAACATGTCTGTAGCTTCCTTGAGGGTCGCTCTGAGGTCGAACGACTCGCCCTTGATCAAAGGACCACCCTCTTCCGTTTTGGTTAGATCCAGCAAATCATTGATCACGTAGATCAAGGATTTGGAAGCGGAATGTGATCGAGCGAGGTTTTCCCTGGTCTCCGAATCCAATGAACCTTCTAACGCGATCTCAAGGTAATTGATAATCGCATTCAAGGGAGTCCGAACTTCGTGGGCTGAGTTTGCCAGTAGTAATCTTGTCAGCTGGCTGCTCTGCAATGCTGCCTCTTTTTGCCGCCAGACCTCGATAAACTTGCCATAGACGAGGCAGAGTACTGCGGCCGTTTCCTCCTCTTCCTCGGTCCATTCCCGAGACTTGCCAACCACAGTTTCAGACCACATCTTGAAACTCTTGCGAGGCTCTAGGTACCCTTCGGTGCCTTCTCTGACGAATTTTTCATAGGGATTACCAGCCCACTTAACCTCCTTGAGCTGACCTTTTCTGAAAAATACAATGAAGTCATTTCCACCCATGGAGAGTGGTACGATCAACATTCCAGCAATGACCTGGAAACCGGGAGGATAGCGAAGGTCTGGGAAATCCTGGTTGACATCTGTTGACGTCAAAACAGACGATATTTTCCGCATTCGGAGATACTCTAGCAGAGCCAATGCCTCTTGCGAGTTTTCCAATTGACCAAGAATCTTTGTCTCATCCCTAATAGACAGCAACCCAAAGTCGGCATCAAAAAGTTTTAAAAGGTCGTCTGAGGAAGCGATTATGTAGCCAGAGGGATTGTGCTCAGTGGGTACAGTGTTGATAAGCTTTCTAGCTTGCAATCGTGATGCGTAGGAGAGGCGCTCGATGTTGCGCGAAGCAGAATCACCAACGAGGCGGCACATTTTTCGAATGGGGAAAGAAACGCGCATGCCACGTGATCCATAAGAATGGCATGCTATGAGCCCCCACAGCTCACCAAAAGCGTTGGTGGATATGGACATGGATGAGCGAACCGCCATATTGGCGAGGTACTTGAGGTGGATCGGTGACATGGCGCGGAGATAGGAATGAGTAAGGTCAAGCGGAGTCTCCAGATCTTCTGCACTCCGGCAAACGAGCCGGGCCGTTTCGAGGTCGCGGTCGTAAAGCATGCGAACCTTGTTGATCTTATAAAGCTCCCGAGCCTGTTTGGGAATATCGGAAGCTGGAAAGGTTAGGCCTTTATAGAGATCCTTCGTAGCACGGGGATCTACAAGCTCGGTTACAACACGACCGTTGAAAGCTTGATCGAACTGATACATCATTACGCGATGAAACCCTGTCAATTCTTTGACCACGCCCACTAGAACTTTGAGGAATTTCTCGAGGTTGGGCGCGGCTGCAAGCTGCTCTTGAACTTGCGCCATGATGTTGAATACTTCCATGGCGGCAGCTTCGCCCTTGCGTTTTCGAGCGCCCCGTAATACTCTCAATGGCCGACTTCCGATTTCAGTACTCTCTTGATACTCTTCGGCAGTGGGGTTGCTTTGGAGTGTGTCCTCTGGAAGCTCAGGCGTCATGTCACTTGATGGGACCAGTGGGTAGATATCGTCATCTTCTAACTCGAATTCGCAGATGATGAGCCCGGGATTCGAATCATTGACGTGTATTGCGCACCACAGCTTGCGCGAACGTTTGGCGTTTGGCATCTTGATCGACAGGGTGAAAATCTCGGGCCCGTTGGTCTGTACATCTGCATCTTCGTCCTTGATGAAATCGATGTGGTCCAAAAGATTGTCTGCCTGCTCTTCCGAGAAAATATCGGTGAAACTTTCCAATGCAAAAAGCTCTCTGGGCGAGCGCCCGAGAATTCGCTTAGAGTTCTCGCTCACTATGCGTACAGGAAGGCTTCCGCTTCCACCAGGATCTTCCTGAAGTGCAACGAGGAGACCAAAGCCTTGAATAGCGCCTGGGATGTGTATGGGCTCGTCCTCGCATCGCTGCAAAACATCCCCATCCCGGCCGGTTATGGCTGCGTGGCCACCTTCCGTAACGACATGCTTAAAGCGATGTGTAACTAGATTGCCCATGTCTCCAAGGCTACTGGCAGCGCTCTTGATCGAAGCGGCGTCGGCCGAGGGAGGCTGCTCAAGCTTTAGCGATGGGGAGCGACTCATGTTGTCCGGTATGCTGTCGGTGTTGCTGCTGGATCCGATATCGTTGAATAACTGCGGCGGTAAGGAAACTGGGGCTTTGCGCGCAGTCTCACCTCGATTTAATCCACCAGGACCTCGGTTCACAGAGGTCTGCCTGGACCCGATCTGCTGCTGTGAAGCGCCCCGCTGAGACTGCTGCGACGTCTGTGATGCCGTGGAGCTTTGCGATTGTCGGCGCGTTTCGGCTGGTATTCGAGAATCGTTGGCTCGCGAGTACTGGTGGAAGTAGTCAAGGTGGCCGCGCTGGGTGGGCATGGGAGTAGGATCGACAGACACGACGCTGTTTTCGAGGTGAGCATACGATGCGAAGTGCCATGTATCGCAAGGAGATGCAAAACGGCAGCAGCATACCTTCGGATTGGGAAGACACGATCAGCTTCGTTGGTAGGAGAAAAAGTGCCCGTTCCTGCGGGAGAAATCGCGGTATTGACGGGCGTACTGGACCCCGCCGCCTCGGGTAGCATATCAACGGGCGGCGATGAGCATGACTGTTGCAATTGCAAAGTGCCTGGTTCGGATGCAGCGAAATCGTTTGCTTCCACATCGGGCGCTGCGGTTGGCGGGTGCTGCGGTGATGATTGAGACATTTGGTCTTTGTGGGGTGAGTGGACACGGAGGTGCGCGCGGTAGTGGAACGACGTTGGATCTCTGTCGCTCCTGGCCACACAAAGAATCGGCCGGCAGGTATCAGAGCCCAAGTCCCCATGGATACGGCAGTATGCAGCAGTATGACGTGGGCGATTCACCGAGACGGCTGCGTTGCTAAACTTGGCGAATGCAGGGTTGCGAGGAACAGGGCGTGGGACCCTGAGCTAGTGTGGATACGTCGTGTGTGAGGTGGAAGGGCGGTTGAAGATTGAAGATGCAGTGGTGGGATAACGGTGTCGTTCGATTTAATGAGGCCAAACCGTATTCATACTGGCAACGGTGGCGACCGCAGGGCGACAAGTACAAGCAACGTGGGCGATACTCTAGGTGGATGGAGCCTACTCAGAACTAGAGGCGTCCTAAGGCACTGCTGGCGCAGATGCGAGCAAAGATGGACGGAGTCATGGAGAGGAAGTTCGGGGTTCAAAGCCACAGAGTCGGGCGGCGAGCAGCTATGCAATCCAGTTGCTGTGGCTTGCTAGGAGACATGGAGGGACAGTGCAGATCGTGGAAGAGAAGGGAAAAGATCTACGTCAATCTTGGCGATCTCCTACCATAGCGGAATTTCGTTCTGGAGGACGGAGCGCAGAAAGCCCGGCCGACATGCGCAACAAGCATGCGCAATTCCCAGCACAGGCTGTGAAAAGTTGCATTACGTCATCTGCACACGAATACGAGCCTCGGGCCGACACGGTAGGCATGTTCAGCATGACTACGCGTTTGCACCGCATCTACTGTTATCTTCGATGGCGGGTTTGGCTATTGCGCTAGACGAGACGCGGGGCTCGAAAAGAAGAAAAAAAAAACTAAGTGCCGGAGACGGAGGTTTGTGCAGTTGTGGAGCTCGCTTTCGGCTACGCTCCGCGGGTAGCTGTCGCGCCCTGATGTGACCGTTGTAGGAGTTCGCAGTAGAAGGTAGTTTACATATGCAGCCATGTAGGTCCTGAGAGGATAAATGCTATGGGCTCTTGAGAGGAATAATTAGTCTGGCTCTGTCCTGCGGTCGAATTGATGGAAACGACTATCGTGTTACCGACCGAACAGCTAGCTCTCAAGTATATGGTTTCTCGTGGACATGGAAGCGGAGTAGTATATCCCGGGATGTTGCTTAAGAATTTAGGAGGTGAATTAGTCCAGCTATGGCTCAAACTCTTCTAGGTATCATTCAACGTACTTCGCGAGCTTCATGAAGCCGCGGCACAACACATAACGAGTCTCTTCTAGGTATATAATTGAAAACCTAAATTCCCTCTTTTTTTTTGGAGTATGACCTTCTGGCAGTGGGTTTTGGCTTACCAGCCCGCTTCGGCGCTATTGTGGGCATGTGATATTTTGGCTGACAATATACCAACGTCTCAGTGGTCGTTCTGTCACCAGTTTGCGCACTACATAACCGCCGTAGGGAGAGTTAGTAGTTACTGATATTGCCAATCTAGCATTCTGTGCTCCTTCTTCACACATTGAATATCTACGTGGTGCATACGCACGAATGAAGTTAGAGTGTATTACGTCAGCCAAGACCCCCGCATGTGATTGGCCCCGACGCGGGGACACAGCACCGCGTAGCCGTCCGTCTACAGCGTGTGTCGATATGCACCCAACACCCCGAGACCTTTTGCCTTCGCCTCCATGGCACAGAAGCGCTCATTGAACGTCCTTCTCGCCCTCACTGACCCCTCGTCCATCGAATTCGGCTGCAGGATCGCTACTCGCCTTCACCGCATCGCCGATGTGTCGCTCCAGATCATCGCCGGCTACAAGTTTCCAGCGTCCTCCGATGCAGTGCCACCCACGCTCGAGCCTTCGTGGCACCGATACGATGTAGAAATCAACGCGAAGCCAGATTGGCAACATGCAGACTATACCGACACCAGGGTTGCCGAGTACTGCCAGTGGGCAGACCTGCTCGTGCTGGCTCCCCTTGATGCTGAGAACATAGCCCGTATGCTGCATGGCTTCACCAGCAATCTGCATCTTCAAGTTCTACGCAGCTGGGATGTGTCGAAGAAGATCCTGCTTATCCCAGCCATGTCGACACTTATGTGGGAGCACCCCATGTCGAAGAAGCAGATCAGCAAGATACGGAGAAAATGGAATTGGATACGAGTGTTGCCGCCATATCTGTGGACATTTGATTACATGGGCCGGAAGTACCAGCCTTGGGAGGGTTACAAGGCGTTCCGCGAATCCATCCAGACCCAGATCGACCTCATGGCTGTCGGCGACGGCCGCATCGCACTACCCATAGCCCATATGCCCACCCTGACACCTACCAAGGGCAAAGGCCCTCGCCTACCTCCGGAACTCTGGTCAATCATTTTAGAGTTCACTGACGACTGGGAGCTTGCGACTGTTCTCAATGTTCGCACGACGCTTCCTGTTCCGCCAGAGTGGCGACAAGCGGCCAGTGAAGAGGGCCCAAAAACTCAAATGCAGAAGCTGGAGTGGACACTATTGACAGGCACGTACGCCGACATTCGCGCTCTGCTTGATGCCGAGCCACCCACACGTATATCGCGCCTCTGCATCGAGCTTATCATGCGCTTTGCCATGGTCCCTGTCCTGACTCACCTAGAAAACGCTCACAAGGATTTGTTCTGGGGTACATTCGGCCATGCATTTCTTCCTCATAAGGCGTCCATGTTTGGAAGGACAGAGATACTAGAGTACTGGCGCACGTCGCCGACATTCCTTACCAAAGAGTACTCAACCGAAGCCATGGACAGTGCAAGCCGCTCCGGTTCCACTCAGGCTCTAGATTGGTGGTTCGACTCTGGTCTGCCATTGAAGTTCACCGAGTCGGCGCTCGAGGCAGCAAGCTCGCAAGGCCACATTGAAGTGCTGAAGTGGTGGAAGGAGCACAGCAGGTATCGCTCGGAACCTACAACACCCCCCTCGCCAACTGAGCAGAAAGACGAGGAGAAGAGCAAGCGGCCGCTTTTGACGCTTAAAATCGGCAAGTCAATCATGTATGCTACGCAGGCAGGTTGCCTTCCCGCCGTTGTATTCTGGGTTGAGTCTGGCATACCTTTCTCCCACGAGGACACCATCGCAAAACTTGCTTCAGCTCATGGACATACCCGCATCCTCGACTACTGGCACAGGCATTGTGGCGAGAAGATGCTGTTTGACAACCAGGTCCTCGTCGGACCGACCAAGATGGGCCATGCCGATGTTCTGGAATGGTGGAAGCGTAGCGGTTTGCGGGTGGAGTATAAGACCTGCGACATTGAAGAGGCCCTGGAGGACGGTGTGGAGGGCGAGGCGGGTGAGGATGTGCGGAAGTGGTGGGCGCGCAACGGCTTGAACCTAGGCGTGGGCACGAGCGAGTGGATGAGAATCAAAGTGCTTGGCTCATGAAACATGGTATAGGTAGCAGTTTGCATGGAGGGCGGCATGGGTAGGCGTCCCAGCATTCGCGGTGTTAGGTACCTTGGGTAGCGTGGTGGCCCAATAACGAGGCCACTGCAGTGTATGAAAACGAGTACGAAGCTGAAAGATGCCAGAGGTATGCTCGGTCTGGTTTTGTTGGAAGCTGGTAGAGCCACGTGAAGCAATTCGCACCTGGGCAGGGGATGATGCGCCATCTCCGCATTCAATGACCGAGCGGATCCCTGCGTAGTCTTGGCGCCCTTGATTGATCGAAACACGGTAACACTTGCAGACGTGAAAGACCGTCAACCATCACCGCTCTCCTCTTCAACCCTGCTTCCCTTCGGCAAGTCGCCCGTACACAATCGAGCCTGTCCCCTACTACGCTACGGTATGGCCTATTGAGCTACACTCTGAAACGGTATCGCCTTTGACTGCAGTTCCACTTGAGAGGCTGCACTCATCTTTGGTACGCGACGCCCAACTCTGGATTCGCTCAACATTCTGTCCGCAGAGCCGATTTTCACTCACTTATCCTGCCCGCAGATCTCACCACCACCCACCGCTCGCACTCCTACAATCACCCGTCCTGGCGGTCCACTCGTAGCCCCCCATCACCCCACCGTCTACCCGAATCACCCTTTGGCCAAATCGAACGGTTCACTCTGGAAATGGCATCCGAGGCAGTTGCTACTGGCAGCTCGGGTGAGGGCCTTACGCCCGCCCAGAAGCTGGAAATGCAGCATGACCACCATGCCACGGTCGAGGACGTTGTCGACGAGGAGGATATCGCCCATCCACCGCCGTCTGCCGGCCTCAAATCTGACACGGCCGACGGTGCTGCCGCGCCCTTGAGCGAAAAAGCAGCCGGAAAGCAGAAGGCAGATAACAAGCCCGGCAACGCTCCGCTGAACATGGCATCGGAGGAGGCTTTCCCCGCCCTTGGCCCTGCCAGGCCCCGCGCTCAGGCTCCTGTCGCGCCTGCTTGGGGCAAGAAGCCTGCATCGCTGAGCACGAATGGCGTCAATGGCGGCGGCCCGGCTTCGCGTGGGTCGACCCCCGCCACTGGAACAGCTACTCCTGCGTCTCTGCCCGCCTCACGCGGCCCTGCCCTCCCAAGCATGGCTCTTCCCGGCAAGCACAAGGAGCACATCACCTTCTACAACACTGATCTCAAACCACCGCGAGAGTTGAAGAAACCCATCCCTCAGATCATCCAAGACATCAACAAGCGTTCCAAGGCCCGGCTCGAGCGAAGGGAATCTCCCAACGGTGTCACCTTCGAAGCCACTGGCCCTGCGGCCGCCGTGCGCCAGGCGATTATGGATATTTCTAATGAGGTGCTCGTTAAGGTATGTGTTGTTCCTCGCATTATCGCTGCAAAGCTGACTCCACATAGCAAACTGTCAAGCTCTCCATTCCCGCTTCGGTTCGACCCTTCATCATCGGCCGTGGCGGTGACAAGGTCAAAGAGATCAGTAGTCGTTCTGGTGCACGCGTTCAAATTCCTAAACAAGATGTCCAGGATGAGGACGCCGAAGTTGACGTGATTATCGAAGGTAATGCTCTTACTGCTGGAATCGCTCAGCAGGAGATTATGGCGATTGTCAAGGAGCGCACATCGACTGTCAATCTGCGGCTCAAAGACATCCCGGCCGAGTATTACCCCTTCCTAGCTGGCCCTCACAATATCCACATCGAGAATCTCCAGGGTGGCCGGGATGTCCGTGTCCAGATCCCGCACTACCACACCTGGGATGAGCGCGCCCCTGCCCAGGATCCCCAAGCATTCGTACCACAGGCCAAGTTCCCTATCCAGATCTCCGGAGATCGAGAGGCTGCCCAGGAAATCCAGGCCGAGATTCAGCGTCGCGTCGAGCAATTGCGTCGGGACATCGCCGTGAATCAGCAAAACATTGAGCGTGGTCGTCACCAATTCATCGCCGGCGAGCGGGGCTACTCGCTGCATGATTTCCTAGAGGAAACCGGGTGCAGTATTATCGTCCCTCCCGGCAACGATCCAAGCGAGGACATATATGTCGTCGGACCTCCTGACAAGATCCAGGCAGGTGTAGACAAGCTCCAGGAGATTGCTTTTAGCATGCAGTCGACCAAGGCTGACGCTGCCCGTGCCCACACTGGACCAAACGCCCAGGCGCATGCCCGCAACATGACACGCTATCTCCAGCAGCGTCAGCTTGTCAATGAGCTTGAACGTCTCTACAACACGAGCATTGTCGCACCGACAGAACGAGATGGGCCGACAGCGTGGGACATTTACGGCAAAGAGGCCAGGGACACCCAAAAGGCGCGTAGTGATATCATGAGCGTGTTCGCCAGCCACCCGCCGTCTCGATTTTCCACGGTCAATGTCGATCCATTTTACCATCAACATTTGCAACAGCAGAGCGCACAGCACATCCGAGACAACTTGGGCGTGCACATCGTCTTTCCGGATGAATTGGAAGACTCGCCAGAACTGATCCTCGTGTTTGAGGGATCCACGCCTCATGCCGAGTATACCATCCCCCGAGGTGCACCCGCCCCTGCTGAAGTTCAGGCGTACCAAAAGGCGCTACAAGAGGCTCAACAATACATTCAGAACTTAACGCGCAATCAGCAAGAGCTCGCCTCCCGAGATGTCGAGGCGCATTCCAAATTTCATCCCAAGATCAAGCGCTTCGTCGAGAAAGAACAGCAAGGCCTTGCTCAGGATCAAGTCCCTGTCCAACTCCTCTTTGGTGATCGACGACCACAAGGTCGAAGATCCAGTAACGGCTTCGGTATGCGTGGACCGGCCAACTCCCTGGAGGACCTGTATGCCAAGGTTCTTGCCTTTATCGAGCAGGAAGAGAAAGACGAACTTGAGCGTGGCTATACTACCTCTTTCGACTTCCCTCAGAAATATGCCAACTTCCTCATCGGAAAAGGTGGCGAAAACATCCGTAAGCTGCGTGAAGATTTTGATGTGGACATCCAGGTCAATGATGGCAAGGTTGAGCTCAAAGGGCCTCAGGCCAAGGCGAACGCCTGCAAAGCCCACATTGAATCGCTCGCAAGGCGCCTCGCTGACGAAGCTACGCACGTCCTCAAGATCAAGCCTCAGTACCACCGTGACCTGATCGGTCACAAGGGTAGCACTGTGAATCGTCTGCAAGATCGCTACAACGTGCGGATAAACTTCCCTCGATCCAACGGCAAGAACGATGACGAAGCTGCTGGCGAGGGTGCATCGCAGCGCAACTTCCGCGCCCAGGCTCCCGATGAAGTCATTGTTCGTGGTCCTCGTAAGGGTGCGGACGAGGCTCGTGACGAGCTTCTGAGCTTGTTGCAGTATGCTGTCGACCATTCTCACACCGATAGCGTGTTCGTTGCGCAGAGCCAAGTTCCCCAGCTCATTGGATCCGGGGGCCGGGAAATGGAAAACCTCCGATATGCAACCGGTTGTCAAATCGACGTTCCTGGTTCTCGCGAGGGTGCTGATCCCTCTGGCCGTGCTGAAATCAAGCTCAAGGGGACCAAGAAACAGGTCGAAGAGGCGAAGAAGCTGCTGCAGGAGCGAGCCAAGGTCTTCGACGACACCGTGGTGAAGACCCTCAACGTGGACAGGAAACATCATAGAAATTTGATCGGTGCCAGCGGTTCTAACATTCGCTCGATCGTCACTGCTGCTGGTGGGCCAGACAACTCACGCGAGCTGGCACGTATGGTTCGCTTCCCTCGCGCCGAGACCGACGAATCGGTAATTCGTGTGGAGGGACCGAAGAGCATTGTCGAAAAGATTATCGCCTCGCTCGAGGCGCAAGTGGCAACGCTAGAGAAGCAGGTCACTGAGACAGTGGAGATTTCACCCGACAAGCATAGGCTTTTGATCGGTCGAGGGGGTGAGACCCGTCGGTCTCTGGAAGAGAAGTTCGCCATTCAGCTCGATATCCCCAAGCAGACCACTACCGGCGCTGCCCGTTCTCAGGTAAAGATCACTGGTGAACCGGCTCAGGTTCAACAGGCCAAGGAGCACATCCTCAACCTCGTCAAGGGCCAGGAAGGCGAGACGGTTCCGGTTCCACTTCACCTACACCACACTATTTCGGACAACGGCCAGTTCTTCCGTCGTCTTCGCAATGAGCACAAGGTGACCGTCGACCACGCTGGCCAGCAGATACCCCCCAAGCCTACCCAAGAGCAGGGTGGCAAGGCTCGCAAGGGCGCCAATGGTGATCTGCCTCTGATCACCGACGACACTGGCGCCGGAGCTGAGGCGCATTCCTGGGAAATTGTCGAAAACAACCCCCTCGAGGGCGACACTTCGGCTACCATCCCGTGGATCCTACGTGGTCCCGCTGACAACCTTGCCAAGGCGCGTGAGATGGTCGAGAAAGCCATCGAGGCTGCATCCAAGCCCTCTGCTACCGGCTACCTCATTCTCCCCGACCCGCGCAGCTACCGGCTCGTCGTGGGTCCCGGTGGTAGCACCATCAATAGCATCCGCAAGAAGACGGGTACCAAGGTGCAGGTGCCGCGCGATCAGGCCAAGGACGAGGCCATTGAGATTGTGGGCTCGAAGGATGGTATCGAGCAGGCTAGGGACATGATTCTCGACATTGTGTCCCGCGGGGGCAACGGCGGTCGCAAGTAGGAGTTGACCGCGGGCCTGCGCGGGCGTGTGGGAGGTACGATATGTGTGTGAGATTGGAAACGTGGAAGGTTGGCGCGACATGGCATGCACTTGGCGTGGCATATGGGGAATACTCACTTACAAGGACGAAAGGGGACTAGATTGGCTCTTGACGTCTTGGTTCGCAAGGCACTGCATGGTGAGGACAGATGAACAAGCAGGGCTTCCCATGCATTTTTATCTTGGGGTGAGGAGCAAAAGTCTTAATCCAAGTTTACCATAGCTTGCTGTTCGCCCGCTGGATGAGGTTGACGTGGGGATCTATCGGGTTTCAACTGCTCGTTGGGCCATAGGTTGCCGAAAACGACGGCGGCGTGGTTCAGAAGCGCCCACGCTGTATCGCGTATGGTTTGCGAGAAAAGTCGTAGGAGAGGTTCCAAAGCGCTCAAATGGATGATTGGCGGTGTATCACGAGCTGCACGCGCGACCCGCGGGACATGTAGGCGCGAAAACGGGGATGCCGATTGCAGTAGACGCGCAAGGGATCGATTGGAGCGGCTCGGCTGTCGGGATATTGCTCTCGGCAGATGGAGCAGGTACCTAGATGCGGGATGCAGGCGCGTGGCACAGCACGGGAGGATCTCATGCACCCGCGGATATGCATAGCCGGGGGGACGAAGAATGCGAGTGCGAGTGCGAGTGCAGGTTGTCGTTTTCGCTCAAAGCCAGGAAGCAAGCGCGGTTGTTGTTGTTGCGCGGCAATCATGCCAACTCGCCTCTCGCGCCGGCGAATCGCAGCCAGGCGGCCAGGGGGTCCGCAATTCACGGCCCGCTCGTGCGCGCCTGTGCGGCCACGCGACGATCTCCGGTTGAGCTTCCCCCGCTTACGCGCGTCTATTCTCGCACGAATGGCGGCTCGAGTCGCCGCCCACTTCGGCAGCGCTGTGCTGAGCGTGGGCGCGATACGAGATGGAGTGTACCCCGCCTCAAATACCTGCCTCCTCCCGCTTCTGCGCCTGAGGCCTCCTTCACAGCCCTAGTCCGCAGCAGTGCAAAGGTGGTGAGCATGTCGTCGCCGCCCAGGGAGCCCGGCTCCCAGTCCGCCGCGGCTAGCCCGGCGCCCGCTAGCCCTTCCAGTCAGGCCGGCGCACTAAATGTTCCAACCGTCGACGTCGAAGCCGAGTCACTGGAGGTCGGTGAACTGGCCCTTGGTTTGTTTCGCGATACTGACAGGATAGGCTGGCGAGGGCAGCGCGGACGACGGTGATTCCGCATATGAAGAAGACTTGTGAGTTTCTTGCCATCAGTGACCAACACAAGTGGCACCCCCTAACGCCATTGCGACCTACAGGCAGAGCTACACCACGTCGCTCAAATCAACCGTGCTCAAGTGAGTCTCTCCGACGGATGCCCGGTCCGCATCCACGGCTGACAGGCACAGCTACCGGTTCGAAAACGGCAGGCGCTACCACGGCTACAAGGAGGAGGCCACCTACTTCTTCCCCAACGACGATGTATGCAGGTCGCCGTGCAAAGACGACACTGTGCTGACCGCTTGAAGGAAGAGAACGACCGACTGGATCTCTACCACCACATCCAGACGCTGAGCCTGGGCGGCGAACTCCACCTCGCGCCCATCGGCGACAACCCCCAGAGGATACTGGATGTCGGTACGGGCACAGGCATATGGGCCATTGATATGGGCGACAAGTACCCGTCCGCCGAAATTCTGGGCAACGACATCAGCCCCATACAGCCCACGCTCGTTCCACCCAACGTCAAGTTCGAAGTGGATGACTTGGAGGCGGACTGGGTCTATTCTTCCAAGTTCGACTACATCCACGTTCGATACCTCGCGTGCTCGATCAAAAACTGGCCAAAATTGATGCGCCAGTGCTTCAAGTCAGCATGTCCACTGCCAACGTCTGCAATTGCTGACGCGATGCAGGTTTCTGAAACCGGGCGGATGGGTCGAATTTCAAGGTACGTCAACTTCACCGCTATCTGCAGGGCGCCGTTGACATGGACCCAGACTTCGACACCATATTCTACACGCGCGGCACAGAGTACACAAAAGAATGCAAGCTCAGCCAATGGTGCGAGGGCGTCGCCAACGGCCTTCGCAAGTTCGGCAACGAGCCGGACCCTGGGTGCGCCTCTTGTTCCCCACCTCGTGACCTCCCCCCAACCCAACTGACCTCTCGGCAGCCCTCAGCTTCATGGCTGGGTCCGCGACGCTGGCTTCACCAACATCGAAGCGCGCACCTTCCCCTTCCCCGTCGGCACCTGGCCCAAGGACAAGAAGCTCAAGGAAATCGGCGCCTTCAACCTCATCATGTTCCTGGACAACTTTGAGGGCATGACCATGAGGGTCTACCAGCATGCTTGGGGGTGGAACATGGAGGAGATCAAGGTCCTCTGTGCGGAATTACGGCAGGAGTTGAAGAACCCCAGGATGTTGCTACAGCACAACTACTATGTGGTCTGGGGACAGAAGCCGTTGGATGCCGTGGATTGAGCGGTGCGGCAGCCAGCGTACGAGTATCGCGGTCGGGCGCGACGGGGGGACCTTGTTAGGGCAAAGGCATGGCATCGTTGGGTTTAGCAGGAGAATACGCGGCCGGGAAGGTTCTCACCGGTTCCCAAATGTCTCAGGGGAGATGTTCCGATGCATGGTATTTCTTTCCGAAAATTTCTCTCCTATCACACATGCATGGCATGGCATGACGGTACGCGTTACGTGTTTACGCATTTCACAATATAAACGCTTCACGCTGCATACTCTCGCTCTATGCGGCGGTGCGTGGCCCCGTAAACATCGGCTCACCCGCTCACAGTCTCCCCACCTTCCTGAAGCTACAGCTCACCCGATTTTTCCACCTTCCTGAACTCACGCGTCACGCTGCCTATCCATCGGTCGCACACGGTTCGTATTCGATGGCTCCGGACCTGAACTTCCGCATACGGCAGGTTTCCCACAAGGGTGTTGATTGCAGAAGGACTCGAAGGACTACCCGGTTCCCGCTGCGATTGGCCGGTGCGAGGACGTCCGTGCCTAACGCGCATGTCTGGTGACACCACGTCCGGACGACCGACAGACACGTAGCTACGATAAGCCACATATACATTTCCCGCGGGACCATCCGCTTCGCTGCGTCCGAATCGCGAAGAAATCGGCACAGGAAGGTCTACCGATAAACGATTCACAACGAGGATGTTAGACGTGTGGCTAGGCTTAGCGTGTTCTTTTCTTTCCCCCCCTTTTTTTTTTGTTTTTTGGTGGCTTAGGAGAGATGGAGATTCTTCTTGGACGGCCGTTGTATCTCTAGAGACCTGTCATGATGATCAAGGTTCCCTTCGAGGCACGGAGATCTGTGGTATTGGTATGGCACTCGGTAGAGGACAGCTTTTGCGAGCTGAGCGTAGCGCGTGTCTCGATTCGCTAGCGGTATAGCTATGCGTTGGTCACGTACGTCTACTTTGTGTACTAGGCCGCCGCTTCGTAAAACGCATCAGACGGCGGAGGAGAGGCTGGAAGATGTGCAGAATTTTAATGTTGATACGGGGGGTTGGCGTGAGGATGGGAGCATAGTGGCGTCGAATGTGGTTATTGCGAGGGGTGCGGCGGCGGCGGAGTGGGTTGTGGATCGGCTGTTGGAGTACAAAGATGGAAAGTTGCAGGAGATAGCGCCGGCGAAGAAAGATGGAGGGTGGCGAGGGCGGTGGAGGTTAAGGGGTGAGGTGGTTGCAGGGATGTGATCGATCATTAGACCAGAATCAGTAGGAGAGAATCTGACTGTGTGTTTCGGTGACTACTAGTTTCATTCGACATTCATGCTACCGTCATGCTACCGCTCGGAGTTTACTTGCTCGTGGGAGAAAGGTCAAGGATCCGATCTCAGTCGTCGCGCTTCTGAACCTTCGGTATCAGCGCCCACGAGATTCCCATAGCGACAATCAGACCAACGAGAATCGGCTGCATGACCTTGACGCCGACCTGGCTCGCGATGACGCCGGTTAACGATGGGAACAAGGCCCCGCCTGCTTGAGCGAGAACGAAGATGAGGCCCATTGCAGTAGCCTGAATACGCTTCTCGAACGTCTTCGATGCAATGGACATGCCCTAACACGACTACTTAGTGCCTTTCAGCCATGAGGCGGTCATCATCTGAACTCACCGTAGCAAATAAAGGTCCATAGAAGAACCCAAGAAGAGAAATCGACACCGCGCTGCTGACCAGATTGGGGACGAGCCAGAAAACAAGATGGAATGCCAGGATCATGCAGCAATACCCCATGCTCATTTTGCGCTCGCCGAAGCGATGCGTGGGCTCCGCTAAAAGTACTCTGCCGAGGAAGATACCGCCCCAGAAGCCGGCAGGTACGTAACCAACGTCGGGGAGCTTGCCATGACGCGCTGACACGAGGTACTCGACTATCCAACCACCCGCCGTGATGCCAGTCCCGAGCATGAAAAAGTAAAACATCGACAGAAGATAGACAGGCGGAGACTTGAGCGTGTCAATCATGTCGCGGGATGCTGACTTGCTGCGACTGTTGCTGCCTTGGCGGTCTGTCTCGGGCGAAAGCTTAGGGTATCGAAGCTTTAGACTGTCTCGGAAAGTGGCGAGCATAGCAACAATGTTGATGGATCCAACGCCGACCAGGAAGAGGTAGAAAAGGGGCCATCGCTCGCCGATCCTGGCAGCCATTGCGGTAGCAACGAACGGTGAGATCAGGGAACCCAGTGCATACATGGCATGAATGAAGCCCAGCCATCTATGGGCTCCCTTGATGGATGCAACGAAAGTGTTCGCATGGCTGTCTTGGTAGCCCATCCCGGCAGCTTGCAAGAAGAAGGTGATGACATAGAGTCCGAAGGGTGGACTCCAGAATCTCAGAAGGTGTGCTGCTAGTTGTAACGTAGCGCCGATGGATAGGATGGTTCCGAGGTCGAAGTATTGCACGAAGAGACTGTTTGTTGCCGCGGGCAGCAACCACCCAAGGAAGGAGGCAGCATAACTGAGGATGTTAGTCGGGCGAATGGATTGATAAAGCGTCGAGAGACGTACATCAATGCAACCATCTCTGTCCCAACCTCGTAGGTACGAAGGATATATGGAGTCAATGCGCCCAGGCTGCCATCGTTGAGACCGGCGAAGAGGTACGAGAAACCGACTGCGAGGATTTTTATGATGTTCTTCTTGTTCAACACAAGGCCGTCATCTGACGCCCTTGCTACATTCGCGTGAATTGTGCGACTTGGTGCTTTCTGTATAGGATGCAGCTCGATAGCTGATGGGTCTGCTTCTGCAGCAACAGTCTCTATCACTGCTGTTGTAGACATGGTGGGGGATAGGATTAGGGCGAATGGAGAACAGAGAACAAGTCACGAAGACAGTATTTCAAGGAAATCATCCATGCCCGCAAGCAATGCCGAACCTGGAGAAGCGCCCAAGTCGTTGTGTGGAGAAATGGTGGGTATCCTCACTAGCCGCTTCCAGTTTGTGATGGATGGCTTCCCGGCGGAAGCTACAGCCGACATTCCGGCTGCACGTTTCGTGCAGGTTCCATAGTAACCTTCCTCCTTCGTCAACACCACAACTTCGAAGACGAACAAGCAAAGCACCTATACCAGGGCACTGTATCTGACAACCGCAGATATCCGTTGTGCGATTACCTACCCCGAGCGCAACTGCTCGCTAAGCATGATGATTGGTGGGTTCGGATGCAGCTTTTGTGCTCCGCCACCTCTGGCGGCCCATCCTACCCGCTTTCTGACCTTTGTGAGCGCTGAGGAGGCTGAGCAGACACCTCGCATTTCAGGCTTTCCCTTCCCCCTTTCCTTCCTACTATCTTCTTCCCACGGATCCTCACATTCGAGACTCGTGACCCGCGACAATCTAGGTAGACACTAACGCCATGGTCCTCCTCGGAGGCCTAGAGATTGTCGCTGGTGGCTACCTCGTGCATCGCTATCACAAAAAGCAGGAGAAGAAAAGGAGACTCGTGGAAGAGGCCCAGCAGCGACGAAACAACACCTTTCCTAACCCGAAGCCTCAGCCTTACTACGCACCTCACTTTGCTGCCGACGTAGTCGTGCCACAGCAAAAATATGGCTACGTAGAGCATGCTCCGCCAAACCGGCCTCAACCACCGTATCCTGCTCCGCATCGTCCTCGCACCGAACCACCGCCACAACGACCGCACCATGCTCGGCCTTTGTCCCAGTCGCAGTCGTTCGTGATTCCGCGCCGTCCGCTGCCCAAGCGGCAGTGCACGACGCAGCAGCATGGAGGGCCGCCACCAGTCATAATCCAACCGCTGCAGCGAAGCGACTCGATGGCGACCATCTCCCGTATGCCCGTAGCAAACGGTTACCGTCCAAGCCATGTCGCGGACGGCCCTTCGGTTCCACCACGCCGACAGAATCTACAGTTGTCACCTATACCCCAGTCGCCAATGAACTCACCGTATGGGAACCCCGCCTTCGCCGTATCGTCACCGGCGTTGGGCAACAACCCCTCGACACCCACATACGGCTCAGGATCACACGGCGGGAGGCAAACCGTGGACGATAATTGGGAGACTTACGATCAGGCAGCGGGCCATGTACACTACGCGCCTTCGGTGTCTACTGCGCTAGGAGAGTATAGGGACGATGACCCGCCACCACCGTACCGTCCGTAGCCGTGATAAGGATCGTCCGCCTTTGCACACACATTGCTTCTGGAGCTGGCACAGGCTACACTATCAGCGTTCTGACGCAAGGGCTTACCAGGCGTATTCTATTTTGGACTTCGATGCGGGCATACGACAGTCTTTCTCTTCTCATTTTCTACTAGGAAGTACAATTATAATGACACGGGTTACGACTTCCGTACGACTTAGTGAAGATATCGGGTTTATGAAAGCGACGGTTTCCTTTGATTTGCTAGCTGGTCTCGGATAGCGTTTTCCATTCCAGGGTCAATTGTTGATCTGTAGAGTAGCTAGCCTAATAGTACACATCTTCTTTGATACTCCATAATAACTCATAGGTGTGGCCAAAAAAAATAAAAAGCCAGAATGACGCACAGGGCGCTTTTTGAGACGTTTGCCCTTGCGTCGACCATGAAGAAGTCAAATACTCTGGTTCGCACTTCGGACCTCGTCGCATGGCGGGGAAGATTTGGACGCTTATCTCCGTATCCACACCGCATGCGCTCTCCGGGGCGATATCGCCCGGAGCCTACCCAGGCCGGTGAATGGGTTGGGTCGCACAGACCAGAATGGGTCTTATATAAGCAGGAAAAGGCTAAGTAGCGTGGCGTAGCTAAAAGGGGTAAGTATAGTCGGCCAATAAGTGTTGAGCGTAAATGTGGGTGCCAAGAGCAAGCTCCGGGCGACCCCGCTGCGGAATACGCGGGGTTTACCTAAAAAGCATGTTCTCGAGCATCGATAGATAGGACGAGGAGCCAATCATCACAACGGGTTCGTGACGTAGTTTCCAGAACTACTCTCAATAGTCGCTTGTAACTTTGGTGAATGCTGCGAAGCGGCGTCAGGCCTGTTAATCCGTTGCTCAGTGAGGAAGCTGCGAAGCATTATGAGAAGGAACTACACCAACACTGTCATCGTACGGGCGTGCTATCTGCCGGTGACGCAAGCTCCAGCACTTGAACTTGGCGACTGAGGTACCTACCGAATCTGGTGACACGCCATGCCGATGCACGCAGCGTCCACCCAGGTACGATTGCGCAATAAGAAGCAGCAGTGCAGCGCATATATCTTCCCCATGTACCGTCGTCCATTGACTTCGAGAGGTGAAAGTGGGGCAACAGGTAAACCACCATGTCTCGAATACTCTCAGCAGTCGTCCTTTTGGGTGGTCTCGCATATGCATGCCAGCAGGACTGGGATTCACTCGCAAAGCGTTCACACCACCACCAAGAGCACAATCGCCTTGCTAAACGTACCGACGTCGAATATCCTCCCACGCTAAGCGAGACGGAGTCGATCCTAGTCAACTCGTTCGACAACAAGTCTATCTCGGACTGGTCGTACTATTACACCCATGGCGACCACTTGGGCTCGCACAACAAGAGCATGGCGGAGTGGACGGCGCAGAAGTGGAGGGATGCTGGCTTCGACGCCTGGCTTGAGGAGTTTCCCGTCTGGATAACGTACCCTGAGGTACTTTCCGAACTGGCAACTTTGTATGAAGACATTGGAGTAACTTTGGATAGCACAGCAACTTGACCTTGATAAGACCGGATAACACAACATATAAGGCGAGCCTCATAGAAGACGTACTTGCTCAAGATGACACTACGTCTTATCCAAACCGTATTCCAGCGTATCATGCAATGAGCGCTTCAGGGACCGTAACCGCAGAATATGTCTACGTTGGGTATGTGGTATTCACCCGTTCTGCAACACAAGTATGCTGACGTGAAGGAAGTCGCGGGACCCGAGCCGACTTCCAGGTCTTGAAGGATGCGGGCATCGAGTTGAAGGGCAAGATTGCTCTCGCTAACTATGGCGCCCTCTTTCGAGGAACCAAGGTCAAGAATGCCCAAGACAACGAAATGGCGGGCTGTGTTATATTCACAGATCCTCTTGATGATGGCGAGATCACTGAAGAGAACGGTTATGAGGCTTATCCAAGTGAGTATCGCAGTTACCGCAGTTACCTGCTTTGGTTTGAAAGCTGACATTATGTAGATGGTCCAGCACGTAATCCTTCGTCTATCCAGCGCGGTAGTGTACAATTCACCGCATTGTTCTCTGGTGACCCGACAAGTAAGTTTTTGTGCTCGGAAAGCACCTCAGAGTAGAGCTGACGCTATCATGCTCAGCTGTTGGATGGGCTTCTTCAAATGACTTTGCACGCGGAGACATCAGACCTTACACCCCTTCTATCCCATCGATTCCTCTCAGCATGAAGGATGCACTTCCGTTGCTCGCTGCTCTTGAAGGCAACGGCGTCTCTGCCGAGAAGGCAAACCGCAGCGGCTGGCAGGGTGGTTTCAGCAACATCACGTACGATTCCGGTCCGACTCCCGGGGCGCTGATCAACATTGATCATCTCATGAAAGGCTACATTGCACCTATTTGGGACGTTATTGGTGTAATCAACGGGACGAGCCCAGACGAAGTAGTGATCGTGGGCAACCATCGCGACGCTTGGGTGATCGGTGGAGCAGCCGATCCCAATTCTGGGAGTGCTATTCTCATTGAACTTGCTAATGCATTTGGTAAGCTTCTTGAAACGGGCTGGAAACCGAGGCGGACAATGTACGTCACCTAGGTGATCCTAAAATCTCCCCGGCTGACCTTTGCTAGTGTCCTCTGTTCGTGGGATGCTGAGGAATTCGGTATGTTTGGATCTACTGAATGGGTCGAAACCCACCTTCCTTGGCTGCAAACAACCACTGTCGCCTACCTCAACGTGGACGTTGCTGTTTCCGGTCCGCGCACCAACTTCGCTAGCTCCGGCGAAATGCAGACCTTCGTCGTCGAGCAAATGAAGAAGATTCTGTACCCCGAAGGTTACGGCGACATCGCCACAGTCTACGACATGTGGTTCGACAGCACTGGTGGCACCATCCCGATTGTCGGAAGCGGGAGCGATTTCGTAAGCTTCTACCAGAACGGCATCGGATGTATGGGCGTCGGCAGCAGCAACGGCAAGAAGGATCCCGTCTACCACTATCACTCCAACTACGACTCGTACCATTGGATGTCCACCTTTGGGGACCCAGGCTTCCGCATCCACACGGCAATGGGCCAGCTTCTGTCACTGGTGCTGTACCACGCAGCAGACGATCCGCTTATTCCCTGGGACCTCCCGCACGCTGCGACCGTCCTGTCTTCCTACCTCTCCGAGCTTAAGGAGACGGTCTCCACATCGGACACCCCCGATCTCGATCTTACACCCCTTGCGGACGCGATTGCAGAGTTCACCACGCAAGCGGAGCGCATCGATAAGGTTGGTAAACAAGCGCTCGCCTTCAACGACACGAACATGTTGGGCTTGGTGAACAGCAAATATCGCGACTTCTCGAGGGGTTTTGCAAGCGCAGGCGGTCTGCCCGGGAGAGAGACGTTCAAGAATGTGATTATTGCGCCAAGCGTTGACAATGGGTATGGAGCGGATGTGTTTCCGGCGGTGACGGATAAAGTGAATGAGGGGGATGCGACGGCGGCGGCGGACTGGATTGAGAAGAGTGCGAAGGCGGTGTTGAGGGCGGCGGGAATATTGCGTATCGGGGATTAACTTGAGTTGGCTTGCTCCACGACGGATTATTGATGCAGTAAGCTGAGGCTGCATGATAGGTCCAGGGCTGCGAAGGCGTGTACCTCGTTAGTGGGCCCCGAATGGGGTTGGGAAACCAAGTTCGCTTCGATGAGCCTAGATCGGGGGACGCCGGCGGTTGTGACTCTTACACTTGCCGCATCTGAGCCAACGTGCAATGCATCTACCGTAAGACTCATCGATGGTAGATGCATGTGTGAACTGAGGAGCGTCTTGCTGCAGCGATGACTCCCAAAGTGCCCCGTGCAATCTCACCTTCCTCGGCTGCATCCTGGTCGGAGTACCGCACGTAGAGGACTCAGGCATCGTCGCGGTCACTGTATCTAGGATCGCGACAAGACATCCGAGGAAGCTTTCGAGTATGACTCCTCGAGGGACATTGATGGGCTCATGGTGTTACAAATCTGGGCCTGAACCGTTCAGGTCGCTACTGCCGCGTACGGGCAACGCTAAGAGATGCGCGTTTGGAGAGCTATGAGGACTACTTAAGACTTCACGAAGAGAACAAACATTTGCATCGGCACAACCACCTTCAACTTTCCTACTCCGGAATGTCTCAATCTACTTCCTCTTCCACCCCCCGCCAGCGCATCCGCGACCTGCTTCCCACCGCCTATCTAGGACGCTATCAAACAGGGCCCAAAAACAGTCTCACAGACATCCCCGGCGTCCTCGTGTCTACGCAATCCATCCACTCCTCCCCGCTCTACCCCAATGCCCCTCCCAACTCCATCAACACGGGCGTAACCACCATCCTGCCCCGCAAAGACTGGTTCCACAAAGCCTGCTTCGCGGGCCTCTTCCGCTTCAATGGCTCGGGCGAGATGACGGGCTCCCACTGGATTGAAGAAACCGGGCTCCTACACTCACCCATTATCATCACAGGCTCCTTCGGCGTCGGCGCTGCTTACAACGGCATCTACGAGTATGCGATCAGGGAGTATGCCGATGCACAGGGGAAGGTGGATTGGTTCCTTACACCGGTAGTGGCGGAGACCTTCGACGGCTTCATGCACGATGTCACCAAGTTCGCCGTCACGCCGCAGCATATCGTCCAGGGCATCGACTCAGCGAGCAGCGACGCTGTGGCGGAGGGCAACACCGGAGGCGGAACCGGCATGCTGGCGCACTGGTTCAAGGGCGGGACCGGAAGCAGCAGCCGTCTCGTGCCCGGCGAACGCGACAGAAGCTACACGGTCGGCGCGCTCGTCCAAGCGAACTACGGCGCGATGCGCGACTTCCGCATCGCCGGCGCGCCCATCGGCCGCCTGATCTTCGAAGAGCAGGAACGCATGGCGCGCGAGGACCCCGCCGATCCGCGCCTCATGGCCCAGGCGGACTTGCTCTTCAAACCCATCCGCGAGCACAAGGACAAGAAGGACGGTTCTATCATTATTGTTCTTGCCACCGACGCGCCGCTGCACCCTACGCAGCTCCAGCGCCTGGCTAAGCGGGCCACCGTCGGCCTGGCGCGAGCGGGCGGCTGGGGCGCGAATCCGAGCGGGGATATCTTCCTGACGTTTTCGACGGCGGCGGAGGTCGAGGTGCAGAATGATGCGGATCGGTGGACGCCGAGGAAGCGCAGGATCGATATGGTGGAGGACGCGACGATAAATGCGCTGTTCGAGGCCGGGGCCGAGGCCGTGGAGGAGGCGATTTTGAACGCGGTTTGCATGGCGGAGCGGATGGTGGGGTTTGGGGCGACGGTGGATGCGCTGGATTTGGGGAGGGTGAAGGAGTTGATGGAGAAGTACTTGTGAGAGAGGAAGAGAGGAGAGGAGGGTGGCTGGGATGTTATGGTAGAAGCGTTGCTGAAAGGGAGGAAAGAGAGATTTGCTAAGTTGGTAGGAGAAGGTGAAGGGAAAGTCGATATCAACGATGCTGGGATGACATTGCCATGGCAGTCGAGAGTTTCGCAACGCGAGAGTCGCTGAGTGTGCCTATAGCGAGCCTGAATGACTGCTATCGCGTTCAAAGAGACCTGTTTGAAAAAAAAAAAAACATGAAGGACTAAGGGCAAAGGTCTAGTCGCCTGTGCCTTTGCTAGGGGCCAATAATGTCCAGGATTGATAGTCTTGGTAAATAAGACTCACTATGAGCCAAGAGGGTTCTACAGCAGCAAAAGGGCGCTAGCGTGTGTATGTATTCTTGGGCTTTCAGCTCTGTGGCGATGGGACGCTAAATGTAGTGCAGAAGATTGCCTGCTTAGTCCGACCAGGCGGTCAATCGCTTTGTTGCTGCCTAAATCCTCGTGGAGCGTATCCTGCATTCAAAGGTTTTGCAGCTGAAGATCCGATTGCTGATGTGCGTGCGTGCGAGGAGATAAGCCCGAATCGAGCAGAAGCAATAGGATTGGGTGCCATTGACTCATGTTGAGAACTCATGTAGCACGCGTCGCTCTGACGCGGTCACGACGCCAGGCACATACTGTTGCCTGGAGTACGAAGTTGTTGCAGTTTGGTGCGGTGTCGGGGTTTGTTCATGGGGCTTACGGAAGCGCCGAACTCCCGAACCTCCGCACATGGCCCGCTTTGAAAGTCCCACATGATCATTGGTTGGCTGCAGGCGCAAGCGGCTCGCATCTCGTTTGGCGTTCGTATACACCGTATTATCTGCCTAAACGTTTACCACTAGACAGATCTTCCGTAGGATAACCTCCTGGTGTTCCTTTGTAACCCCCGGCGAGTTTCCGTGTCCGTTAGGCAGAAGTTAAATGCAACTCATAACAAGCTCCGTCCGTCCTTGTCCCCTATATGGGCTGCTTCATGTCACTTTCTGCTGTTTACCTTTCACTCTTGGCTCGTCCCGTTGCGCAGCTGTTCGGCTGATCGACGTACAAGACCGCATCGGCATTCCACCGACCTGGATACAAAATCCGAAACCACCGCCGCTCCTTGTCCTTGGTTTCGAGGACCCAGGCGTGTTTCGAGCCGAGATCACTCGCTTCCGCGGCTGTCGCCTTACAATCCACTCTAGGCTTAGCCGCATCTTCAGGGTCTTCCCGAACACTACGCACCACTTTCTATTTCCGGTATAACGTTCGCTGAAGTCGTGCATCGCACCCTGGCAACTCACCTCGCCGTTCGCACCAGGCTGCTGAGGGCTCACGACAGCTTGCCTTCGTTCCATCTCTTTCACGGCATGCCCAGGGCCTGACGTTGCGCACGCCAGTCAAGTTCAACATGGCGCCGCGGCCTGAAGACATGGAGAAGGCGCCGATGCCCGCGTCCGGGACTGTCCCTGCGCCAGCACCGGTGCCGGTCGAGGAGAATCCAACGGCCCTCGAGGAGAAGACGTTGGAGGATGGAGATGGGAGCTCGGCGGCTGGATTGACCGAGGACGAGAAGAAGATTATCCAGCAGCAGCTGGATGCGCCGAACGAGAAAGTTGGGTACTTTTCGCTGTTTCGGTATGCGAACAAGAAAGAGGCGCTCATCATGTTTGTGTCCCTCTTGGCCTCGGTTGCTGCAGGCGCGTGCCTCCCGCTGATGACGGTAAATGACCATCGGAACGAGATTTTGAATCATCTGACGTGTATCTAGCTCGTATACGGTAACTTTGCAGGCACTTTCACAAGTTTTTCGGTAGATGCGGTTGCAGCAGAGCATTTCCAGCATCAGATCAACACGTTTACACTTTACTTCGTTTACCTTGGTAAGTTTGAGGCACATCAATTGAGGACATTGCTGATTGATCGCGAAGGCATTGGTTCATTCGTTTGTGTATATATCGGCATGATTGGGTTTTCATATACCGGAGAGCGCATTACACAACAAATTCGCGAGCTCTACTTGCGAGCGATCTTCCGCCAAAACATCGCCTTCTTCGATTTCCTGGGATCTGGCGAGATAACAACTCGCATCAGCTCTGGTATGCACTACTACCGTTTTTAGTCTGCATCTTGAAGGCTTACAATGGTAGACATGGTGTTAGTTCAGGACGGCGTTGGCCAGAAGATTTCTCTCTTCGTCTCTGGAACTTCAATGTTCTTCTCAGCAATAATCGTTGGCTTCATCCGAAGCTGGAAGCTTACGCTCATCATGCTCTCCGCGACTGTGGCTATGGTGATTATGATGGGTTTCAACGGCGCAAATATGAAGAAAAACCAGACGAAGTCCGTGGACGAGTACGCAACGGCCGGCACACTTGCTGAGGAAGTCATCTCCTCGGCACGCAACGTGACAGCCTACGGAACGCAGAAGAGGCTTGAAGCCAAATACAAAGTCTACCTGGATCGCGCATCCCAGTGGGACTACCGTTCAAAGTTCTGGCTCTCTTCAATGATTGCTGGCATGATGGGTGTCCTTAACTTGCAGCATGCCCTAGCGTTCTGGCAGGGGAACCGCTTCTTGCATGCTGGGGAACTGGGTGTGGCCAATATCCTGACGGTTGTGATGGCCACCATGGTAGCAGGCATCTCAATCGGCCACAATTTACCGCACATGCAAGCATTCGGACAAGCCGTCGCTGCGGCCACCAAGGTCTTCAACACCATCGAGCGCAAATCGCCTATCGATCCCGAGACGGAAGAAGGCGAAAAACCGGAAGATATTGTGGGTAACATTGAGTTTAAGGATGTCAAGCACATTTACCCGTCGCGTAAAGATACGACTGTTCTTGAAGATTTCAGCTTAAAGATCGATGCAGGCAAGATGGTGGCTCTAGTGGGTGCCTCCGGCTCTGGAAAGAGTACCATCTTTGGTCTCCTAGAACGCTTCTACCTCCCAATGAGTGGACAGGTGTTTCTCGACGGAAGAGACATCAGCATGCTTAATCTCAAGTGGCTGCGGAGGCATATTTCTATCGTGAGCCAAGAGCCAGTCCTGTTCAGTATTACCATCTATGAGAGTATTGCACACGGTCTCGTCGGTACAGAGTTCGAACATGTGAGTTAACTTTCACACTACGGCCCAGAAGTTCTGAGCACAAGCAGCCTTCCTATTTCCTGTCCTGGTTGTAATAATCCTTTATTACAGCTTTATATCAAATTCGTGCTGATCTTTCTAGGCTAGCGATGAGAAGAAGATGGAGCTCATCGAGGAAGCTGCCAAGACTGCGAATGCTTACAACTTCATTATGGACCTCCCGGACAAATTCCAGACCAAGGTTGGCGAGCGTGGAAATTTACTTTCAGGTGGACAAAAACAACGCATCGCCATTGCCCGCGCTGTGGTTTCGGACCCTAAGATTCTCCTTCTCGATGAGGCAACAGCCGCCCTTGATACCAAGTCTGAAAAGGTTGTTCAGGAAGCCCTCGACAAAGCATCCAGGGGTCGTACTACCATCACCATCGCTCACCGCCTCTCCACTATTCGAAATGCCGATAACATCGTTGTCATGGCCAAAGGAAGAATTGTTGAGCAAGGCACTCATGACGAGTTGATCCGAAAAGGAGGTGTATACCAAAGTTTGGTCCAGGCACAAGAACTCAGCTCCAAGATACAGCCCAACAATCGCCTCTCCGAGATGTCCATGGGCGAGAAGGATGCCGAGCTTACTGTCGAGGGCGAGGAGCTTGGCCTCGTGCGCACTACCACTACCAAGGGGGCTTCAGGCCACCCTAAGAAGGACGAAAAGCAAAAGACGTACAACAACTGGGAGCTTATCAAGTTTGGTTGGAGCATGAACAGGGGCGAACATGGACTGATGTACATGGGCTTCATGCTCTGTCTGTGCACCGGCGCAATGCCGGCTATGCAGGCCATCTTCCTGGGCAACTCAATCAACTCGTTCTTCTCACCTGAGACATCGATTGGCGGCCACGGGATCTCTTTCTGGTGCTGGATGTTCTTCATGCTGGCTATAGCTACCTGGCTGTCGTACTTTCTGCAAGGCTTTACCCTTTGCAAGTCTTCAGCTCGCCTCATTGCGCGCATTCGCGAAGAGGCTTTTGCAGCCATCTTGCGCCAGGATATTGAGTTCTTTGACAGCGACACGGTAACGTCTGGATCGCTGGCCACCTTCCTCTCTTCTGAGCCCAATCGCCTCGCTGGCCTCAGCGGCTCCTCTCTCGATGCCATTATCACCGCAGCTGCCAGTGTTGTTGTCGCCATTATCGTTGGATTGTCGTTCGGTTGGAAGCTCGCCCTCGTATGTACTTCGACCATCCCAATTGTCATCGGATGCGGTTACTTCAGGTTCTATGCCCTCGTGCGCATGGAGAAACGTACAAAAGAGTCAACCGACTCTGCCTCCTTCGCTTGCGAAGCTGCGTCATCGATTCGCACTGTGGCTACCCTTTCTTTGGAGAGCCACCTGCTTGCGCAATATCACGAAAAGCTTGACGCGCAGGGCAAGGGCAACCTGAAGTTCATGAATATATCCTCGCTTCTGTACGCCATGAGCCAGGGTCTCGCCATGCTCATCTTTGCCCTTGTTTTCTGGTACGGCGGCAAGCTTATGCTGCACATGGAGTACACGGTCCTACAGTTCTTCATCGTTTACTCGGCTATTATTAACGGTGCCCAGTCCGCTGGTGCCATTTTCTCTTTTGCTCCGGATATGGGCGACGCGAGGGAGGCTGCCATGCTGCTGAAGTCGTTCCTCACCCGCGTGCCCAAGATTGACAACTGGTCTACCGAAGGCAAGAAAGTCGAGCGCCTTGCAGGCAAAGTCGAGCTTCAGTCCGTGCGCTTCAACTACCCTGGCAGACCGGAGCACCGCGTGTTGCGAGGGGTCAGTCTCAGCGCGGAACCAGGACAGTTTGTCGCGCTCGTTGGCGCGAGTGGCTGCGGCAAGTCTACCGTTATGCAGCTCCTAGAACGGTTCTACGATCCTACGAGTGGTGCTGTTCTGGTTGACGACGTGGAGCTGAAGGACTACAACATCCAAGACTACAGGGCGCAGTTGGCGATCGTCAGTCAAGAGACGACGCTGTATACCGGAACGATCAAGGAGAACATTCTCGCAGACAAGGACGACATTCCCGAAGAGGCAGTCGTGCGCGCATGCAAGGATGCCAACATCTACGAGTTTATCGTAGGTCAAGCTTCATGGGATACCGAGAAGCACAGCTAACACCCTCTAGATGTCCCTCCCTGACGGCTTTAATACTCTGGTCGGCGCAAAAGGCGCTCTCCTCTCCGGCGGCCAACGCCAACGCA
Organism: Pleoardoris graminearum; assembly: GCA_030770415.1. Lineage (NCBI taxonomy): Eukaryota > Fungi > Ascomycota > Dothideomycetes > Pleosporales > Didymosphaeriaceae > Pleoardoris > Pleoardoris graminearum. The sequence continues at coordinate 129,843 of JASEKS010000147.1, forward strand.
TGGCCATTGCCCGCGCTCTGCTACGCGATCCCAAGATTCTGTAAGCCCTCCGCTCCATCCTCGTCAGATTTCAACCAACTAACACCTCACTCAGGCTCCTCGACGAAGCCACCTCCGCGCTCGACTCCGCGTCCGAGCGTGTGGTACAGGACGCACTCGACGCCGCCGCCAAAGGGCGCACCACGATTGCCATCGCGCACCGCTTATCGACCATCCAGAACGCGGACATTATATACGTATTTGATCAGGGAAAGATTGTGGAGAAGGGGCGGCATGATGAGTTGATGGCGAGGCGGGGTGTGTATTGGGAGTTGGCAAGGTTACAGGATATGGGGGCTCCACAATAGACATACGAGGGCGCCATGTGAAGTCTATTTGTGTTGAGCGTTCAGTTATGGATACCCCACTTGAGTATGGCTGTGAAGCATGTTTGAGTATGTGTATTTTGTAATTGGGGTATAGCGCGTGGGCTTGTTGTGAAAGAGGGTGTTGGAGATGGATGGATTGGGCTTCATAGCTCCGTCAGTAGAGTGAAGTCCGACACTTGAAATTGCAATGTATGGTCTGGATGCATCGTGACGAATTGGCCGCTGACTGATGACGGTAGATGCCATGGAGCATGAAGTGGAGGCTGGGTCAGTTCGCGAATGCCATGTAACTGCCGAGGAAGAGTGTGACAACATTGTGCATCAAGACGCCATACCGAGGGCTGGTACCGTTGACCCTTCTTTACCCGAGCTGAGACATGGCAATCACGTTTTCAACGTCAACGTGTTCGTTGAAGGTTGCCGAATGCAGCAGGTAAGCTATGACGTACCTGCATGCCTCGCCTAGAATTCCCCATGTGACTCCATGACGTACATGGCATCCAGATGAGCGATTTACGCTCGATCTTCGATGGCAAAGATGCGATTTCGGCCTATAGGGGGATGCAAATTGCAACTTTAGGCGTTTCGGGGCCCATGGGGGAATGTGCCAGGGCGTGCCACCCTTGAAGGCGGTGGCGATTGCGTACCAGCTAACGCGTGACGTCACTGACGTCACGGCACCGTGTCCGAGCTCACAACGCCGTTCACAGCTCCAGCACGCCTCGTATAAGAAGACCCTCCAGACACACGTCTTTCTTCTCCAGCACCACAGACTCCAGCAATTGCACACCACTACCTACTGCACAACCTTCAACACCGCACCGTTCACCCAAACAACCAATCCATATCATCATGTCTTCCAACAAGAACGCTCAGGGCGAGTATGTCGCCCCCGCCACGAACTTCCCTCAACAAAGGACCAATTGCTAACGCAAGGCAGGGGCTTCGTCGAGTCGACCGTCAACACCGTCAAGGACAACGTCAACTGGGCCGCCAACAAGCTCACGGGCAACACGGAGGAGGCGCAGCGCCGCGCCAACCAGGAGCAGGCCAAGCACGGCAACACGGTCGGCGACAAGATTGACGGCGCCGTCGGCACCGTCAAGCACGGCACGAACCGAGGCCCAGGACAAGACCAAGGCCGACTACTACGACGGCAAGAGCCAGACCCACTAGGTGCTGCGAAGAGGGGAATGCAATGGAGTGTTATGATTCATGATTGGGGACGAGGGATGGATGGCTGGCTGATACCTGGTAGCGATACCCACACCATGGTAGTCTTCGTATACACCGTCTAGTGCTGAACGTTCTTTGGCCCTGTGACATTATTTCCGTCGCAACAACGCCATCTTATATTTTCGCTAGCTAAAAACAAGTATACATCCCTCCGCAAAGTATATTATATAACTTTATAGCGTTTTGTAACATTTTTTATCGTAAGCGTCGCGTAAAACGCATATCCGTTACAATAATTAAGGGAGTCAACATAGCTAGATAGGCGATTCCGCCCTTCGTTATTTTTGCAGCTAAGCTCTATTAAGCCAGCTAGTATTAAGACCTGCGTAACGTTATATAAAGACCTGTATAGCTAGCGCGTACCAACTACTTATCCCTAGCGGCTATAGCAGCTACGCAACACCCAAGTTTAATCTATACTTTATAGAGAATAAGATTCTTACGCTCTGTATGCTAGCTTATACCTCACACCTGCTCCGGCTGCTTAACGTTAGCTGCTTCTCGCCTCTTAAGCGCGTGTACGGGCACCAAGGCCACCAGCTTGCGCGTACGGGTACTAAGGCCACCAGCCCACGCGACAAAGACGACTTTCTACACATATACCCAGGCATTAGGCAGACAAGGGAGGCTTATCCAGTTAGAAGCTGTTACGTAAGTGCGAAGTAAGGCGCTCACCTCCCGTTTTAAGTGTAAATCCTAGTTTCTACCCAATATTTAACACTATTCATACATATTTAATATAGTACTATACCATTACTACTAGACTAGCCTGTGGTTTAACATAATATTATTAATGTGCATTCCTCTCTACTCCCCATGAGCCTTCAGAAACAGAGAGTAAGAGCGTTCGTATAGAAACCAAGTGCAACTAGCAGTCTATGTATGTTCGCTATCAGGCGACTGCTGAGGCGCAAGGGCTTAAGAGCGGCTCCGGTTCCCAGTATTATGTCTTTCCATAACCCCGAAAAATAACGCCGGCATTTCCGAAGAGCCCGTGCGTCTAAGAAGTGTATATAATTTACCCTGCTTCCTCCCTTCGACCATATTGAACACAATCAACACACGCTCACCATCCTACGATACCACTACTCTATCGAAATGAAGTTCATCATCCCAGTTCTCGCTCTTGCATGCTCCGTCTCCGCCGTAGCGGTCGCTCCTGAGCATACCGTTCCCAAGGAACTTATGACTAGGAATCTCTGCCATATCAAGAAGGGTATGACATGCAATATCGAGGGTGATACAGCGTGCGAGGACAATGGAGGCCATGTGGTACGTTGCTCCCTATTCCACTTGGCTCTTTCTTCCCTGCTTATTGCCTGATGCTAATTATCAAAGATGGTATGCAAGGCGAGTTTTGCGGCTCACAACACTAAGTATTGGGATTACGGGGAAAACTGCCCGGATCATAACGCCCACTGCAACTGCGCTACGGGCCAGTGTGCCCCCAACTAGGGCCCCTGATTGTGGCGAGGGCAGCATTGACGCCAAGGACCATTCTTGGTGATTGCTTTGAGCTTGAGATAACAGTCTTTACCGGACATTGTCACTACTTTATCAACTGTCTTTACCGCGACTTATAAATACTATATCTGCGGTCTTTACCGAAACTGGTAACTTGAATTTGCTTTTTTGTCTTTGCTTGTCAATCGTTATAGGCCCAATGGCAACGCACTATAGAACGATTCTCCTTAAGATATATAAATAAATCGAATCTACTCGGAAATTGAAATCAACAGGGGTCGTTTACCCAACGATATATGCTAGAAAATACTCAGTCCAGACTCTCTTTTTCGGCCAATTAGGAAGTCATTCAACCTAAGCTTACCACCCTGCAGGCTGCGCTTGTCTTCAATGTCGTGTACAATATGAACGGAGTAGAAAAGCTTGGATACTATTATAATACGCAAGCAGTAGCCATGGCCAATAACTTTCAACTATTCCACCCATCCCCTAGGCTGAGCAGGAAAGAGCAGGATGCCCGGTACTTTACTGCTCGGGTCTTGTACGCATGGCAAGGGTATGTTTTACAGCGTTATATTTCCTCGTTAACCCTTGTTAACCAGCAACAGCCCCAACAGCTATATGATGCTTAAGCCTCCCTGACAAGTACGGAGAGTGGAGGTGGAATACGTATAAGAAAGGCTGGGGATACAGCGGTGTTGACACCACTTTTGAGTCCGACTACCGGAACGATACGTATCAGTGGCTTCCATCGAACGTTGTCTTTCGGGATGATGGCAGTGTGAAGCTCACTAGCTACGTCAACAATCTGCATCCTTGGAGGTATACTGGAATGTATAGCATGCTTGAGAAGCTGATCGACGCAGCACTCCCGGCTTGGGATCAGTGTCTTGTACCTATGAACGAGTCGAACTTTGCGTCGGACGATGAGGAGTATCCGGGTGGCGCGGGCAGGCTCGCGTCTCGCTTTCAGTATCCAGAAAACGCGGAGTAAGTCTTCTCTCAATCCTGGATACTGTCAAACTTGCTGATCGTGCTTGAGTGACCACAACTCGGAGAATTGGATCCCATCTGACCCATCTGATCTCTCTCACATCGAGGTCAACTGGGACGGTTACGATCCAGAATTCCTCTATCGCTACTTCTACCGCGACGACGATGACGAAGACAAGAAGTGGCAGCTCCTTCGAAAAGCACGCATCCCCGAAGCCACATTCTCAGACACCGACTACACCCCGAAAGCCGGCACGCGCCTCATTGATAAGTTCCGCAAGACAGGCCTCCAGGTCATCGTCAAGATGGTGTCCATTAAACTCACGCCAGAGAAGCCAAACTTTCCCGCTGGTAGATGGCACGTACGTCGCCTTCCCATCTCTTTGCAGTCCCAACAGAGACTGATGTTGCCAACAGGTCGAGGGCCAGATGAACGAACGCATCTGCGCCACCGCACTCTACTACCTCGACAATGAAAACGTCACACCTAGTAGCCTCTCTTTCCGTATGCAGACGTCTGACGAACTCCTCGAAGACATCTACATCGATCAGGGTGCGCACTCGTGGCTGGAGCAGATCTGGGGCACCAGCCTTGTGGACGATGAGGTGTGTTTGCAGAACTATGGGAACGTCGAGACGAGGCAGGGGTGCTTGCTTGCGTTTCCGAATGTCTTGTATGTGTATTAAACGAGAGTGAGTGATGATATATGAGAGCTAATAAGTGTGCAGCCAGCACCGTGTCTCGCCCTTCTCGCTGGAGGATAAGACGAGGCCCGGTCACCGCCGCTTCATCGCGCTCTGGCTCGTCGATCCGCATGTACGCATTATTTCTACGGCTAATGTGCCACCGCAGCAGCAGGACTGGTGGCTTGATTTTGTCATCGGTGACAAGGCTCCAACTCACACTTCATCGGAGCAGCGTATCGATCCCGCGATCCAACCGCTGATGCAGAATACGTCGCTTGGCGAAGGAGCACCGGGTTAAGCTGATGGGGGCAGGGACTGTGTTTATGGATAAGAGCGAGGAGAGGTGGAGCGAGCATATGTATAACTTTTGTGAGCATTAATCGGAGGTTGAAGAGGGTGGGCAGGATTCGTAGAGGGGGTGGAAAGAGACTAGGTGCACCTGCGAGTGCGAGGGAGGAAGGGTAATAGATGGGAGCTGCGAGTGCTACGAGGACATGAGAAGGCGCTGGGAAAGGAGCACCCCTCGATACTGATCAGCGCGTACTGCCTTGCTGATCTACTAAGTCACCTGCAACGGTACGAAGAAGCTCTACTCCTCTACCAGAGAGCCTCTTCTCGCTATATGGAGACTCTTGGGCCAGACCATCAGACAACTCGGGCATGTCTGGACAACCAGTCTTCCTTCAGCAGTTGTTTGACAAACAAGCGACAGACGGTACAAGGCACGAAGTCATAGACGGCAGTACTCTTCTACCACATCCTCGGTCCCTATACGCTAATCTACCTAGCGAAGGGTCCACCCCCAAGAAGTCACACAAGGGATAGTATTAGTCGTTGTACATGTAATCACTCTGCTTGCTACATCGTAGATACAAAGGCCAATTAGATAAATAATAGTAGAGGGCGTGGTAAGCACCTTTCGCTCTGATGAGTCATGGTACAGTGGTGGCGAGGCATCTACGGTTGCCACCACCAGTAGGGAGGATGGCCGACCCGTACCGACCACAGGGTTGTCGAGTGGCGTTGGACATTTTAAAGGATGGTAATGGAGTATATGTGTGTGGATAGGTTGATACTAACGTTAAAAAGTATCGCATGCGCCATAAATTTCGAGGCGTGGTCATACTATGCTGTAATAAGTTAGTTGGTGTGAATGTTGGGACCAAGGTCAATCTAGGACCAGAGCCCTACTGCAGAAACCAAATCCAGATATCGCGGCTAGAAGTGGCAACTACCTCCACCAGATCTACTATGCCCCTTACTTGTCCAAACAGACTGAACAGTATCAACGCCACCTCTGCTCTCGACTCAATCTTTATCGGCTTGAACTCCATATACTGCAACAATCCCTATCTGCGTCGTAGAAGCATGCCATTCCTAATCCCGAACCCAGGGAAATTGGTACTCGTTCCCCGAGCTGCGGATTATGCCCTTGACCATGGCCCCAGCTACCTGCCATAATTGTACAATGAGAAGGCCTCGGGTGCACAATCTAAGAACTTTCGTAAATAGCTCGCGGCTCCATTGGGGGAGGCTTGGGCGGACATGGTGGTAACGAAATCTCAAACGCGTCTCAAGGCGCGTTGAACCGCTGTAGATTAGAGAACTCCGATAACCGGCCGTTCAGCTGATAGCCTCCCCAATGATGCGCAGCTATGGCTGGTTGTGAAGGTTGACTGACGATCGGCTGTCACAGACGCCACAACTGGTGATACCAATGGCGTTGTGCTCGTGATATGGGGTGAGCGAGAGTGTTGAAAAGTCGTGTGCGACTGCTCTCCTTCTTTTAGCGTATAGAAAATACTGCTACTCGATATAGCGGCTGGCGCAGAGTCCGGAGCAGGCGTAATGAGCGTCTACATACGGTTCTATTGCATTCTGCGTCTCCCGGACATTGCGTGTATAACGGATTGTACGGTTATACGAAGAAGTTGAAGGATTATAGTAATTACTCTTTAGCTGCACCTTTGGGTTTGTAAAAAATTATAGAAATGACGGCGTTCCTTATCGGTAAGGTATGTACCGGGAGCGTAGACTCGATTATGTCGTCGCTCGGGTTGTCTAGACCGTAGTCTACAGATTTTATTTGGCATATCGAAACAAGGCCGTCGTATAGTTATAAAAATCAAGCGAGTAAAGAGCTATTGGGATGCCTGTTGTGGAAAGAGGTGGCGAGATGCATTCGAAATGCCGAGTTGTGGAAAGCGGTACACGTTGGAACTAGTCAGCTTACTCAGCATCTGCGCCATGTTCCAGCACATGACGACACTCAACGTACATCCTATTGGTCAAGAGAAGGACTGTTAAGCACTGCTTCTAAAACCTATGCCTCGCCTACTTTTTCAGATATTTGTTCCGCAGTATTTGCATAACTAGAAGTTATAGATAGCTAAATTTTATATTAATAGAATTAAACATAAACTAAAAATAATTATAATTCTAAATTTAAATTAATAAAATAAATAGAATTTATTAGTGGGTTTATAAAATTTTTTTAAAAAAAAATTAAATATAAACTCTAGAGTGGCCTACTAATACCTATAAGATTTTATTTTTTAAATAAATCTACGCTTTTAGCGTAGTACTTATATTTTAAAAAAAATAATTATTAGCTATTATTACGATTTAGGTGTCTCTGCTCTAAATAGGAGTATACTTATATAATAAGAGATATATAGTCTATACTGCAGGATTTTAGCTTAATAGTAATTTATCTTTTTACTTTTATAAATAATATATACCTAATTTATTTTATATATTATATTATATTACTACTATACTCTAATTCCTAATATTTAAATTACTTTTTTATTTTTAAGGGTAATCTAGTATAATATAGCTCTAAAGAAGTTTTATTATTTAATTATATATAATACGTTAGTTCTATAAAATACTAAAATTATTAAAAAATTTAAAAATAATCTTAAACTCCCTTTTAGTATTCCTAATACTTAAGTTTCTTAAAATTTTATATAAGCTATAGAAACGCCTTTATTAGACCTATTAAAGTATAAAAGGGTATAAACGGCTACTAACTATTATAATTAAATATTTTTATTTTAATTAAAACCCTTTATATTTACTAATTTTAAAAAAGTATACGCTTAGCTCCGATAGGTTAAAAATAAAAAAAAATAAAATAACTACTTAATATTTACTAATATTTTAATATAGACGACTAAGCTGTAATTATAAAAAACTTAATTATTTTATAAAATTATACTACTTTAATTTTTATTTTAACGATACGTTTACTAACGCTAAAAACCCTTTATATTTATAAAAAAAAAGGTAAATATAACTTTAATTTTTAAAGGGACGATTATAAATACTATTTTTATTAATTATTAACCTATTTTCTAATAGAAATTTTAAAGGTTAAATTTACTATTACCTATATTAATAATCCCCTTTAAACTACCTAAAAGGCTAAAGTTATTTTAAAATTTAGTACTAATCTACTATAAAAAAAGACTTAGAATTTTTTAAAAATTAAAATACTAAATACCTTTAGAAGATTACTATAATAGTTTAATAAGACTAAAATTAATTTTAAGTAAATTATTTAACTATTTAAGTAGTTTTTTATAAAACTTCTAAACTATATCTACTCTTTTTAAAAAAAGCTAAATATACTTAAAACTAATAAAGAATTTTAATAAATCTAAAGCTTTATAAACTGCTTAAATAAAAATTTTTAAGCTAAACTATAGATTTTAAAAAAATAATAGATTAATACTATTACTAAAGTAGAAAAGAAAACTAATTTTTTTTAGTTAATATAAAAAATAACTAATTCTAGTAATTTTAGAATATAAAGGCCTAAAAAAAATACGTAAAACGTAAAGAAATCTACTAAACTTTAAAAATATTTTAGGTAAAACTAATAAGTATAGTTAGGCGCTAATTAGTCTAATAGGTTACTAACTAAAATAAAGTCTTTTACTAGTATACTAATTTATTACTATTATAGTAAAAAAGGCTACTATACTTCTAACTACTAGTATAAAAATAAGTTAATAGTTTTTAAATTTAAAAAAGTAACTAAGAAGACCGCGTTATTAATTTAAATAGAAAAAGAAAAAAAGTAAAAGTAATTATAGTACTTACCGCCTATATTAAAACTATTATAAGCTATATATTAAAAATATCTAAAATTAAATACGTTAGCAGTTTATTTAATTAGTTATATAATTAATTTAAGGGGATAGTTACTTTAAAGACTAAAGTTATAAATAGAAGCTATATTAAAATTTTAGTAAACTTAAAATTTATTTTAAATTTTATAAGCGCTAAGCTAGTAAAGGAGATAGGCTTAAAAGTAACTACTTTTAATAGACTATTAGTATAAGTAGTAAATAATTTTAATATAACTATTTATAGTACTATAGTTACTAAAATAAACCTAACTAACTTATATAATTAAAATTAAACTTAGCTAATCCTATTTATAGTTATAGATTTCCCTTAATATAAAATTTTTTTAGACTTACTTTAGTTTAACTAAAAGAATTTAAAAATAAATATTACTACTTAAAGGGTCCTCTTTAGAGGTAATTTTAAGAAGAATAATATTTTTATTAAAAAAATTACTTTTAAAAGCGTAAAAGAGGTTAAGTATACTATATATAATCTAACTACCTAAGTATATATATACCTAATAGAGTTAATAAAAATTTTAGTCTAAAATAAACTAAATAAGTATAAAGAATACTCTATACTACCTAAATATTTTAATTTTTTAGATTTAGCTTTAGATAAGGACTTTAAGATCTCTATAAACTATAAATTAAATAATTTAAAAATTAATTTTAAGCCTAGTACTAGTTTTTTATATTATTTTATATATAATTTTTTAGTTACTAAACTAGAAGTCCTTAGAAAGTATATAAAAGAATATTTTAAATAAAAATAAATTTAGTAATTAAAATTTCCCGCTAAAACCCCTATCTTTTTTATAAAAAAAAAAGAAAGACAGCTTAAAGCTTTATATAGACTATAAAGGCCTTAATAAAATTATAATTAAAAATTATAATATTCTTTTACTAATTATAAAATTATTAGACTAGCTTATAAAAGTATAAATTTATACTAAACTTAATTTATAAAAAGCCTACTATTATATTTATATTATAAAAAATAATAAATAGAAAACTATATTTTATATAAGGTATAGCTATTTTAAGTATATAGTTATATTTTTTAGCTTAATAAATATACCTACGTAGTTCTAACAGTTTATATTATAAATACTAGCTAAATTAGTTAATATAACCTATATAGTATATTTTAATAATATACTTATTTTTTTAGACACTAAAGAAGAATATAAAATTATATAAAAGAAGTATTATAGTATTTACGTAAAGTAAAGTTTTACTTAAATTTAAAAAAGTATTTTTAGTATACTATATCTATAAAATACTTTAGTTTTATTATTTTACCTAAAGGCCTTTCTATAGATCTAAGTTAAATTAAAATAATATAAAATTAGTCTAAATCTACCTATATACGTAATATTTATATTTTTATTAATTTTATAAACTACTATTATAGATTTATAAACTAATTTTTTTAATTAGCTCTACTACTTATTAAATTAACTTAAAAGGTGCTAGGTAGCGTTAAAGGCGGGCTAGCTAAAAAAAAAAAGAAAGCGTATATATAAATATAGGTAACACTAGTAGAGAAGCTTTTAAAAAATTTTAAAAATTTTTTTTTAAAATACTAATACTATTACACTTTAAATATAAAAAATAAATTTAAATTAAAACTAACGCCTTTAATAAGGCTATTAGCGCTATTTTAAGCTAATTAGTTTTTAAAGAGGATAGATTATTCTAGTAGTAGTTAGTTAACTTTTATTTAAAAAAGTTAAATAGCGCGTAGTGCTATTATAATATATATAATAAAAAATTTTTTATTATTATAAAAAGTGTTAAGTACTAAAAATAATACTTATAGAGTATTTATTTTAAAATTTTTATAGATTATAATAATCTATAATAGTTTATATAAATAAAAACTCTATTACTGCGTTAGGTATAGTTATATTTTTTTTTAAATATAATTTTAACGTGTTTTATAAAATAGAATTAATAAATTTAGTTAATATTCTATCTCGCCGCTCTAATTATATATAAGAGTTTAAGATAGCTAAGTATAAACGTAATATAGCCTTTATAAAACTTATAAAAAAGTTATTATAACTCTATACTATAAAGGTTAATAAAGTTATAGTTTTTATATTAATAACTTATATATAGGTAAACTATAAACGTAACTTAAAGCTTATAAAAAAAATTTAGAACTTTAGACTATATAATTTACTTAAAAAGAAAATAATTATTTTAGAGTACCTAATAGACCTAAAGAATAAAAAGTTAAGTCTATTTAAAAATAGTAATAATAATTTATAACTAAATAATTTAAAGGGCGCTAAATTAAAACTAATAAAACTAATATAGCCCTATATACCTAAAAATAAAATAAAAGTAATTATAAAATACTATAATAGTCCCCTTTTAGAGTATTTTAGTATAAAGTAAACTCTTAAGCGCGTATAGTATAAATATATATAAATAGGTATATTTAAAAATATTACTAACTATATTTATAATTATAAGTACTTTTAACGTGCTAATTTAAAAATATATAAACTATATAATTTCTTTTATCTACTTTTTATTTTTAATAGACTATAGTAATACGTAACTATAAATTTTATTATAAATCTACCTCTTAGTTACTTTACTAGAATTATATATAATATAATTTTTATAATTATAGATTATTTCTTTAAAATAGTCTATTACGTACTAATAAAAATAAATTAGAATAGTATTAACTTAGTCTAGTCCTAGATCTACGAGGTTATAAAATTTTATAAAAATCTAAAGATAGTACTATCTAATAGAAGTTTACTTATATAAGTAAAATATTAGAATATCTTTTACTACTATTTAAACTTAAGGTAAATTCTATCTTTTATATTTTACCTACAGACAGATAAATAGATAAAATAATAAAATAAAACTTTTAAATAGTATTTTTATATCTTTTATTATTTAAAGTAAAATAATTAGGCGTTATAGATTTCCTGCGCGGAATTTATCTATAATAATAGTTAATATTTTATTACTAAATATATACTATTTTAAGTTTACTATAAATATAGCCTAAAAGAGCTAAATTAGCCTTTATAAGCGCTAAATAAGAAAAAAAGTTTTTAAACTTTCTACTTAGCCTCTAAACTTATTAATATCTATAATAAAGCTAAATAAAAATTAAAAGTGGTATAGAAGTACTAAAAAGTATTTTAAAATAAAAAATTTTTTTTACTAAATTTATAAGTAGGGAGTAAAGTCTAGGTTATAAATTATTATATATAATTTATAAGACTAACTAAGAAAATTAACTAGAAATAGTTAGGTCCTAGTATAATAGTTAAATATATAGGCAGTCTACCTACTATATATAATATTAAACTTATAAGTCTAGAATAAGTTTATTTAGTTTTTTATTCTTTTTTATTAAAATTATATAAACCTTAGGGTATACTACTGTATAAGTAAAAGCTAATAGTTAATATATTACGCTAATTTAGTAATAATATATATAATATAAAATATATTATAAACTAAAGACGTAACAAGTCTAGTTAATAAAAATATTTTATTAAATAGTAAAACTATTTAGACGAAGAGAATACTTAAAAATTAAAAATTTTAATTAGTATAGAAGTGCTAAAAAAGTTTTAAAAATAATTTAAAATTATTTTAAAAAGATTTAAAATAACTCTACTAGACTAAATAATATAAAAGCAGGATAGACCTTTTATAAAAAGTAATAATTTATTTAAAAGTATACTAGTATAATAAGACCGGGGCTAGTCTTTTAAAAAAAAATTAGTTTAAGGTAATTTTATATAAACTCTAATAGAGTTAAAAGAGGTATTTTTTTTTTAGTAGTTATAAGTGCTAAATTAGTTTAAAAAGGTCTTTAATATAAATAAATAGTTTATTTTAAACTATCTTAAGGCTATATTTTCTATTTAAAATAAAATTATTACTTTTTACTTTTACAGTTCTATATATATTTTTTATAAAAAGTTTAGTAACGTAAATAGCCCTATTAAGAATTAAGATAGTTTAATAGTATAATAAAAAAATTATAAAAAATATATAAGTATACTATAATAAAATAAAAACTATAATTATTATAAATTAGTACTATCTAGCCTAAATTATTATATTAAAAACCTATTTAGTACAGTAATAACTATAAGAATTTAAAAAACTATAAACTTATTTAATTACTTATCTAAAATCTACTAAAGTATTACTCTCTACTACCTATCTCTTAAAGGAAATTACTAGAGAATAAAAGCCTTTAATAATTATAACCCCTAGTAAAATTAGTTATATTATTTTAAGTATAATAGTTAGTATTAAATTAGTAATTAAAGTATACTATTTTTTTACGCTTATTACTATTAATAAAAATAAAACTTAAACTAGTAAAACTAGAAGTCTAAAAAGTATATTAGTTACTATAGTAAAAAAAAATAAATAAAAAAAATATAGTAGAGGTTTAAATTTAAATTTAAAACTAAACGGTATTATTAGTAGTATAATAATTTTTTTTTATTTTTAAACTAGTTAAAGCTACTCTATAGGGAGTACTAGATTTTTAAAAAGTATATTAGTAATTAAGTATACTAAAAAGTACTAAATTAGCCTAAACTACGTTATAGTACTACTATAAAGAATATTTATATTTTTTTTACTTTTTTTAAAACTTAACTAGAAGTTATTAAAATTATTTTTAGCCTTAGTACGCTTTCGCTTTTTTTTAAAGGCCTAGTTTAAATAGCTATAATTATAAAAAAGGATACTAAACTTTATACACTTATTTATAAAATAAAAGGCACTATTATATACGTAAAATTTATTAAAAAATCTAATATTACTACTATATAATAATTAGCACTAAATTGCCCTAAATTTTTATAAATTATTAACTTACTTTTTTAAGTTTACTAAAATACGCTTATAAATAGACTTTACTTTTTTATTTATTTATTTTTTTTTTTTTTAGATTTTCTAGCGCGCTTTAGTTATATTAAAGAACGTAGGAGGAGTAGGCTTAGTTATATAATATAATTAGCCTTACTTAAAAGCTATAGGATGCTTAATATAGCGTAAATTCTTAAACTAATACTTATATTTTATAAAATTAGTTTTATACCTTATACAGCGCTTATTAAACGCCTTTTAGCCTAAATAAAAATAATTATTTTTATTATTAGCTAAAGTCTTACTAATAGCAGTCTTAGGTTGCTCTAAATATTAGAGCTTATTATATAATAGCTAATTAGTATAATTAATATTATATAGCGCTAAGTAGTACTAAACTAGTACTTACTATATAGTAAGTAGTATTCTTATTAAAATAAGAAAAGTAAGTCTTTATTTAATAGCCCTTATATATAAATAATTCCTACTCGTCTATATTAGAATTTATTAAGTACTAATACTTACTATTTAAAATACTATACTTTACTATAGTCCTAATATAACTAATATAAAATAATTTTATTCTTTATCTATTCTTCTTAGTTAACTTAATATAGAAATCCTTTAATATACAGTATTTTAGAGGTATTATAAAGATATAAGCTAAAGTTTAATAATATAGTATAAAATTTAATAAATAAAAGCTAATTATAGCTTAAAGTAACTATATAGTATAATTAGTATTAAATTCTACTACTTTACGCCTTATATAAAATACTTACTTTTAAAAAAAAAATTAAAATTAAAATAAAAAGTAGGAGTAAAGATTTTTAAAACCTAATTTTATAGTTAGAAATACTAAAACGCTAGCGCTAGTAAAATAATATTATTAATTAGCTTATTACGTAATTAACTATACCTAATAAGAATAGTAAAAGATAAATAGTACTAAATACTACTAAATAGTAATTTATAGAAAAAGACCTTAAAAAGAGTATTTAATTTTAATATTTAATACTACTATACTAAAATAGTCTAAAAAGTACTAAACGAGTATATATAGGCTGTATAAAGCTATATTACTTACTATTAGGCTAAGAGTAGTTTTAAAAGGGAAATAATATTGTAATTTAAATATCTCCGCTCTAAATAGGAGTATATTTATATAATAAAAAATATATAGTCTACGCTGTAGAGTTTTAGCTTAATAGTAATTTATCTCTTTACTTTTATAAATAATATATACCTAATTTATCTTATATATTATACTATATTACTACTACACCCTAATTCCAAACAGCTATTATAGGGGTTCTTATAAAATAGCTCTATAGTATTTTTAGTATAATAATAGGAAACGTAGTATATAGTTATATATTAATATATTATACTAACAATAGTTTATTATTATAATAAGTTAAAATAATAATACGTAAGTAAGTATTACCTTTTAACTTAATACGCAGCGTTTATTTATAAAAAAAAAAATAGTAGTAATAGTTTATACTATTACTAATATACTATATATATATTTGTATATTAATCGAACAAATAGTGTGGCTGTGGTGGCTCGGGGCGACCAAAAGGGGTTTCAAAAAGGAGGAGTATGTGTATGCCTTTATTTAATATACTATAAAGTATTAATATATATCGGTATTCCTGCTACTATATATATATATAATATAAAGAAATATAAAAAGATAAACTACTTATAAAACTATAGCTCTTTATAATACTCTATAATTATAAAACGTATAATATATACAGTATATACAGTATATATAATATATATAATAAATATAATATATATAAAATAACTTTAGACTAGTAGGCTATATATTTTTATATACTATACTACTATAAAAGCACCAGATATTTTTAATTAATTTAATAATAATATTTATATAGAGCTAAGGCGCACTACTTATAATTTTAAACTTTTTATAAATTAAACTATTTTTATTACTAACTAATACGCTCTAAGTATTATAATTTAAAAATATAACTACTTATATATTATCTATAAGTAGTCCTTTTACTAATATATATTATAGTATTACTAATAGTATAGCGTAGGCTTAGAGCTATAGAGTATAGATAAGAATCTAGTATATATAAGTAAGTAAAAAACTAGATTTTAAAAGCTCCTAGGTAATTAGGGGAATCTAAATTAATAAAAAAATATAAAAGAGGTACTAGAGTATAAGACAGCGTAACTCCTATAATTATAGCGCGTAGTAGTCTTATTAAAGTAATTATAAAAAATAGTAGCCTTATAGATAAAATAAATATAACTAATATATATATAAAAGTAATATAGGTAAACGGCGTAGACGATATATAAGTATAAAAAAAAAAAAAAAAACTTTATAAAATACTTATAAATATAGATAAAATAATATAAAAGATATAAATATAAAAAAAATAAGTAGTCTATATTATATTTATATACTAATCGAATAAATAGTGTGGCTGTAGTGGCTTAGGGCAACCAAAAGGGGTTTTAAAAAAGGAGGAGTATATGTATACCTTTATAGTAGTCTATATTAAAAAGGAATAAAAAAATCTTTACTTATTATAAACCTATTAATAAATACTGTTGTGACCTATCGGAACCCGTAGGATTAAATAAATATATATTTTTATTTTATTTAGCGAGTATTACTAATAAAATAAAAAATATTTTTATTTTATTTATTTATAAACGGCCTAAATACTTATAATAATAAATATAATTTTCTTTTATAATAAAAAATTATTCTAAGTTAAGTATATATATAATCGTGCGACCACGCTCCGCATCTCTTCTTCCGTCTCGCCCACAGCCGTTATACATGTTTTGTTGCTTTCTCGCTCGATACATCGATCCTACTGTTCGCCAATAGCCACGCTCACAACAATTGGAGCGAACCTATACCCCATACAACCAGACGTTCTTCTCAGCCCAACCGGGTCAAGCCGGTCCAATTGTATCGCAATGGCCAATGATCAAGCGGAGGTCTTCCGCTTTCTTGACCTCCCGGGCGAAATCAGACACACAATCTACCGGGAGCTCCTGTGCTGCTTCGATGACCCCGTACCGCCTTCCCATCCAGAAGGGACCAAGGGAAACCATATAATGCAAGCCACACACGCTGTCGACACAGCAATCCTGTGTACATGTCGGCAAATCCATCGCGAGGCATATGGTAAGTCTACCGGGTACAAAGTGGACGTCTTCTTCTTCTGAAAGACTCTTTCCCTCGCTTATTGAAGACATCCGTGAAGTACTATCACCCCACATGTTTGAAACATGCATTGACTTTTTACCCGCGGCAGATGTTATGGTAAAGACCAACCGATTCGTTAAGATCTCAAGTGTCGATATCCCGAACTTCGCGCTGCTGCTCTTGGATTCCAGGCTACCTATCGTTACTATGGATCGTGCGATTGCGGACCAGTTCCAAGGCTGCCTTATGAACGTCGATCTCAGCGTTATCCCGGGGGATTGGGTGGATGAGCCCTACGAAGGCGATGGTGATTGGGAGGATGACTTCGATGAAGAGACTCAACTGCCGCCTGCTGGGACAGGACCTCGATTCAACTTCCTCATCTTGTGGCGCGATTGGAACTCGTTTTGTAAGATGATTGGAGATGCAAACAGTCAGGTGCAGGACTTCGAGAAAAATGTCAAGATCAGGGTGAAAATGAACGCATATCCTGAGCAGCTCCCGGACTATAAAGCCCCCATAACGCAGTATTTCACACCGGAGAGGCAGAAGTATCTTCTTGGAAGGTTCGACGCCGAGCTCCGTAATTTCACAAACGTTGAATTTACCGGTACAATCGACAGGCAACTCGCTTCCTCCGTCGCGGAGACCGTAGCAGGCCGACGATGGACCTCACCGGATGAGGTGCTTCGCAATCTACGGGCCCGCAAACAAGCCGCCGAAGAACAGCGACTAATAAACAGCGACGAATCATTCGACATGTACGGAGAAACCTTCCACCTCATACGTCAGATTCACGGCTCGTCCGAGTATCTCAAACTCTATTTGGATGGGGAAATTCCGTTTGCCAATTCCTTTGCCGAGCTGTACTTCGACGTCCTACTCGACTTGTGTAGCCACTTACTCGAAAAATTGCGCGCAGCGTCGGATTTCGATGAGAAGCGAACATGGAGTCACTTCATCTTCGATCACGGCCATCACGGGCTGGGATTGACCAAAATGTTCCGGGAAGAGGGGGCCACCTTTCGCCCTGCCCCGGCGCGGCTGAGCAAGCTTTATTATACTCTGGCAGTTGCGTATAGGCTTTGGGGACAAGCCTCAGAACCTAATGGAAACCGTCAGGAGCTCCTCGAAAATGTATCGATGGCAATGCGCGCTATTGAAAGGGCGGAGCAGCTAGCTCCGGGGGATGTGGAGATTGAGCTGGAACGGCTGAGGGCGTTTGCGTGGACTGTGGGACTCACTGTACGTAATGTGGCAGCTTTATAGAGTAAGCTCAGTACGAGACAATGACAGGAAATCTCGTAATTGGCAGTGTGATACAGCAAGCGAAGCAAAAACATGAGCACTCCGCATTGCTCTGCGTGTTACCCTAGGATGTATTACAGAAGCCATATGCGAGTAACAGAGATCTAGCGTTATTTGGTTGAATAGATTCTAAATCTTTAAGTTTTGCATTGTCTATCCAGCGTCCATCCACCGCCGTACAGAGCAGACTCCCCGAGCATCGCGATGTCACGTGAAAGACGCGTACAACGCACGAACCACGTCGCGAAAGTCAGTCGCGCTTTCCGCTCAACATAGACAACACCGCCTGTCCTTCTTCACCTCTCTTGAATCCTGACCCCCTCCCGCCATCGATTATGTCGTCTCGGCACCGCCAATCCGGTGTGAGGCCAACGCCGAGCCGGTCTTCTGTCATATTCACGCCTGGTCCTTCCCGTCGGCCCGCTGCAGTGGAGAGCAACCTCGAGCTGCCACCTTATCGAAGGCCGGCACACGCTTTGACACCTGCCGCTCAAACGAAGCTCCGCGCTCTCAACGATCGCACGATAGACCATCTGAAACAGCACAGTCAGAAAGCCGGAGATAGGGTCATGGAAGCGGCCGCGCTGGTCCTGGACGTCCTGCATGAACGGAACGAAGCCGTGCAAAAGCAGCGCAAGCGATGGGAAAATGGAATCAATACGGAGACCCGGGAAGAAGATGAGGCACGGCTTGCGACCCTGCAGCAACAGGTTGACGAGCATAGCAAGAAGCTGGAGGAGAGCATGCGAGCGGTGATTGACAACGGCGCGGCTGCGGAACGGATCGAGGAGTCCCTGACCTGGTTGCGTGATCATGCTCCAGGGCAGCTCGAGCGAGACTACGCTACGCAGAGGACCCAAATCCAATCACAACGGGCCTCACAATTGCAGCGACGGCGCACGCAGAATGTAGATGAGGACGAGGATGAGGACATGGATGGTGGACGGGAGACACAGGAGTCGGTCGGACCCACGCCAGGGCCCACGCCTCTCGATGGCTCACGACCCAGCCTTACGGGCGCGAGCGAGCTGTATGCGGAGCGGATCGAACGCCGGCGAAACGAGTACACTTCAATATCCTTCGGTGGCCGCTACTCTCGAAACGAAGCTTACAGCACTTTCAAGAAGATGGTGCACGATGCGAAGTACAGGGACGACCGTCCGCTTCCGCATCCAGACACATGGTTTACTGAGTCGGGCTCGCCTGCTCCAGGAGTTACCGGTCATGGGGACGATCATGATGGCGATGATGACATTGTCATGGAGCGTGCCACCATCAGCATCAAATGCCCGATAACATTCTTAGCATTCAAAGATCCGTACACAAGCACGAAGTGCCCTCACACATTCGAACGAGCTGCTATATTCGAGTTGATAAGGAGGAGCCAGGTGAGACTCGGAGGTGGAGCTTCAAGGACTGGAGAGAAGGCTGTGACTTGCCCGGTTACTGGTTGCGATCAGGTACGCATACGCTCCATCTACGTATATTCCAAAAATGAAAGTGCTGACTCGGATGCAGATGCTCACAGCCCGCGACCTCCATCACGATCCGACCCTTGTGCGCAAGATCAAGCGCATGCAGCAGGAAAAGGCACGAGAGGCAGAAGAAAGCGACGGGGAAGATGACAGGGAATTCTCTGTCTCCCAACAACCAACGAGACATACCCAGCCGCAGGTCAAGATTTCATCGTCATCGAGACTCCAGGTTCCTGCTACGCAGGAGCCACTAGCGAGTTCGGTCGTTGACGACTTGGGTGGCCCTGGCGATGAAGATGGATAAATTTTCTTTTGACGCACACGCCGAAGGAGAAGCGAGAGGGCTCTAAGCAGCTTTGAGGAAAAAGCCGCTGGAATTGTCGAGATGTCCAAATGATGGCAGACGACAGCTTACCTTGCTAGGCATTATTTAACTTACGATACTTAGGATGGCATGACATGGATGCTTTACGACCTACTTCACGCCAGATCACAATTATATCATGCCCAACTCTCAGACTTGCTTATTCTCCACGGGTTTTGAAAATAAATGCTTCGCGCTATGATGTGAAGTCCAATGTTGTGCTACGTACCGCTTCCACTTCCGTTTCCCCGGGAAAGCACGCTCCCGGCCACATTTCCGAGGTCTGTTCCGGCTGTAGCTCCGACGAAAGGCTTCCGTCCATATCCTACAATCTCGCACGCAAGCGTTGTTGCCGTACGCGTCGCGGGTGTTCTCGGCCGCGCACTTGGTCTCTGCCCGTGGCGCGTCGTAGCCTCACGTGCGATTTGCGACGCGGCTCAAGAGCATACATTGAGCTGCGCGATCGAGACCATTGTGTTGGCTGCCCAACGATGGGCGGCCGATCGTAAATAAGCGGTCATTCTGGGGAGTGCTGTGCAAGCCGCTTGGTGGTAGCGATCACTCCGGGCTGGCGATACCAACGTCGTTGGGAGCCGATGGGCCCAGGTGCTGTGTGGCTACGGAAATAAGATTGGCGCCCACGCACTTTACTACGCGGGCGCGCTTGTTGCAGGATCCCCGTGGTGTTGAACCCTTTCTCCGACTCTCTTCTGGGGCCGATGGCTCCGTCATTGTCTCGTGAGACAGCAGCGGCAGAATTCCACATGTGGAACCGCAAGCGGTGCGAGAACACCGAGGGCAACGCTGCTGTGCTTATTTGACGATGCTGTTGCACTTGGAGCTTCCTTGGCACACGCGACAACGCGGTCTTATGCATCATCGCGCCGTCCCGAGACTCCCAGGACCCTCAAATGCAGTCGTCCCATGTTTCTCGCTGTCGACTACAGTCATTGGCTGGGTCCGCCGATCCACAGCTTCTCACGTCACAGGAGCTGTAGCTCGAAGCAGGCTATCTCTTTGTAGTGCGGGGAAGCAAGCCAACCACGTCGAGGGGAAGCTCATACCCGCGGGAGGGGACAAACACTCCGCTCTGCCGTCTCGTCTTCTGCTCCGTTCTCTATCAATTCACCTACTTGCCAGTGGCGACACCGACGCGCAGCATATTCTCCTATTCACAGTTTGAAAGGCCCTGTAGTGTCGTGTGCCGTTGACGACTCTACCGCTCGTTGAGGCCTAAGCGCGACCCACCCAATCCGAGTTCGGCGCGGACGGACATCCTGTACCGCTGCCCTCCTGCGAGGTGCGTTCACTGTTCTTTTCCGACCCAGGACGGAACCCCGTGGTTTCGACTTGCACATGCGGAGCATTCCGGAGAGGACACGCCATGCGACGCCGGACTCGGGCCTCCACAAGTTGTGGTCGCCGGCCTATCCACACCACGTCATTTCGCGTGTCGGCCGCGGTGATACACTGCGCGCATAGCTGCGGAGATGGTGGAGGAGCTTAGCATACAAGCAGCTGGGCCATGGCCTTCGTAGCCGGCGCGCCGTCCTCTAGTAAACAATTGAAGAGGCGTCTCTCTTCAAGCTCCAATTCAATTGTCCTGTTTGTTGGAACCAGCAATATCACATCCTGACCCCTTCGCGTCACCATTCACATACAGAACGCAATTAATGACTATGTCAACAGCAACAAGCTTTAGAATGCCGGCTTCTGGCGCGATCGACAGTGCGAAGCAAACCTCGGAATCAGCCCTCGCAGACGCATCAGCCGCGATGCAAAACGCAGCAGACAACCCCAAGCAGGCAACACAGAGCTTCCTCCACACGCCGTTCGTACGAGCAGCACTACCC
This sequence comes from Pleoardoris graminearum, assembly GCA_030770415.1. Taxonomy (NCBI): domain Eukaryota; kingdom Fungi; phylum Ascomycota; class Dothideomycetes; order Pleosporales; family Didymosphaeriaceae; genus Pleoardoris; species Pleoardoris graminearum. The sequence goes on from JASEKS010000147.1 coordinate 151,817, forward strand.
TTCATCAATGGAGGCATCGCAGGCATGACTGCGACCACAGTCATCCAGCCCGTCGACATGATAAAAGTGCGGCTACAACTTGCAGGAGAGGGCGTAAAGACAGGCCCCAAGCCGACCCCGGTGTCCGTATTCAAGGACATAGTCGCCAGCGGGAAAGTGCTCGATCTCTACACGGGCCTCAGCGCCGGTCTCCTCCGCCAAGCCGTCTACACAACCGCCCGTCTCGGCTTCTTCGACACTTTTATGAAGATCCTGACCACCTCCGCCGAATCCAAGGGCCAGAAGGTCGGGTTCAAGGAGCGCGCTGGCGCCGGTCTCGCCGCGGGCGGGCTCGCGGCAATGGTTGGGAACCCAGCGGACTTGGCCCTAATCCGCATGCAGTCTGATGGGCTCAAGCCGCCCGCCCAACGTGCAAACTACACATCCGTCATCGACGCCCTGGTCCGCATCTCCAAGGCAGAGGGCGTGACGCGGTTATGGGCGGGGTGCTATCCGACGGTGGTCCGCGCCATGGCGCTCAACTTTGGGCAGCTGGCGTTCTTCTCCGAGGCGAAGAACCAGCTCAAGTCGACGAGCCTGAGTCCGAATACGCAGACGCTGACTGCGAGCGCGGTGGCAGGCTTCTTTGCGAGTTTCTTCAGTCTGCCGTTCGACTTTGTGAAGACGAGGCTGCAGAAGCAGACGAGGGCGCCGGATGGCACGTTGCCGTACAGGGGCATGTTTGATTGCTTCAAGAAGGTTGCGAAAGACGAGGGGCTGTTGAGGTTTTATAGAGGATTCGGGACGTACTATGTGCGCATTGCGCCGCATGCGTAAGTATTTCCTCGACAATGGGATCGAAGCATTGGGACTGACGATGAACAGCATGGTAACGCTCATCGTGGCGGATTATCTCGGCTACCTGACCAAGTAGACGCGGACGCCGAACAGCCAACCATGGACGACGCGCAGCTGACGAAATAATATTTGGAGAAGGAGGTTGAGGAGCTTGTATATGTGCTTTTGGATACCTAGTGCGCAGGCACGGCATCTTTTGGGTGAATCTGGCGTTCGAGGCGTATCTTTTTGTATCTAGGTTTGGGACCATCCATGGCTTGATGATCCTGGAATGTGTATGGTCGCCAGCGCATTCTTAGGATGTACTTTTTGGCACGCGGAATGAAACATTTTCGTGGCGTAGCAGAATGAATGTGGTGAACAAGTGTTGTAGATTACCCGACAAGTCGCGCGCTGGATCCTAGCAATCGTATAGAGCTTCCTACACCTTAACGCGGATCTCAAGAGGAAGACTAGAGTTATAGATAAGAACGGCTAGGGGTAAAAAAGACGCGTAGGTATAATAGTAAGTAGGTAGACTACGAAAAAATAAGTAGCGTATACGCTTAAGGAGCTTTTTTATATTACGGCTCTTATACTATAGGTAGTTAAAGTAATAATTAAGGAGAATTTTAGGAAGATAAGGGTAGCAGGTAGAATAGACTAGCTCTATAAAATAGAAATCTATAAGGAGAGCCTGTAGGGCAGCGTCGACTAAGGAGATAGAGTAAAATATTATAAAAATAAAAATCTAACACGATAGGCTTATAGAGTAGTTAAAAATTAACTAGAATTTTAAATTATAGGTATCTTAAAGGCGTTGTTAGGTTATAATATTAGTTAAGGTAGTTAAGGGCGCCGGTAGTTTCGGCTCTAGATAAAGCTTAGAATCTAGCAAAGGTGGTTTTTGATGGTCGCGTGACGCAGCTTATAAAGGTTCGCAATTGGGCTTCGCTTCGGCTGTTCTCGCGCGCTAACCCGGGAACAACAGTATCAATGCCATGCTTATTTTAGGGGGATTTCTTTTATCGTCGTTACCGACCTAAACAGATCATACAACTACTAGCACAAATTATAAGGTAATAATTATATAATAACTAAAGAGTATACTAAATAAATACGTAATAGGATAGAAATACTAAAAGTAAAAGGATAATATTAGGTAGTAGTAAAAGTAAATATTAATTATAATACTATAGTAGAAAGTTATCTAAATACGCTTTTATCTATTATTATTTTTATTATTACTATATCTACTATACTAAAAATTACTAAAAATATATTTTTTATAATTAATAATTTTTATACTATTACTTTCTATTATATAAAAACGCGGTACAGTCTAGACCTATTTATTAAATATTATAATTTAGTTAAAAGTAGTAAAAAACTTTAAAAGCTTATTAAAAAAAATTAAAAAATTATTAATAACTATATTAAAGTTTTTATTAAAAAGAATACTACTACCTTATTTAAACTACTAGAGCTACATCTTAAAATTTTAAAAAAACGCGCTAGTAAGGACTCTAGTTTATTCTAATATATATTTATAAAATTAGAAAATATATAAAATCCTTTATATAAGTACTATATAAAAAAGTAAAAAATAGCACTTAAAGTAATAGTAAAAAAAGAGAAGTAAAATAATTTTAATACTATAGATAAGGGTATTTTTAAAAGAATTAAGTCGGCGAATAATAGTTAGTTTTAAAACTTAATAAAACTAAAGTAGAAGCTATAGTAATTAATTAAATTAATTTTATATATAATTATACGTAATATTAATAAAGCGACACAACGGCTCCGCATCGAAGAGCGATACTTATTTCAGGCTTATGCCTCAATGGCACATGTTCTGTTAAAGGATAGGAAAATGGAAGACTTAAAGACATATTGTCTCTAATAAATTTGGAGCTATAAATTCGTTTCAAACTTGGAGATGTCGTTAGAAGCCCACCGTAGGACGAGCTTGATACTGTATAGCACCAGCATTACTCTCTCCGAGATATCATTGTTTTACCCTTTCGGTTGTACTAAATAAGATATAACGGAGTACACCCGAATTTCGTTACAGAACTGAATACTCTATCAAGCTCTCTCACTGCGAGTGGGGATTGCATTGGCGGAGGAGAACGACCCAAGAAATCCCGCGCTTGGCTGAGCCTCGAGCAGGTCATCCAACATGTGGTGCTATTTTCAATACTTACTGCCGTGTGGTACAGCTCTCTTTGATCAAACGTTTACAGCACCGCCAGTCGGACAGAATATGCGCGCCAAGTCCTGCAGAGCCCTCAGACTTGATCGAGAAGGTAGCTGACGCTCATATATACTTACTCCCGTCGACGCACATCATGAGTCCTTACTGGAGGCTTAGGAGAATGATCTGGCCAGCTTCGGCTACATCAGCACACCGTCACTACGCCGTACAGTATAGTACCGCCTATCAGCTCGAGCCATGGATCATATGAGCACGTTTGAAGCTTAACTGAACATCTTTTTTGGCACCTCTCCAGTGGCAAGGCAGATACCTGCTCCGAGGAGAGCACACAGATTCTCTCATTGCGGCAGTGCCACCATACAGCGTGTAAGTAAACCACAGCCAGCAACGCTGCTGACCACCGTGAATCCACTGACGAGCGGCACATCACATTGTATACGGATGCCTAATATCTTACCCAACACTGTGCCGCATGCCTACGTCGCCCTTATAAGTTCACCAAGCCTGCTTTCCTTACGCCCTGAGCGTCTCAAATCCTTTTCAAAATCCACAGCTTTCCTAGTTCTCATTTTTGGCTCGCTCTGCTTCCAGACATGAAGGTTCAACAGGCACCTCGGAGCAAGACAATGGTTGGTGTATGCTTACGCCGCGGAACTTACGGGTCCGCTCCTCTAAGATTTTAAAATATAGTTTTAGAAGTTTAAGTTTTTATTACTCCTTAATAGCCTTTAGTTTAGTCTTTATACTTTTACTAATAATTTTATTCTTTTTATTTATATATTTATTATTATTAACGATATTAGCGATCTACGTGTACTTATAGTAGTTAAGTAGGTTACTTATAGTATTATTAATAATAAAGATTATTATAATTTCTATTTTAGGTTTAGTATTAAATATAGCTATTAGCTCTTATAGAGTTATAGTTAAAATATTAATAAAAATAATAAAAATAATATTAAATAAAGCGTTTTTATAAATTACTATTCTTAATTATAGTATTATAGTTAGTATTTATCTTTATTACTACGTAATATTATTATCCTTTACTTTTATATTTGTATATTAATCGAACAAATAGTGTGGCTATGGTGGCTCGGGGCGACCAAAAGGGGTTCCAAAAAAGGAGGAGTATGTGTATGCCTTCATTGTCCTTTACTTTTATTAAATATTTATCTCTATTCTAGTAATAGGTTATCCTTTATATTCTTATTTAGTACGCCTTTTTATTATAATTAATATATTATTATTTATACTAGTTGTCGTATGATCGATTTAGGTCGGTAACGACGATAAAGGAGAACCTGAGAACCTGCTTACGCCGCGAACTCTGGGATCCAGCGCTCGATGTACGAGGCGTGCGAGGAGCACCTGTCAGACCTGAAAGGCTGCAAAACATTGGCGATAGTGGACTATTTGTGTTAAACTCTCCTCCTACTTGTCTTTTACTCTCCTTTCGCATCGCGATAAGTGCGACGTGTCGAACCCTGCAGTCACTGACGAATCTAGGGGTGCGGTCCGGGCCAGAACTGGACGCGCGGGCTAGATCTGCTACTCTCGAAAGCTGATGAGGATGGAGCGTTCCAGCTCGTGCTCAATGATAGCGTAGGAAGCGATTGGAATGCGGTGGCGCAAGTTGTGGACGAGTATCGTGATGAGCGGCAGGCAAAACAGAAAGGACACTTCGTTTTGTCCCCTGGGGACTTTTTTCAACAAATCGTGGCAGACAGCTCAGTCGATGTCGGTACGTCAAGCATGTTCTGTAATTTTTGACGAGTTGTGCCGTCGAAAAGCTGAACGCAGTACCTCCACGCATGGCGTGGAGTTCTTTCCACAATCTCGAGCATGCGCCTCCGCCGCTGAACATACCTTGCGATGAGAACTACTACACAGCATGGTACGTACTGCTTCAGCTTCTCCCTGCTTACCTCATTAATTGGGATCCAGGCAGACCAGTATCCGCGCGCAAGGCCACGCCGACCTCACCCAACTCCTCCGCCTCCGCGCCCGAGAGATCAAACCAGTCGGCGACCTCGTCCTCGTGCTACCATCCAGCCCCCCCCCCCCCCAATTCCACAAAGCTGCATTTAGAAGCTCTGTTCAAAGCGCTGGGCAAATGCCTCGAAGACGGCATTATAACGCAGCAGCAATACCGTGCCTTTAACAGGCTCTGGTTCTTCCCGACAGAGGAAGATTTAAGACAGATTTTGGAAGCGGTGCAGGACTGCTGGGCGCTGCCTACGCCGTGGGCATATCCCACGATACCGCATCCCGCGTGGGCGAAGTTGCAGGCGTCGGAGAAGACGGAGCAAGATTATGCGTCGTACGCGGAGGGTATGGTAGGGTTTATTATGGCGGTGGCGACGGGGCCGTTGGTGCGCGCGTGGAGATGTGGAGGTGCGGGGAAGGAAATGTTGGCGGACGAGGAGACGTTCTTGGGAGATTTTAGGAGCAGATATAAGGAGGCTGTTCTCAGCGAGCCACTGTGGCGCAAACGTGCGGAAGGCAGTTGGTTCATTTTGCGGCTCGTTCGTAGGGTTGAGCGCGAAGCGTCGGAAATGATGGCCAGACTTTAGGCCGAGTGTTGCGCAGTACTTTTCAGCTAGAACAGTTGATCTAAGTTGTAACCATCACGTGGATTGTTAAAGTCGTATTTTCGATGTGTGTATTGTGGCTGGTCATCTGAAGTACCCTGTATGATCTATTCTAGCAGCCACACGGGAGCATCATCGATCATGCCAAACTCGTCCGCGCCATTAGAGAGTTCTTTCCTGCATCTCGAGATGTAGAAATCGGGGAATTATATAATGAGCGGGAAGTATCTACAGCAGCGCTCGCATTGGATGTTGTTTGGTAATGCGCACGATATTTGTGGCTGGTGTGCTCTCGGCTGTATATGGGAAGAACAATGTAACGCCTCTAGTCGCCGTAAGTGAAACGAAATCTAGCTGCAGAAGGCGTGCTAGCCGGAGCAGCAGATTGATGCTTTGGTTTATATGGAAGGGAAACTCCCGCCAGTATTAATAGCACGAGTATTTTGGACTTAAGACAGGCCTAAGCTGGCCGTGGAAAACACATTGTCCGTTAGTAGTAGCTCAAACTTCCGTTACTACTCTAGACTTTAACCGAATATGTTAGAGCATATCTTCACTTTGCCTTTACAGGACATTACTGTTACCCATGACCTTTACTACCTTCGATAGTAGAGGCGAGATAAGTACGTTCTAGTGGACAAGTTAAGTACCGTCGTCTGAAGCAGATATCGAAGCGGATCAACGTGCAGGAGCAAGGATGCCCCATTCTAAGTTATGTTCGGTCGTCAAAGGCCTTCAAGTTATACCAGGCTACACGAACGGCGTATCGGATCCTGTATCGACTTTGGATCTCTCTTGCATTACTTATTACTTCCCTGCTTCGATCATGTTGTTTCTCGCCTAGCTTCCCCCATAGACCTTGATAGCATCAGCAAACGCGGAATCAATGATGCCCTTTCCCAAGCCGAGCAATCCCCCACTCGCCGGTACCACTTTTTGCATCACCGCGTCGATCAAATCATCCGTATGCGCATTCAATGTCTTCAAACTTAGCAACACAATTGGGGCCTCTAGCGTCTTCTTGAACACGTCGTACTATAGCACATATCAGCATGCTCTCCTACCATCGCCGTGCTTACTATACAGAGAACTTACCTTCGCAGTTATCGCCGATAAACTAGTTTGAATTGGACCAATTAGACCTGCCAACCCGCCAACAATACTGTTGCTTTCCGCTTCGGTAAAGTTGCTGCTCTGCTGTACGATGGAGGTCGTCTTCTTTGTGGCGGCATCAAGTGAGATCTCAGCCGTGAGGACGGCGAACGACTGAGGAAGAACGTGTAGAAGCGTGCCGTCAAAAGCATTGACGGCTGTTGTTAGGGTAGCCAGGGAGCTATTGAGCGTGCTGATCTGCTCTAGAACTTGTGGTGCGAGCGAGGTAGCACGAGGGCTATGAGGGAGAGAGAAGGCGAAGGGAAGGAGGAGGAGCGCCGTGAGATGCATTGTGCGTTGAGGCGAGAACGATCTGTGGGAGACTCAAAAACACGGAATCAAGTGATGTGAGCAACCTGTAAACTCAAAAGTACGCAGACGGAGTTGCTATGCCTTTTTGACTCGCCAAAGAATTAGGCGGTGACGTCCCTGTGGTAATCGACGGGCCCTGGTAAGCTCGGACATTAATCAATATTAAGAAGGTAGAGTACCGCATAATCTCTTATAAACCGGATATACTAGGCTCTAATAAGCAGGTTAGTCCTCTAATAAAGATAGGCAGAGCTTTATTAGGTAGAACTAAAAAATTAAGTAACTAATAATTTAGTATTAAAAACGCTTAAATCCCTATAATAGAGCTAATAAATTAGTATTTTTTTTTTCGGTATACCCTGTAGACGCTTTAAATTAAATATTATAATATAGTAAAATAGTATAGTAAAAATAATTAGTTTTATATTTCTAGCCCTAATTACTCTAGTTTAAGCTTAAGCTCTTATATTTTTAGCTCTAGCTATTTTAGCTTAAGCTCCTATATTTCTAGCCCTAGTTACTTAAGTTTAAGCTCTTATATTTCTAGCCCTAGCTACAGTACTTTAGCCTATTTTACTTAATAAATAAAAATTTAATATTTTTAAAAACGCTACTATTATAGCTATAGAGTTATTTATAAAATAAATACGCCCTAGTTTTTATTTTAGTATAAATTTTAGTAATAATTATATAGTATTTTTTATTAAGTCTTATTAGACGCGCTACCGTTCTTACCCTTAAAAAAAAAAACTAAAAATAATTAACTATATTATAAACTATTTAAATTAGGTACTAGATTTCCGGCCCTATATTTATATTCTTAAAAGCTTATAAGTAAAAAGTAACTATTATCTATTAATAGTTACTAAAGTAGTTAGGGTCTTTTATCTCCCTAAAACAGTAGTTTATAATTAGTAGCTTTCTTAAATAGAGATTTTTTAGTTAAAAATAAATAGTAGACGCGTAATTACTAATTAATTTTATATATTTTAGCTAGCCTTAAAAGCTAAGTTATATACTAACTTTATAGTAAAGTATAGGGTTAAAAATTTTATTTTATATAATTAGTTTTACTAATAGTTAAAAGCTCTATTTTAAGAGGTATATAAAACTAATTTAGAGTTTATTTTTTTATATAGTTAGTTCTTAGCGTTTTAGAAAAAATAGAATATATTTTATTATTATTTAATAAAATAAGCTTAGAAGCTGCTAATTAACTATTTTAATATAGTTAACTTCTTTTTACGCTTTATAAGAAAGAATTTCTATAATATTATAGGCTTTTACTATAAACTTTTTAGTATTTTTAACTTTAATAAAACGCCTATTTTATTTAAATACTTAAACGGGTATACCTATAATTTTAAAAGTAGTTATATTATTACTAAAAGATTTCTTTATAGTAAATAAGGTAAATAATAAGTTACTTTTATTTTATATATTTTTACTAATAGTATTAAATATTTATAACTAAAACTTATATTCTATAGTATAAATAGTAATAAGGTAATAATTAAAGATAAAAAAAGATATTTCTATTATTCTAATATAACTATAGAGTTTAACTAGAAGGCGTATAATAATAAAAAACTATTTATTAAATAGTTAAATAAAAAGTATTCTCCTATTTATATAACTAGGGCTAGAAACTACTTTATAATTTTTAATTAAATAACTTTTTATTATACTCTAAAGGTGCTAAAGGCACTAAAAACTAATTTTATAGTACTAGTAATAATTCTGTCTAAATATATATTTCTTTTTTAGCTACTTAATACTGCTATTAATAGAGCCTTTAAAACGCTACTAAAAAAAAAGACTAAATAAATAATTTAAAGTTTAGAAGACTATAGACTTATTTAAAAATTAAATAAAAAATAAATACTATTATAAAGATAAGTGTTAATAATATATACTATAGTAGTAATATAGTAAAAGCTTAATAAGTAATTTATTATTAAGAGCTTTTAGAAGTATAAGATTTTATTAAATATTAATAGCTTAGATAATTATTTACTTAAAATTAAAAACCTCCTATAAGCCTTATTTAATAAATAGAAAAAGCACGACCGTAGCCTATTAAAATAAAAATATAAAAAAAAAAAAGCTAAGATACCTATTAGTAGTATATAAGAAAAAGAGTAGATAAAATATATTTTTATTAATAAAATAGTTAGGGCTAGAAATATAGAAGCTTAAGCTTAAATTAGAGTAATTAGGGCTAAAAATATAGAAGTTTAAATTTAGGTAGCTAAAGCCAGAAATATAAAAGCTTAAACTTAAACTAGAATAACTAAGGCCGGAAATATAAAAGTTTAAGCTTAAATAGTTAAAAGTATTTAGTATATTATTACTACTACTACTACTATTACTACTAGGGCTAGTAATTTAAGCTGTAGAGAGAGTCTAGGGCTATATATTTTAAAATAGTAAATACTTTTTCTTATTCTATAATTACTATAGTAATAATAGTTACTAATCTTATAATAGCGTTTTTATATATTAATTTTATAGCTAAGCTTATAGACTTTTTCTCTTTAGTACTACTAAAATATTTAAAAAAATTTAGTATAACTCTGCGTAGGATAATTATATATCTACTTATTATATAGTATTCTTAAAATAGTTTTTAATATTTTTAGTCCTTACTACTATACTACTATTTAGGGGAAAAAAGTAGTACCCTTTCTTTTACTAATTTTACTATTACTAGTAATAGTAGTAGCAGTAATTATAATAGTAGTAATAATAATAATAGTAATAATAATAGTAGTAGTAAAAGTAGTAATAAAAGTAATAGTAATAATTATTACTAATACTTTTAAAGCTAAAATTTCTAGCCCTAAGGGAGTAAGGCCTATTATAAATTATATATATATATACTAGAGTACTTATAGTAATAATTTTAAATAAATAACTATTATTACTACTACTACTAGATTTTTTAGCCTTAATAGCCCTTTTATTTATTTTTTTACCCCCCCCTTTATAAGATTATCTTTTTAGTATATAGGTATATAGAACTAAGTAAAAGTAATTTTAAGTTTTTTAAATTTTAGTTAGCGCTCCCTTTATTTTTACTATTACTTTTTTTACTCTTACTACCGCCGGAAAGTTCTTTTAGCTAAAAATTTATAAAAACTAAAATATTAGTCTTTATAGTAATACTATTAAAGAAAAAAAAAAAATATTTTACTTTTAATACTACTAGTCTTACGGCTAAAAAGACCCGCCGTATAGTAGATAAAAAGAGAAAATATATAAAAACGCGAGCTACTAGATATAAACTTAAGTAATAGTATTTTTTTACTATTTATAAAAATATAATATTTTTAGAGCTAGAAATTACTTACTATATAACTTTTATAGTACCTAATAGATATTTTACTACTTATAAATATTTTACTATTAAGCGCTTAGTTACTAATATTAATATTAGTTTTAGCGTATAATTATTAATTTTCCGGCTTTACCTTAATAAAGCTTTGCCTATCCTTATTAAAGGACTAATTTATTTATTAGAGCCTAGCATATCCGGTTTGTAAGAGATTATGCGGTAGGCTTATATGTTGATTATATATTATTAGGAGACTTGACGAGCGCAAGGAACATCTATGTACAGATACAAGGTCCATCCATACGTTTACCGAAACATCGATCGTGACGACGTATAACGTAGCCAGCAACTGAAACGGACACGACTCGTACAGATCCATCCTGAGATTAAATCCCCACGAAGCACCTGGGCACGGTTGGGCGCAAGAGACTGAAATCAGGACTCGTGAATCTAGGACTGGGTTGCCGAGGACATGAAGGCACGATTGTCCCACCGAAAATCCTATTTTGTTCTGGTTAAGGTATGCCGTTGTGACAGGGGTGTGCGCCGGGGCATGCGGGGCCCCGCAATCACAAGCTCCCGTCACCAAAACTTTTACCGCCGGGCCGAGGCATGAGTGCACAAAGAAACATGAAATTGGGGGCCGAGGATAAAAGAGACACGCGACTGTCCTCTGATCCATATAGGGTGCATAGCAACATAGTACATGTATCTTATTCCGTCAACACCCCTCCGCCAAGTCGATAGTATTGTGCAGATACTTATTGATTGGCACTCTCACAAAAAGAAGTTTTAGGGCGCCCTCGGCATCTTTTCTAGGCGGTGGTAATATATGCGCGACGTGCTAGTGGAAGATGATTGGTTTGACGAGATGGTGTTGAAGTTAGAACTTAGGTAGGAACCATGGCTGCGCCCTCGGGCATAAAGATATTATATTAGTGAAGTATATAATATATACAGTACAAAATCGAGTAAAAGGGTGAAGTATATAAATAACCTAATTGTGAGTATGAAGGCATGCACATACTCCTCGTTTTTTGAAACCCCTTTTGGTCGCCTTCACAGCCACCACAGCCACACCTTTTGCTCGATTTTTATACAAATATATATATAAATAACCTAAACATTTTTAACGAAGTCAAGTAAGCTAAGAATTATTATAAAATTATTTTCTTCAAAAGGAAAAGTTTGTTATGTATGGCGTCTGTGAGGATATTGTTAGCATCTGTGATACCAGCCGGCGATATCAGGCTCTTGTACAGGGCGGTCCACCCTTCTCGTTGATAGCACGTAGAGAAATGGTCTTGATGGGGCACACCATGGCACTGTCCTGTCCTTATTAACAAATCCACCCAGGGCCGTTCCGAATATCGCTTACAACACTCCCAACACGATCCACCCACTCACACGCCCCCCCGGGGGGCCGGCCCCCAAGGCCTACGCGCGACTCCGCAGAAGGTTCTGCCCAGAGTGTACGGACAGGGGAATTTTCGTTGTCAATTTCATGTTAAGATTCCACAACAGGCTCGGAGGAAAGAGTGCCAAGACAAGTCCACGACGGAGCATACAGCTATTCATGTAAGCTAACCCAGGATGTGTTCACTACGCACGACGCTATTTATGTCCTTGGAAATATCCAGTGTACTGCTGTACTTTTGGGTTCCAACAGTGCGCCTTTGGATTTGTGCCCCAAAATTCGTAGATCGACTGACACTGAGTGAAGCTTATAGTGACGGCACCTATATCAACAACGAAGTGCAACCGAATGAGGAACCAAAGGCATCTCTTTGGCCATTTCTCGGGAGGTACTGGTTGCAATAGCAGGAACCGGTACGAAACGCGACCGAAACAGGGTGCCATAATGGAGAAGAACCTGCATAGGTATACAGATTCGATGGAGAATCTGACCTGCTCCAGGTTGAGGAACTAGATTTGGCGGCCTAGGCCCCAGTGCACTGAAATGGTGCAGAAAACGCTGTTACCGAGACACAGCATCTGTGAAGATGCGGGGAGGGTCGGAAGAAAATATACAATACCCACGAATGTAAATAGGACGAGCCAATCGTCAACTGGGGACCGTTTGGTTATCCGCCGCAGTAACGTAGCAGCGTACTGCGGTGACGAGAAGAGCGATGCCGGCAAATACCCAGGCTATCACTAGCAATGTTGGCCCTAGATTCTCTGCAGCTAACGATGTGCTGTTTTCTGATGCCATCTTTTGGACAACTATAAAAGATATTCCTCGAGGTTCTACTGAGTAATTCTGTTATTTCTGAGGAAGGGGAGATGCGTTTGCTTGTTCCACGCTTCTTCAGCTTCTTAGCCCTGGTCCATTGGCCTCATCATTTCTTGCCCAATCCCAGATTCTGCACCCGTTGTAACGCTTCCGAGACACGGCTTTGACGGGTGACCTCGTTCTCTGTGTGGCTTCGAAGGAACCATGTGCTATCCTCGCGATCGGCAAGGAAACGCTGCACCGCGTCCGATGTTGGCTGCCGTGGCGGTGTCACTCTGTGGTGCAAGTCAGTGATTGAGCCCACTAATGAGAATGCGATACAGTACTTTTGAGTCATATAACCGATGTTCCCACTGTTTGAGTATCTGGCCATGGTAGGGTATGGTAATGTCTTGAAGTCGATCTGATAGTGTCCTAGGCTATAGTGAGTCCATACTACTCTTTTCAACATAACCTTGGAATTCAGCAATGGTCGCATTGTTCGCGCATCTCGAAAGCATCGTTGCAGCTCATAACATTCAAGCTACCCTTTCATGATGGACAGAAATTTTTCGAATTCGCATAGACAGATCATGGCACATTTGCGATATGGCGCATAGCCTCGAAGTCGAACGGATTGTCGGCTGGCCTGTTTAGAGGCCATGTTATTCGCATGACTAGTTCACTCAACCCTGTCGGTTGGAGTGCAATGGCTTGTCTCCATGCTCTATTAGCGAAACGGCCCTGTCACCGGATATACCTGCGCCACACAGCGTTCGCACATTTGCGCTGTCGCTTCTATGAGAAGCGCTGCCGATGTGCGTCCAAGATATTCGCAAAAACAGGTGCCTCGTTCTTGCACCAATTTGCTCTTTGTCCCAAGCGCGTGCTTTAGTGTCTCAGCCCTGCTCGACCCGCCTTACTCTCCCATCCTCGCCTCTCACTTCGCCATCCAGCAAGATCTCATGTCCGTCTCCTTCCCTCACAAACTGCGCCGCAATACTTCCAACGACTGCAGCACAAGCAAGGCTCCACCAACCCAGTGCGACAACGCCAATATCTAGACCTTTCCCAAAAGCCCAGCCAAACAAAATAGGGCCAAACGTCCTTGTAAAGCTAGACACAGACTGGCCCACTCCGTGCATTGTGCCGAGGACCGAAGGATGCGGACAGCAATTGTTGATAAGAATGACAGTACAAGGCAACGCAAAGGTACGCGCCAGTACTTGAACGAACAGCACGCCTGTAATTGCTATCCAGACGAGCGCGCCCGAGACACCTGCTGGAGGCTTCGATGTGCTGGGTACGACACTGAGGAAGGGAGCGAGGAAGTACGCGACAGGAAACAACACGAGGAAGATGCGAAAACTGCGCGCAGTACCCAGCCGGGCGCTTAGTCCTGGATACAAGAAGAGCTGCAACGTTATGCCGATTATACCCAAGATTGCGAGCGCGAGACCAATGCGCGGGGGCGGGAGAGCCAGACCGCCAGTGAAATGTAAGAAGCCGTGCGGTCTATATCCGGGCGGGTAAGGGTGCTCTGGATCAAATCGCGGAGCTGAGAGGAATGTGAACCAGAGAGAGTTAAACGTGCCCACATGCATGGCCATAATACCATGGGATAGCAATGTAACGAGCACATTAGGTGTCCACATCCGCCGAAAGGGCAGTTTAGATCTACCCAAAACCGCTCCAGTCGTGCGAGGAGAGGGTGCATCCGGATGCGCGGAGATTGGAGTAGGCTGCAACTCGACATCCGACACGGCTGTAAATTCATCACCTGGGATGGCGGTATAGGCATGGCCACTGGCGGGTTGTTGGCGAAGAACTTTGCGCTTAATCCAACGGCCAACGCGAAGACCGGGATCTGGTTTGTCTTTGCAAAGCTCGCTCGTTTCTTCGAGGAATAAGAATATGCCCAAGGTAGCCGCAAGCAGGAAGATGGCACCCGTCAGATTCGGTAGGGCATACGGCCATTTGATCATCCATTGGACGCCTTTTCTACCACCAAACAGTGATCCAGGTCCAAAGATAGATGGATAGCTGGCGACAGGGTCGGCCAAAATGCCACCTTCTCCACGTCAGCAAAGGAAGGGAGATGTATCCGAAAGAATGGCTTACCAAGTATCGGCCCTATGATAACGCCAATGTTGAACGTCATAGGCAGCAGAAGAAATGCTCTGCTCTGGTACTTCTTCTCTTTGATGATCTCCGAAATCATCGTCCTCATGACGCTAATGTTGCCGTTCAGGACCCCACCTAGACAGCGAAAGAACAGGGCAGTCGCGAAGCTGTGCGAGAACCCAAACCCTATGCTAGAAACCATCGTTCCCAGCAGGCCTATAGTGATGGCACGCTTTCGGCCTCCGTACTCAGCGTCCGCAAAATGTCCCCAGGCTATTGCGGTGAGAAACTGGGCTCCTGGGAAGGCGGCATGCAAGATTCCAGCCTGATAAGAGATTGTTGAATCCGGTAAGCTAGGGTCGAACGACCTGAGCTGGTAGAAGAGGTAAGAACCGAGTGAGGTCTGGGTGAGAGGCTCGCTTAGACGAGCAAGAGTAAGGACGGCCAATTGATCTTTTCGAGGAAGCGATAGCCATGTTACCGGCTTCTCCTTTGCTGCTTCGGATCCTTCTGTTTCATCAATGTGAGGCAGCGCAGTCCCAGCTTCAGCGTTCGTCTGGATTATAAGATCTTGCCGGCGTCTATGTTGGTCTAGGGCAGAAACATTATCTAACCTAGATTTTCCAGTCGAGTAAGTGTGCGTCGTCTTATGTTGGCCTAAGAACGACGTTCCTACTTCATGTTCGTTTTCCGAGCTTCTACTTGGTGACCGACCCTTTTGGTGTCTTATTCCCGAAGTGTCGGCGATATCAACGAGCGACGAGTCTGATGCTATCGGCTCGGGATACTGGCCCGCGAGCGTAAATCGCCCACTCATCAGTAGTGAAGTGTAGCGTCGAAGTAGCCAAGCAGACCAGATAGTGTCTACTTGACAGTGGCTCAAGGAAGGATAAGAGTGGAATCAGAAAATCACAAATCGTTCGCACTGCGCAGTTGAAGAACAAGACCCACATCGGAGTAAATTCGCTCGGAATGAAAATGGCGGACGATTCGATTGGTGTGTGGCGGTAGGCGAACGGGCCCTGTTTGTCATCTGCAGCTCTTCGTGTGGGAGTTCGTGCTATTGACCGCGGAACGCCCATAACCGCGTGAGAGAGTAGCATCTGGAGCGACGAATCTGAGACAATTTTTTGGTAGCGTTTATTGTTCTTTGAGCGATAACGATGCGATGTACAAATCGTCCCGCGGTATAGATTGTCGTGGCTGGGTTCCGTCGGCATGTACGCGGAAGCCGTTTGCTGAATAAGCACATCACGTGTACTCAGCCGCTCAGGTGCTCAACCGGCTGCCACTATCATCCTTTTGCTCGTCTGCTATTCTCCATGTCCATTCAGTATATTGTTAAACGCAGTCATCATTCTCTCAGACAAAAAGCGTGTCGTAACTGAACTGCGTTAAAGGTTTATTTCCAGCGATTCATGACGCAATCGTTTCAAAGGGGCGAAGCGCGAGGTGGCGGCGCAAGCTGGTCTCCGCTCGCTCTGTATTACCCCAATGATTCCATAATCAACATCCGCACTGAATAGCAATCGATTCCATATCTCTCGTATTCGAGGAACATATAAACGCCTCTTCATGCGATTCCCTTCCATCCCAACCATCATCCGCACCTTCTACACGTTCACGAACACGGCTGCCCGAGCAGCGAACCCAGCCCGCGGTATCTACAGCTCGCCTCGTCGCGCAACACTCGTCCGTTCCATGCCCAACATCCCCTTCTTAGGCGCGCTTTTCGGTACAAAGATGGCAGACAACACGCAATATCCGGTGCAGAAGACGGAGGGAGAATGGCAAGCTCAGCTTTCGCCAGGTATGTCGCGATGCGCTTGCCATCTCCGCCCATCGTTCACATAGCTAACACATCATTCACAGAGCAATTCCGCATTCTCCGCAAGAAAGGCACCGAGCCTCCCGGCTCCGGCAAGTACGACAAGCATTACCCCGACGCCGGCGTGTACACATGCGCGGGCTGCAACGCGCCGCTCTACAAAGCGAACCACAAGTTTGATTCCGGGTGCGGATGGCCCGCTTTCTGGGATGCATTCCCGGATGCTGTAGGACAGCGCCCGGACCCGAGTCTGGGCATGATGCGGACGGAGATTGTGTGCAACAATTGTGGAGGACATTTGGGACACATTTTCAAGGGCGAGAAGTTCGGCAATCCCAAGGATGAGCGGCACTGCGTGAATAGTGTGTCGATCAACTTCAGCCCGGAGGAAAAGAAGGAGTGACTTGCGGATGCCAGGGCAAAGAAGAGGGTGGGAAGGCTGTAAACTAAGTGTGTATATGGGTGACGAAGTAGATGAGATTGATGGCTTGATGAATTGTAAGTGTGTACAGTAAAGGCTCCCAAACGAGTGATGATGTATTCTAGCAACGGTCATGCACAGCCCCTTCTTGATTTCGAACATCTCTCCCAGCCGAGTCCGCGCATCCTGCTTCCGTGATAGCCCTGCAAGCACCCATGAACCTTTATGATGGATAATCTTTCCTTATTCAACATGTCGCTCCGTACGTTGCCTGCTGTCATGGGCTTACAAGTGAAGATTCAGAACGACATCGTGGCATTACTGCACAGTCATCGCTAACGCGACACCTGAATCGCGAGGTCTTTCGCGCACTCAACGTGGTCGAGCGACAGTATCGCGTGTAGGGCGACAACAGCCCCATCAAAGAATAAAACCGCTACGCCATCCTCCTGCACTTATACAACCCCTAGACTGCCGTTGCACATATTATTTTCAGTCCGTTTTCAATCTCCAGCGGACGTGGACTCCTCTTTCAGGTCCCGCCTCTGCGGGAACCCGCGCGGTCCAGCTGGGCCCACGGCGTTTTGGCAAGTGCGAGAGCTTCCTATTGGAAGTGGCGAAGATGGCGATGATAACTTTTTGAAAAACTGAGGACGTACATGGAATTTAAAAAGCATCTCTTAAGTCTACATCGCGAAATGGCGTGAGGTGAGGCGTGGCTAAGTTTGAAATACCAGTCGACTTACTCTCGATTCAAAAACCTACAGGTGAACATCACAGGAGTACACACTGAAGGGCTGAGAAGTTTATAATTAGATTCTCTGTAGATGCCTGTTTTTATGTAGCATTCGTGATCGATGGATGTGAAGGGGCGCGTCACGCACGAGGGATGTTCTCACAGTATAATCGCCATTTCCGCCTCTACCACCTCAACTGCTCTCCCTAAGGATACGTCTACTCGCCCTGGCACTCTGGATGGCTAAACACACCACCCGCACACTTCGCCGTCGGCTTCGGCACAAAGATCGTAGTCAGAGTGGTGCTCTGTGTCTGCGTCGTAGTACCCACATCGGTTTCCGTCATCCAAGATGTGGAGGTTGAGTGAAGCGTCACTGCCTGCTTCGACGCAGAGCCTGGCTCCGTGGCCGGCTTGTGATGCGTTTTGTCCATTTGATAACCGCCCAACATAGCCAGTGCGGGAAGTCCCACGAGGATGATGATCGCGAGGACTACCTGGACGATGGTGTTTTTGAGAAAGTTCCTGATTCGTGATGGCTTCCTAGGTCGGCCGGGCAGCGTTCGAGGAAAGGGGAACTTTGGGAATGAGGTGTACGTTCTTGGCGGCAGCTCCGGCTGGGGCTGGGGCCCCAAAGAGCTAGAGGTCGGAAGAGCCGATGGTGGCGTATTTTCACTCATTTTTGCACCACCAATGCTTCTTCGAGTTGATTCAGTTAGTATTACGGTATATTGAGGGAGAAGTGGGCAGATTATAAGCATGTGCGGAGAACTTTGACGGAGTAGAAACAAAGTGTTAAGAAGCTTTGATAACGAAATTTATGTGAAAATATAATGTGTGAGCGCGGACTATTGGTATTCTAATGAATTTGATACTTGGACTATGGATACGTGTATTAGCTTGTATAGTTGTGTATAGGGAATAGCGAATACATGTATATACTGACAGCGAAAGCCAAAATAAAAACATTGGGGATGAAGGACTGCAACGACACCATGTTTCAATTGCAGCCTGATTGTCGTGTGATCGCACATCCAGCAATATCTCCTTAGAGACTCTGAACCTCATATAAGCAACAGCAAACAACATGGCCCAAACAATCCGAAGCAAAGTTACCATGGATGGGATTCGTCAACGGCCTCAAGCACAACAGCGAATAGTAGGACTGCACGGCTGAGATTTCTGCTAGCAGACGTTCTATTCATGGTTTGAATCTGTGTAACAGATCGACAAAATATTCATTCTCTTGAAAGTATGGATGTCTTGCACCCATGTGTGGCCATTATTCTCCTTGCTACGCAGCATCACACCTCATACACGTCCACCGCCCATTCCTTACTTCGCACTGTTGAACCTTGCCTTCCAAAACTGGAGTGCAATGATCCTCGCAGATATCCTTGGCACCGAATGAGCCTACCACGAGACACTTGCCACCGGGATGGATAGCACCATCAGTCGACGCCGCTGTGGATGTTGACGTTGTTGTAGGTGTAATGGGCTCGGGGTTCGAAGTCGGGCGTACAGGTGCAACAAACGGCACCGTAGTCGCACTGTCCGTAGACATCGTCGAAGTTGTCGGTGCGAAAACAATTGGAGTGACAGTAATCCACTTCGTCCAAGTTGTCGCAGGCGGCACCTCGGTGCTAGTGGACTTTTCTGTAGTAGTAAAAGTGAGGTTATGCCATTCGACGACCGTATTCGTTGCGTTTCCGACGTTTGGCAGCGGGTGCAAACGATTCCGATGGATTTTCATGCCGGTGATAAAAGCGGCGATGATTGCAGCCAGAAAGACCGCGATCCCGGTAGTGGTGTAGACTCTTTTTTTTGTCCATTTGCGGCTGACTGTACCGGTCTGCATCTCAAGGTCGGCTGGTGCTAACGGATGGTTTGGGTCGCGATAGTCGGCGACTACTTCAGAAGTACCTGTTTGCTGCATCTGGAGAAAGGGGTTGTTGGAATTGGACGGCAAGTTGTTCGACATTGCGTTGGTTCAAAAAACTGAGTAATGATGATGGCGACGCTCAGAATCGGAAGCAGCGCTCTATATTTTTCCTAAAGAAGTAATCATTATGCTGCGTTGTGCAAGTACAGCGAAGATGGGGGAAAGAGCATTATGAGATCACGCAAATATTCATAATATAAAATTGAAAATTACAGTGATGGCTCCAAAGTTGCTGTCGACAGTGTCAGGTCCTTCAATGATCACGATTTTGGCGCTGCCCTTATCTGTCCATCCATAGACCTTGCAGAACACTCCGGATCCCTCGGGTCAGTGCATGCCACGATGGTGTTTGTGACGACTACAATTGACGTCTTCGTCGCGGTCTTTCCCTCAGTGCTGGTCGGCGTAGGCGTCCCTTTGACTATTCGAGGGGCTGCGCTTTGGAGCTCTTTGCGAGAACCTTCTTGTTGACGAAGCATAAGGGGTATCGTAATGGCGAGTGTGAGAGCGACCAAAAGAACAAAAATAATAGTAGCGCAGATATGTGAGCTAATACGGCGCGCCTGAAGGAGCCTGCTTCACCAAGTTGGGGGAGGAGGGAGGGCTTCATTGAGTTCGTATGCTGGTGGTGGATATGCAGGATGATGCGGATGCTGGGGGTCGAAAGGTTCCTCTTGAATGGCAAAAACCTCCTGTTTCTGCGGAGAAAACGAATCGAAGACGGAGGACTCGAGGTATTTGGAACTAGCCCTTTCATATTTGGGAGACACTTGAACGGTTTTAGAAGGGCATGCTTCCGGACCTGTGGGGTTCATAGTGTTAGTTGTATATAGAGTGGCTGGTGTTGTGGTTGGCGTCCACCTTCGCTACCGCCCAACATGCCCCCTCCGCCCTTATTATCTCCGCCCTTATTATCTCCGCCCTAGCAGAAAGTCGCCCTTTATGTCCTTATTTAGTACGCCTTTTTGCTATAATTAACGTGTTGTTATTTATGCTGGTGGTCGCATGATCTGTTCAGGTCGGTAACGACGATAAAGGAGAACCTATATAGAGTGGCTTGCGAATATATAACGCGGCACTTTTGATAATATCCAGGTGTATAAAAGTAAAGACGAAAGACCCACGGAGGTGGGGAAGCGATGAAAGTAGCTTGCGAGCTTCAGGAAGCCGCCGGCGACGTACTGCAGATCGTGGAGTGTCGTTCGCGGAAGAAGGGTGGTAACCGCGCCTTTGGTTACCTGTCGACGAAGCACAAACTCGAGACGGACACGTTGCACACCGAACATCCATTGTTGAATCCGGCAGGTAGGCGAGCGATTCCCGATAATTTTTGGGTTGCATGGTGGAGGTCGCGTTGTCCGTTAACTGCTCTAGCTTCTCGCGCTCCTCCTCCATTCGGGTCAGCTGCTTTGCGTCGAGCGGCTCATAAAGTTGGCGCTGCGTCTTCAGCGACCCTTCGGTTAGATCCTTCGGATTCTCAGCTTGGCGTAGGACGGCGACATCCAACTCCGACCCGACGGCCTCCTTCTCGAACGTCCTCTTCTCCGACTTGCTCATGCGGGCATGCTTGGCCTTGACTGCCTGCATCGCCAACTTCTTCGCTTTCGTCCACGCTCCTTTCTTTACAGAGGATTGCTGCTCTGCATCGAAGTTAGACTTCACTTGTTCCGTAATCTCATCCGCCGTCGGATTTATCTATGCAGCCGTCGTCTCCTTCTTGTTGCTACGTCCTGCCTTCCTATCGGTTGCCGAGGGGGTTGGGGAATCGGACCGGTTGCTTGAAGTGGCAGTATTGTCGGCAGTCTGAACGGGTGCTGCTTTGACGGGAGTGGTGGGCGCACTGCTGCCGACAGTATCACCCCTGCTCAGCAACGGCTTGGCAACAGTCGTCGTGGTACCCTTCTGGTCCGAAGACTTAATATCGAGATTGACTAGATCCTGGCGTTAGAATAACGCCAACAGGGCTTCGGCAGCAGTTAACGTCCTTATCCTCTTCCGGAACTTCTCGGGCAGCTCTTTATCATCCTTATGGTACAAGCGGCCGCGGTATTCGACTCGCGCTGCGTTGTCTCGGGATTCACATAGCGGCGATCATGTCTACTGATGGCGTTGAAAAGCGAGAGGCCACCATCGACGCTTTCAACGCCCCGCACTCCTTCTGGGCTGCCGATGTGGGCGATGAGCACATCATCGAACAAGTGGCGAATAATCCCGCATAGGGGGGGCGAGAACAATCGCCTCCTACTTATAGCAAACCTACTATCCAACTTTAAGACTGTAGCGTTAGGAAATAAAGCACGTTTCCTTTTAAATTAAAATTAGAAGTCCCTAGGTAAGAAAAAAATAGTCTTATACGCTATCTATCGCCTACGTAATATCTATATTGCTAAGCCTATATTACCCGTTTATAATAAGGATCTTCTGCCTAGCCTATATTTAGATCGCGTAGTCCTACTCTTTAAGTTTTGGATACAACTTTTAGGAAGAAGAGTGCCCGTTTTACAGATGTCTCTAGTGTGAAACAGCGCAAGCGAACTATCGTCGAGCACAAAGAAATTGTATTGATAGCGCAATAAAGAATGGTTAGCACAAAGACCTGTTGTCTCCTTATTCTTGGTGTCGAGTAAATCGAAATTGGGGTCAACTGAGAAGCGCTCTGAGCCGTAATGTCGCTGCCGGTAGTTTTCCGGTTCAAAGCTAGCCAGTATAAATTGACTTAACTGATTCACAGACTTAAGAGCTGCTAAGGAGGTTCCCATTGTATGTTTCAGCGAAAATGTAAATGAGACTGACTGGGAAATGTCTAAGTACCTTGATTTACTCCCCGATAAGTAATTAAGAGGCTTTCTAAGTTGAACGCAAAGTTACATGGACCAGGAAGACCAGCTTCCGGAACGACGGTCAGATAGAAGTTGCGCTACGGCCAACGCACAGGCGTATAATACCGCCTGTACGATTCCACAAGCGCTCAGAACAAAGTCGTTCCTGGTTGCTTTTTGCATCTATGTTTTATGCATGTTGCTCTCGATTCCATGCAAGCCTTCCGCTTGACAGCCGTTGCCTCTTCCCCACCGATCAGCATAGCGCAATCCCGGATCATTACTCTTTGGTCAGGAAAATTGTCGACTGATGTGCTACGGAACGCAGGAT
Organism: Pleoardoris graminearum; assembly: GCA_030770415.1. Classification (NCBI taxonomy): domain Eukaryota; kingdom Fungi; phylum Ascomycota; class Dothideomycetes; order Pleosporales; family Didymosphaeriaceae; genus Pleoardoris; species Pleoardoris graminearum. The sequence goes on from JASEKS010000147.1 coordinate 174,662, forward strand.
CGCTTCGTTCCTAAGCAAGCGATTGGGGATGGACAGTCTGACAATGGTCATCTAGGCACTCAACAGACATCTCGCTGCATCGGTGTAAATGCCGGACCAGCTTCGCAAGCTGCTACTTCCTTTACACCCCTCGAAAGGCCGGGTCTCGTCGTAAAGGTGGCAGGCTCAGACTCAGGCTTCGGCGGCGTATGGCATTAGAACTCGTATCCTGGCGCGTGCGTGGACTCGCAGTGGCCCTCTCCATCCCAGAGATATACGAAAACTGGACCTGGACGGAGCATATCTTGAGCATGAAGAGCATAAGCGGTACTTCCAATTCGTAGGCGAGAAACTCGATCTCCGTCGGGACGAGGAGCTGAACAAGACAGTTGTAAGCGCTGACGGGATGAGGCGATGAAGTATGGAGGCTGCGATGCGAAGACGATCTCCTGTCTTTCCCGACAATAAAGGATAAGCTGGAGAATGACAGTTCCCTGGTTCACGCGAAGCTCGTCATCCCGAGGTCGCGTCCACGGTGCCGGCATTGGCTTCGCAGCAAAGGGCTACTTCCCATCCCGGTCCTGCCTCGGCCCATCTCGAGGGCTGATGCACCAGCGACATCACGCCAAAGCTACTTTCTGATAGCATAGATTCGGGCGCGCATCGACGATCTTCGCAAACGTGACGTATTGGTGGCATTGAGTGCGCTATATATTCGGTGGAGGCCGTCCTTGGAATGGGATTATTAAGAGCAGTTCAACAAACCTAGTGTCAACGTGCTCGACCTCAGGGTCACGCCGAAAGAAGACGCTGTGGCAGGTGCATGAGTTCGGTGTGATCGCTTGGCGCTGGATACCATAATTCTACCAGGTTTGAAAGATATCGACCTTCGGTGGGGCACACACGGTGAGCTCCTCCGCGACAAGTGGGAGAAGGGAACGTGGACGCATTGCTTCTTTTGTACGGCCCGAATACAGGTAGTATAACGGAAGTTCGGCGTCAGGACATGGAGAGGTTCGGCGTCAAGTCACGGCGCTGCTCATGCGCTACAGTCAGAACTGATGATTGCTTGATGGGACGTGAGCAACTTGTTGCTCAGGTGAGATGGCGGTCAACTGGTATCAGACATGACTACCGTGTTTCGGGCCTGACTCGATATACAGTGAATAATCAGTGAAGCGCTCAAAAGTCGATAAAAGGTAGTGCGGCACAAGAACATGTTATCCCAAAAGGAGAAACTGTGAAGGCCGATGGTGGTGTTGACGTTGGATCTTCAGCACCTCAGACATGAGACGTGGCACACAAGCCGGTCCACGTATCATCGCTATGCAGCAGCCGCTTGTGCCACGGAAGAGGGAGCGCACCGCAGATATCGACGTCTCAGCACACATAGGTCGGTATGGCAAATACGGATGGTGCCGTTGGAGGACCTCGGGAAGACGGCCGGCGGTCGGCGATGGTGAGGTCGGCCGGAGTTTCGTCGCCCACGCCGCAATCTATCTCACGAGCCCGTCTGCAAAGAGGGGCGTCCTCGTAAGGAACAAGCTAGCGCATTGCCGTGTATGGCGGGGTGAAATCAAGGCCAAACGCGAGGGGCGCGCTGATTGGGTCTCCACTTGAAACGGCGCCGGAGACGGCGAGCCGCTGAACGCGACACCATGCAAAGGAGGGCGGCAGTGGTTCGTCCCTCATCACCATTCACTCCCTCTCTGCCGTCGCGGGCAGCACGCAGACGCAGCTTTGCGCGCCCGAGTCCCTGCAGTCCCTCCGTTGCGCTGCTGCCTCTCGCGCTGCACGCGTGCCGCTCTTTGTGCTTCACCAGGGCCAGTTCCCCATCCTTCACCGAGGACAATTGACCAATCGACCGTGTCGACACTCTTTTGCCTTAACCGCACGGTAACAATAGGAACGACGTACGTCAGTCGGGGGTCGCACGTGTATAATAGCCTCCCCTTGCGAGCCCCTCCGCCTCTTGAAACATTCTCTTCCGCATTGTGCGCCTCAAACCGCAATTGCTGTGCCGCATCATGCGCACCACGCCTGCATAGCTTACGGACCCCTCGCTCCCGCCCTCGCCATTGCACACGTGCGCCGCCGCTCCACCTGCTGAGCCCTCCGCTGGCACTCCTCGTCACGCCTTCCCATCCCACCGACCGCCCTCCTTCTCTAAGCTGCCCAGCCTTTGTGCTGGCACAGCTTATCCGCTCCTTACCCGACAGCTGGTCTGCGACTTTGATATATAGTAATACACACAGCAAGGATGGGCTGCTGTGGAGATCGCGAGAAAGGCATCACCGTCACCGAAGAGCAGAAGTGGGACTATATTGTGCGTCGAGAGCCCAATGGCAGTACTCGAGCCATTGCTGACACTCACAGAACTTGTCCGACTTCAAATCCACCTCCTGCTTGACCCCGTTCTCCTACGCATGGCTGTGGATTCTCGTCTTCGTCTCGGGCGCCGTCTACGCCGCCGATGCCTTCACCGCCGTCAACCTTCTTGCCTTCAACAAGTGGTCGAGTCAAGTGAAGCCGGCCCTGGACTTTAACATCACCAAGTGGATCTTCGCGATCACCATCATCGTGTCCTACGTCTTCTTGGCATACAGATGGATTCGCGCCATCCGTGTCATCCGCTCTGGCGGCATAGCCGAGTGCTATCTTGAACCTCTCGCTGCCATTTGGCAGAGTATGCGACTCACCAAGGCCGGGCAAGGGTGGCGCCGTTTCTTGGTTTTCGCCGAGTTGACCAAGAGTAAGAAGGGCCTCGATTACATTGCCCTTTTTGTCTACTTTCAATTCAAAGGTAGCACTCCTTGATCCCTCTCCGCTATCTGTCTCTAATCTTTGCAGGTGCTCTGATCATTGTCTTAGCTCAAGGGCCGCGTATTGCTGTCAACGCTCTGACGCTGTGGGCTGTCATGGAAGCCCAGCTTATACCCGCGGGCGAACACGCAGCACCGAAAGGAAAATCCCCGGTCGCGCAATTCTTCCTCAACATCCAAACGATGATCCAACAAGGCAACAAGCAAGAGACCATTGTTTACTTCACCATGTTGTTCTCACTGGTCATCTGGGTCATTGCGTTCCTGTCGCTCTTCGTCTCGGTCTTGCTCTACATATTTTTTCTCTGGCATTACATCGACAAGTCCGACGGCAGCCTGACGCAATACTGTCGCAGGAAGATCGAGACGCGCCTTGCGCGTATCGTTAACAAGAAGATCAAGAAGGCTTTGGAGAAGCAAGATATGAAACGCAAGAAGGAAGAGCAAGAAGCTCTGAAGAAGGGAGGTGACGCAGCGCGTATGCCCACGTTGCCGAAGGTCGGTGGCATCGAAGAAGACACGGCTTCCATCTTTTCCGGCATTACTCGATCCGACACCATCACCACAATCTCTACGAATGTACCGGCGCGGACCGCCGTCACGCAACCATCACTGCCTTCTTTGACCGAGAGACCGGAACCCACTCGTTCTGAGACCCAGGGCACTGCGATGAGCTTCGGCTCCAACGCACCGCTGCTGGGCCAGGCTGAGGACATGGGGATGGCATCTCCCGTTCTCCCCATGCCATCGTACGATCCGAATACTGCGTACTTCGCTGGAGCACCGGGTCCTCGACCGCCACCCAACATGTCTGGAAGGCCCTTCTCGCCTATGTCGCAGGGTCGCGCCTCACCAGGCCCTCGCAACATGCTTCCACGGGTCGACACTAGTTTCGGCAGCCGGGGTTCTCCAGCATATCAAATGACGTCGCCTTCTGAGTACAGCAACCGCGGTATTTCACCATCCCAAGGTGGCGCCCCGTATCCCAATCGTGGAGCCGCTACCTCCCCCTTCGGCGGATCTGCCTTTGCTCCATATGACCAACGCGGGCCGGCCATGGGTCCCTCCTACGAGATGTCGCCGGTAGAGGCCAACACTACCGACAGTTACTCATTCGACCGCCACGCCAACGCCGGGTCCCCGAACGACTATCAGCCGCGGCAGCTTCCGAATGCCCTTCGAGCCGGTTCACCCGCACCGGTGCAAGCCGCAGGACCGCCTCGAGCAGGCACTGCTCCGCCGTCGAACCCTCGCGCTGGTCTGCCCGCCACCTTGCAGTCAGCTATCCAGCGACGCGAAGCATCCCAGCCGTACTCCACTCCTGGCATGCCTATGCAACAGCAGCAGCGCAGCGCCACCGCACCTCTTGCGCAGTCGCGCTACGCACCCGGACCTCCAGGCTCGACCCGGTACTGAACACTGTTCCTCCTTCCCGCAGTACTCCTTGCCATTGACGCATTGGCCGATCACGATGGATACCATGTCTGGCTGTCGACATCGCAGCTGGCGCTTTTTGCATGCATATTACTTGCATTCTCCGGCGTTCGATTCTCTTCCTCGATGGACCACCATTTTTGTAGCATTAACCGACTACTTACCGAACTTTACATACACTGCAACGACGGCGACCCCGCTCACGAGATGAGCGGAGGCTTAATGAATCATCTGTCTACTTTGTTCGAGATACCCCTTCGCCGCTGGCTTCGAGCGTCTCTTCGCTTTGCCACTGGTTGGGGAAACATTTATGCGACATGCGGGAGGAGAGGATGCGTAACATAGGGAAAGATCTGAGGACTGATTGTAAATGGCGTGTATCATATAGATTAGCTTGCGGAGAATAGCTGAAATCTTGGGATGACCATGACCATTTCTCTTGTTTGGTTTCGTTTTTTCGATGACTGATACGGAGTCCACCTCGTGCAGGTGAGATCGGTCACTGTGACGGCTGGCATGGAATGGATCAAGTGCTTGTTCAGTTCTGAACTCTATACGGAGATAAACACCAGCAATCGATCTGCCATCGGAGAACGCGTATTCGATGGCGCAACACGTCAGCTTGCCAGTTTGAAACGATACCATGGTGACTCAACTCCCAATTCAATGCAGCGCTAGGATTAAGCAAGGTGCTATGCATGTGTATCTCTATCGTTCGAACTCCAGCGCTCCCTTATCTATCCGGCCAGGGTATCGTTATCTATAGCGAAGACTTCCTTGAACTCCGCCTCATTGCTCGTCTTCGTCTTCGGCTCACTCTTGTGCCCCCGTCCACCAAATCCCCACCTAATCTGGTTCGCCCAGCGGCCCTCGACACCCAGATCATCCGCCCACGCCCACACGAGCCCCGGGCTCTTCTGGAACATGCGCCCCGCGAAGATGATATCCAGGCCGTCCTTCTCCAGGTATCCGTTCGCCTGCTCGCCGTTCGTAATCGACCCCACGGCCGACACGAGCATCTTGTCGCCGACCCTGTCCTTGACCGCCTTCGCAAACGGCTCCTGGTATCCCGGGCCAGGCTTGATCTTCTGCGCGGGGTGCAGCCCCGCGGACGATACGTCGAGCACGTCGACGCCGCGCGCGGCAAGCATCTCAGCGAGGCGCACCGTCTCGTCGATGGTCCAGCCTTGGATGCCGGTGTCGGCGAGCCAGTCGTCTGCGCTGATGCGCAGGAGGAGTGGCATCGAGTCCGGGATGGCGGCGCGCGCGATGTCGACGACTTCGAGCGTGAGACGCGTGCGGTTCTCGAAGGAGCCGCCGTACTCGTCGGTGCGGTGGTTGGACGCCGGCGAGAGGAACGAGTGCAGGAGGTAGCCGTGCGCGTTGTGGATCTCGATCGCGTCGAAGCCTGCTTTCAGCGCACGCCCGATGGCGTCCTTGAAGGCCTGCTTGAAGGCCTCGATGTCCGCCTTGGTCATCGCCTTGGGCTGCGCGTGGTTCTCGTTGAAGGGGATCGCCGACGGCCCGTAGACGTTGTCCGGCCAGCCGCCGAGCTCCTTGGTCGCGACGGCGCCCATGGAGAGCCACGGCGCGACCGTCGATGCCTTGCGCCCGGCGTGTGCGAGCTGGATGGCGATCTTCTGGTTCTGCGAGTGCGCGAACTCGACGACGCGGGCGAGCGGCGCGATCTGCGAGTCTTGCCAGAGCCCGCAGTCTTGCGGCGTGATGCGGCCCTCAGGGAGGACCGCCGTCGCTTCGACGACGGTGAGGCCAGGACCGCGCTGGAGGATGCCGCCGAGGTGTGTGAGGTGCCAGGCTGTCTGGTGGCCGTTCTCGGCAGAATACTGGCACAGCGGGGCGAGGAAAATGCGGTTCTGGACTTCCATGCCGCGGATCTTGAGCGGCTGGAAGAGCTTGGGGATCTTGTCGCTGCCATCTTTCATGCCAATCGCAGTGCCCGCTGGAGGACTCTGTTCCGGCGTGAAGTAGGAGACCTGCTGGCGTCAGTCCGTACTCAACGATTGGGGTCGGTAGGAAACATACACCCTTCGCAGGTTTGTTTACGAGACGGTCTTCGCCCTCTACCGTCTTCGGAAGCGCATGGTGCGAGTGTTGCGTCGTTGTCATGGTGCCCTGCGTTGCGAACGTAAACCAATTAACAAAAGACAGAACCAGACTGGGGTATAGAGCTCAATTGACAGTGCAGTGACCTGGGAGGCACAGAGGCGCGCTCCTGCGCTTTTATACTCATCTCATTCTTCCGAAAAATCGACGACGGCTAGTGACGTTGCTCCGAAGTCGACAGGTAAACCCTGACGGTGGGGCCCATTCGGCGATGCCCGTCCTTCCTCGATAGGGATAGCACATCAATGATTTCTAAGGCAGAGGTTTCTGTAGAAATGATGCCATGGTCACCAGTGCTGCTTCATCATGCCATGCAGGGCTAGTGTCAGAAGGTGTCAGAAGGCATGACAATCTGAGTGGGCACCTTCGTATACAATACTCGTTGTAGGCACCACATTGCCCAATCACAGATGCTTACCTGCAGCATCTGCTTGCTTAGCGGAACAACAATACTGCCAGCGGATGGTATATTGCTAAGCAACCCACTTCTCGGTGGAGGGCATTCGGTAGTGTCGTTCGGGGGTGTCGGGCCAGAGTAGGCCCTCCGAACGCAAGGCCACGTTGTGTCGGCAAGATAGGAATAAGTGAACCAGTTGAGCCATTTATCAGCATGGTCGATATAAGCAAAGATGTATGGTAGCGGACTTGCCGGACATGCTTGTTCGTGGAGATTGGTGATGTTCGCAAAGGCGGCTGGATGGAGACATTTGTCCAGTGAATACGTGCGCCGCCCCTGTTCGGGCCGAACATCACTATCACTGCTTCCGAACTCCGGCCTGACCGGCAATGGCAGCTTCCAGACACTTCAAAGTCATTCTACATGATGTGATGCGTGTTGTCGGGCTGTGGCCTGCATAGGCGTCTGAATCGCCTCCAATCTTGCCGAATTTCACCGTGCTAAGACTTTAGTGCTGCAATCGACAATGAGGGAAAACGTGCCGAATACAGCACATGTACCGAGAGACTGAAGTCCTTGTGCCAGAGCTGCCAAGTTCTATACATTTGTTGTTGTTTGGAACATATATGCGGATGCAAAACGCCGGTCCGATATTTCGAACATTCACGAATCGACTCAACAAAGTGTTGCCCACCGCCCACTGTGCGGCAACTGTAATAAACCCATGAGAGAGGACGATCCAAGGTACTCTGTACGAAGCTCGCGGCCTTGGTGTGCCTGGCACAGGCAGGGTTTCCGTTATTGTCGTGAAGTCATTGGCGTTTCATAAATGCCAACCCTCTAGTGCTGCAAACGATTGCACTCAAATATGCTGTTTTGGGTAGGAAAAGAACAGTGAGGACAGCACTAAGGTATCCAACAGACAATCCACGAAGCTTGGTGTCTGGCGAGCATGTGCGCAAGTTGTGTACCAAGCCACGACCAAATCCCCAAGGCGAGGCCACAAAATAATGTGAAGAGCGAAAGCACAACAGGGTTCCTTCACTGCGTTCGTGCCCCTAGATCGAGGTCTAGGCGTACTATTACTTCAGGCACACACTGTATTCTTCCTGCAGCAGTTGAACTATAATCAGACGAGCACGTTCACATTACACTAGACAGCGTAAGACCGATTGCCTTCTTCGTGGCTCGACGTCCGCAAGTGCTACGTGTCTGGAGCCTCTCGAGCGCAACCAAGCGGGCGGACATCCGATGGCCGCTTTGTTGCTGCCTTGGAAGAGTCATTTGCTCGATGCATGCGGAAGAACAGCTGGTGATAGCGGCAAACAGTTACGGCGACGTTGCAACTGTGTAGGAGTGCATGGCCGGCTATTGGTGGGGAGACTTGTTGGGAGGATGACTAACAAGGCCGCCTTGACCGCCTCCGCAAAGGACACAGTTGCGAAGAGGTGTGGCGGGGCGCTTGGCGAGCCGGCCCCCGATAGTCGATAACGGCGGGGAGAAGGGGCGCGACGGCGAGAGAAGAGAAGCGAGTCGACGAAGCATGCCGGCAGCTTCCAGAGGGATCGCAATGGGATGTTCTGTCCCTCACGGCGCAGGTACTAGCTTCCCCGAGCGGCTGTATCACCGCCATCAGATATTGCTATTCCTACCAGGCCGGGCGCGGAAGCTTCTAGCAGCGGGTCTCGCTACACGTGTTATGTAGATGGCGCATGAAAATAGGTGAAATTGAGGCTGATGGGCGCTCTCGGGCCACCCAAAGAGGCAAAGGGTCATAGCTTCCACGAATACTGCACTGTGTCCTCTACTGAAAGTGCAGCGCCCACCACCATATAACGCCGCAACGACTGGCTCTCGCTCCGTCTCACTCCGTCTCACTCCCTCCACTCTCCCATCCACCGCCAATTGTCTTTCCTTCCCTTTTTGTTTTCCTGAGATACCCGGGGCCTTTGCCTGCTCCACCACACCGCAGCGAGTGCTCCCACCGAGCAAACACTCAGCTTCTTCGTTGTCCGTCTGTACACACAACACCACAATGGCGCGGCGATCACGGGGCGCAGACCGGCGCTCGACATGGTCCATCGCCTTCTATCTTCTCCTCGTCCTCGTGGGCGGTCTGATGATGGCGCGGACGGCCCGCGCCGATGACCAGGCGCCCCTCAAAGACGACGAGGCTACGAGCGTCTCCGGGCCCGTCATCGGTATCGATCTGGGCACCACCTACTCTTGTGTCGGCATCATGAAGAACGGAAAGGTCGAGATCATGGTCAACGACCAGGGTAAGCACACATGCCACCAAACTGCCGCAGACGACGCTGACCACTGTCTGCAACAGGTAACCGCATAACGCCTTCATGGGTGGCATTTACCGACGAGGAACGCCTCGTCGGAGACGCCGCGAAGAACCAGTACGCGAGCAACCCCCACCGGACCATCTTCGACATCGTGAGTACAATCGGCTGCTGGTGCGGAGTGGGAAGCTGACAGGTGGCAGAAACGTCTCATCGGACGCAAGTTCAACGAAAAGGATGTCCAGAACGATATCAAGCATTTCCCCTTCAAAGTCATCAACAAGGTATGCGCATTGCTTTGCCTCTGCGAAATCGGCCGTGGCTAACAATCTTCGCAGAATAACCAGCCCCGCGTCCAAGTTGAAGTTCAAGGCAAGGAGAAGATCTTCACCCCCGAAGAAATATCCGCCATGGTCCTCGGCAAGATGAAGGAGGTTGCTGAGAGCTACCTCGGCGAGACTGTCAAGAACGCCGTCGTCACCGTCCCCGCTTACTTCAACGACGCCCAGCGTGCCGCCACCAAGGACGCAGGAACCATCGCCGGTCTTAATGTTCTCCGTGTTGTCAACGAACCCACCGCCGCCGCTCTGGCCTACGGCCTGGACAAGCAGCAGGACAAGAAGGAACGCCAGGTCCTCGTCTACGACCTCGGCGGTGGCACTTTCGATGTCTCCATCTTGGCTATTGAGGAGGGCGTCTTTGAGGTCCAGGCTACCGCTGGTGATACTCATCTTGGTGGTGAAGACTTCGACGCCCGTGTCATCAACCACTTCGCGAAGAAGTACAACAAGGAAAAGAACGTGGACATCACCAAGGATGCGAAGACCATGGGTAAACTCAAACGTGAAGTTGAGAAGGCGAAGCGCACGCTCTCTTCTCAGAAGACCACCAAGATCGAGATTGAGTCCTTCCACAAAGGCGAGGACTTCTCCGAAACCCTCACCCGCGCCAAGTTCGAAGAGCTCAACGCCGACCTCTTCAAGAAGACCCTCAAGCCCGTTGACCAGGTTCTCAAAGACGCTAAGCTCAAGAAGAGCGAGATCGATGACATTGTCCTCGTTGGTGGCTCTACCCGTATTCCCAAGGTTCAGTCTATGCTTGAGGAGTACTTCGGAAAGAAAGCTCGCAAGGACGTCAACCCCGACGAGGCTGTCGCCTATGGCGCTGCCGTTCAAGGTGGTATTCTTGCTGGTGACGAGAAAGCCGAGGGTCTCATTCTCATGGACGTTAACCCACTTACGCTCGGTATCGAGACCACTGGCGGTGTCATGACCCACCTGATCAAGCGTGGTACGACGATCCCCACCAAGAAGAGCCAGATCTTCTCTACCGCCGCCGATAACCAGCCCGTCGTTTTGATCCAGGTATTTGAAGGCGAACGCTCATTGACTAGCCATAAGTGAGTACTTTCTTCATTTCAGATTATTATTATGTTTTCCCACTTTCCTTTGGAACATGACGGTCTTTCGAACATGACGGTCTTTGGTCGGTGCACGGCCGCGCCTTCTCTCTCGGAGTTGAGGAAGTGGCACCCACAACCATTGCGACTTCCTCACTTACCGGCACGATGTCACCAAAATCGAGTCGATTCTCTTCCCCCGACCTTGACTCAATCACTCAACCTGGGCGAGTATGGCCAACTACGATGCCGCCGACATCGACGCACTCATTCTGCACCTTACCTGGGCTTGCATCAATGTCACGAACTGGATCGCCCCTCGCTTTCGCGCTCTTTTCCCTTCATTTGATCATGTCGGTGGCCTCCTTCCCAAGCTTGGTCTCACCTTCGTGGACGGCCTGTACGACATCATCCAGTCTAGCTCACCACCTACCATCGAATGGCTTCTCTCTCTTCCCTCCGATATACCATCGGGCTGCTGGGGTCTGTACGTGCTTGTCCTCCAGAAGGGTGAGCAGTACAAGCTCTACGTCGGCTCTGGGACCTCAGCATCCAGGAATGGTGCTCGCTCCCGCATCCTGCAACACAGAAACCGCACTGTTGAACCCGAAGGGCTTCGCGATGCAAAGAATGACGGCTATGTGCAAATCCATGAATGCTTGCTGGCCCGGTGTCCCAAGCCTGCTGCAAAGGATGTCCCGGTATTCCGCACTGCCATGGTCGCTGTGGAAGCTGCTATCCATCTTATCTTCTGGCCAATGCGCAAAGTCACCATACATTATGGGTTCCCGGATGCACCATGGCCTCGAAACGCATACAAATATGGTGGTTGTTGCACCCACAACCCCCTTACTGAGGGTGTCCTCAACGGCAAAGACAACATTGGATTCACCGCCGAGCAGCTGGAAGACATGGCCAGGCTCGCCCTCGAACATAAACATGCATGGAGGAGAGCCTACGATAAAAAGCTGCGTGCAAACCCGACTCCTCAGTACATCGCCAGGATCCGTGCCAACGGTAGGAGGCAAACTCCCCAGAGGCTTGCGAAGCGACAGCAGGATGTTAAAGCCAAGCGGTTTCACTGCACCCCTTGTGACCGGAGTTTTGGCAGCAACGTCCTCCTTCGTAGACACCTTGCCACAGATCGTCACAAGTCTGTGGTCGCCGATGGGTGTGGACTATTCTGCGAACCTTGCAACTACCAGGCCAAAGACCGAAATGTTCTTCACCGTCATCAATCGAGTGCTCTCCACAAAGCCCGTGTTGCTAATTTTTCTCAACAGTAACCAGCTTGGCAAGTTTGAGCTGACCAACATTCCGTAAGTTGATTCGCCAGAGTCCATGCCCTTACGACAGACGCTGACCACTATGCAGTCCCGCACCCCGTGGCGTTCCTCAGATCGAGGTCACCTTCGAACTCGATGCCAACGGTATCCTCAAGGTCTCTGCCGTTGACAAGGGCACGGGCAAAGCCGAGAGCATCACCATTACCAACGACAAAGGCCGCCTCTCCGCTGAGGAAATCGAGCGTATGGTCGAGGAGGCCGAGAAGTACGCGGAGGAAGACAAGGCTACCCGTGAGCGCATTGAGGCCCGCAACAAGCTCGAGAACTACGCCTACAACCTCAAGAACCAGGTCAACGACGAGGATGGCCTTGGCGGCAAGATCGATGCCGAGGACAAGGAGACCATCACCGAGGCCATCAAGGAGACTCAAGACTGGCTTGAGGAGAACGCCGCAGAGGCTGCCACCGAAGACTTCGATGAGCAGTTCGAGAAGCTCTCCAACGTCGCTTACCCCATCACCTCCAAGCTGTATGGCGGAGCTGGTGGCGAGGGCGCCGACGAGGAGCCTGGCCATGACGAGTTGTAGAGAGATGAAAAGTCTGATGCATGCATAGGTTTGTGAGGAGCCAGCTGTCATGTCGGCTTTAGCCGTGTATGAGTAGCATAAATGCAGTCGGTCGTCCGGTCTAGACGCATCGGTTCATGTGGAGTATTTGGGCTGTTTTCTTATGGTAGCATGTCAATGAAAAGTTCGAAATGCATCGGGCTTAGCAATCCGTGATGCCTCTTGTGTGGCTGTGCTTTCCTCCCTTGTTTGCGCTTTCCGTTGCGGTGGACCGGTCGTGCCTGCCAAAGCCCAAATTCCAGGATTCCGACATTGTACCAAACGAGGTCCAGGTTCCTGTCCTCCTCACGCATTGCTTTTCATACACTCTCGTCCCAACGCTTGTCTTCTCTCGTCCTGGTTTTGTCTCGCAATCGATCGTCGAGCCGTGAATCGCGACGATAGCAGTACGCGTGCGGAAGGAATGATCGACGAATCCGCCATGAAGTGCCTGAGCAACATCAACGGCAGGGGCGGAACTTGCACATCGCTCGATGTCAGTAGGTTTACGGCAACAACATCGCTTGAGGCATCTACTGGCGTTATGATAGGGATGGCGACCGACCGACGACAGCGGACGCACCCTAAGATTGTTCTGCAGATGAGGATTGACTGCCACTATGAAACGCGACGCGTCCGGACACGGCCTAATCATATCTGCAGCCATGGGTCCTGTGCCTTCCGTTGGTCACTCATTGAGCAGCCTGTACTTGGTCAATATACGGAGCAGCGAGGATAGCACCGCTTCATCAATGTCCCTTCTCAACCTACCTATGCCGCAATCTTGCTAGATAGGACACACGCATTCACAGCCAGAGCAGGCAGATTATTTCTAATTTTTACATTAGACGAACGAAAACTAACATTCCATACAGTTAAACAGTTATACATTGATGCGAGATACGCCAAAGGACGGTACAGAAGAAGGCCTGTATCCTAACCTGTTTCTTAAGAGATACCCAAATAGGTTTTGCGCAGGGGTATCTCGAGAAAGAGCAGCATGATACCAAAAAGCAATGGAACGACCCAACACCGGAGACAACAGACCGACGACGTGCTTAGTAGCGGTCGCCGTGGATGGTGACCTCGAGATGCTCGCCATCCTCGGCCATCTGGCATCCACCAGAAGGATCCTGGGTGAAGGGGTCCTTGCCAACCATGCAAGGTCCCTTGGTAGCGCTGCCGACGTTGATATCATAGTCGCCGCCACCTGAACCGCACCGTTCAGCACCCTGGCCGGTGCAGATAAAAGTGCAAGCGTCTCCAGATCCGTCGAAGCCACTAGTACACTTGGAGCCCTTCGCAGTGAGCTTGATACCCTTCATGTTGATCTCACGAGAGATATCGAAGCAGCCATTGGCTCCAGAGCCGAAAGTGAACTCGAGGATAGACTCGTTGAGGAGACCCATGAACAGATTGGAATCGGGGAAGGCAGCACCGCAGCCACCAGAGAAGCCATCCGCGGCGGAAAGCTTCTGGCTCTCTCCAGCACCGAGCTTGATGGAGATGACGGGCTTGTTGTTGTTGATCCACATGGTCGACTTGCCCCAGCAGTAGACCATGGCGTGGTCCTTACCGCTGTTGGTGAAGGTGACGGAGTGCTTGCCACCGTCGCCAATCCACATCTGTCCGTTTTCGGTTTTGGAGTTGAGACCAATCTGGGCTCCGAGTGCCGAGACGAGATCTTCGAGACCGTCAAGGAGTCCAGATGCGATCGATGAAGAGCCGGAAGTGCTCTCAGCGGGGGCGGCGGCCTCGGTGGACGACGAAGCGGGCTGAGAAGCGGCGTACGAAGCCGCAGGAGAGGGGGCCGGAGTAGCAACAGCCTCGGGCTCGGACGAGGCAGGAGATGGGGAGGGCGCAGCAGGAGCAGCAGAGGACGAGGCTCCATTGCCGTAGTTGACTTTGCTCCAGTCAACACCGCTGAGATCGTACGAGACAGCCTTCCAATCGACGTCCTGGGCGTCGCGCTTCACGTCGCTACAAAATGTGTCAGTACGACAATGTGGAGTCACGCCCACGGGATTACTCACTGTCGCTTGTGGAAGCTGGCATGGCGGAGACCCGAGGAAGCGGCAGCCTGACCGGCGGCGAGGGTGCCCAGCACCAAAGCAGACTGGTAACGCATTTCGCAGGAAGTGATGCAGACGGCTTCGTGGGAAAATGTGTTGTAGGTCGTTAAGTCGTGGGGAGTGCAAGTCGTCGAGTTATGTGTGCGATTTGAAGGAGTGACTGGGGTGAATTGTTGGGATCACTGCGTGAATGAGTGAACGCGTGATTGTTGGTATTCAAAACGAGGGGACTGGGTCACAATAAGAACCTCCGGGCTGGGTGACTGACGGGGAGAAAAGGACGCAAAGAGCGGCGGGAGACGGGACCATTTGAGGCGCGCTCCGTCAGCTGGATTCAGGAGCCATATGGACCGCCTGCTGGGTTCAGGAGCGATCTGTGTCGCCCGCGAGCCGACGGTGACGGACTGGGGGGCCTGTTGTCGACGGGGCCATCTCATCTCCCGTGGCTGGCGCGCTGCCTGAAACAGCATCGCGCCTTGCCTTGCGCAGCGACAATTACCGTGGCCATCTATGCGCTGCCAATGGGAAGGCGTGCCTGAGTCTGGGGTCACCAAGGCACAGCCCGATGATTGGTGTACCTGAGCAATGCGGCCTTGGTGCTCCGACGTTTCGACTCCTGGGATGCCCACGACACTTGTCCATGTCAGCGCAAACACTGAACAGGCCGTGGGTACGGGCTCGTGTGAGCAACCCATTTGCCAGTCCGCAAGGCGCTCACTGCTGACGTTGGTGGGCGTCGGTGGATGCTGGCATTCACAATGCCCCGTCTGCGAGGAGCGGCGGCTGTCAACCGCGCATTCTCCCGATTCACCTCCTTTCGCCAGTGGAGATTGACCAATAACACTCGGGCCAGCGGTTTCTGTGGACGCGCAATGAGGATTTACGCTTTGTGGGGATCGCGACGCTACCATTGGTGGAGCGCCGAGATTTCTGTTCGCCGCACATCGAGTGAAGACGCGTCGACTTCCAGACCCCGTCCCCTCGACATTGATGAAGCGCTCGGCGCACTTGGTCGCTTCTTCAGAATTTGGAGTCTCTCCTGCGCCCTCTGTGGCGAAGCGGTCGTGGCACTTCGTCCGGCGGGTTCACGCCGATCGGTGTCATAGTTGCAGGCACGGCAGATTGTGAGTGGGTCTCTTTTATTGTCGTTACCGACCTGAACAGATTATGCGACAGCTAGTATAAATTATAATATATTAATTATAGTAAAATAATATACTAAATAAAAATATAAAACTAAAGAGGTTTAATAAAATAATAGTAGGGTTTTTAAGTATCTATATTATAAATAGTAACCTTAATACTATAATAAAGAGTAACTCTTTTATAAAAAAGGGCTCTTTAAAAAAATATTAAATACTTAAGTATAAATAACTATATCTTTTATTATTTTACTTTTACTAATATTTTAACTATAACTCCTAATACTATAAAAGCTAATAGTTATATTTAATACTAAACCTACTAAGGGGGTATATATTTTTATTATTAATAAAGACGTCTTTAACTTATTAAATTATTATATAAGTAAAGTAATCGAACCGAACGTTATAAAAGATAAATATAAATAAAAAAAATATATTATAAATAAAATAAAAGTACCTAATAATAAGTATAAAATTAAACTTTTAAAAGTATATCTTATTATTTTAAAGAGGTAGTATAAGTCTACTATTTTTAAATAATATATATTTATTTATATATAGATAAGTAAAGACGCCTATTATAACTATAAGTAAAAGTATATTAACTATTAAATAGTAGCTTTTTAAGCTATTATTAATAAAAATAATACTAAAGAAAAGTTTAATTTAAAATAGTAAACTATAAAAAAAAATTATTAAATATAATAATAAGTAGATAGAGAACCTTATAGAGAGAACCTAAAAGTAATAAAAAAAATAGGTTAATAGTAATTAATTAAATTATTAACTTTATATATAGTTATGTGTAGTATTAATAAAGCGATATAATAGCTCCGCATCAAAGAGCGCAGCAGATTATGACGCAAATAACTCTCATGCGCACAAAATTCTACCAGAGCCCGGCGATACTGCCGCAAGTCTGCAGCTGAGCCATTTCTTCACAGCCTGACATCACGAAAACGCAGCGCAGGTGCAGTCCTGCCACCCCAGGAACCAAGCTTATTGCTCTCGCAACGTGGATGTGCCCCGTCGTGCGGAATCAACAAGGAACGACGCCTTTCGGTCCGCCAGTCGGGTTCAGGCACAAAACTTTGACCCCAAGCGAGCAAACGAGCAGAGTCTAGGCATACACACGCGGCAGGCCGAGCGAACGTGAAGCGCAGCCGTTGGTTGCTGGACAACTGCTCACGTAGGCCCTAACGGGTATCACAATCGGTGCGGCATAGAGGTGTCATTGATACGCCACAAGCGAAGGGTCTTCCTAAGACTCTCCGAAAAGGCTTTTCCTCGCAACCTCACTGGAAGACGCTACCCCATCGCAATTTCAAGACGCAGCCTTCGCAGTCACGTTTTTCTTTTCGCTGCATTAGAGCTGCAGATTCTGCGTCTAGCGAGGGATAAACGGCAGAGCAAACCGACCGCATTATGTGCCGTCTAGCTACGCCATAATGGAAGCGTTCACGTCGGTGTTTTACCTCCTGCCGGCCTCGAGAGCGAGGCCGGTGCCATCTATAACGAGATACTCGTGGTTGTGCCGTGGTTGGACTTCCCGAGCCGCACGGCACGGCTGCATATCAGCTTCGACCATCAGCGCCACGATTCCACGACCCTCAGCAACGCTCCGAACGTAAGTCGATCATCGGCCCCTCATTGCTCGGTTTATCGATACCTAGACAGCGGTGATCCTTATCGATAGAGTGATGGGGTGTGATGTCATGCAATATTTTGTATGTAATGCAACTCCATCTAGTGGGGTGTTTGCCCGGGCGAGGGAAGACGAGGCCTACGTGAGATGCTACAGGCTTCCGATTCATGTGCCGTGGTTGGGATACGCTTGCTAGATGCGGTGAATGTCTGCAGAGAGAGCTTGCTCTACCCGGTCAGCTCCGAGCGCGGAAAGTGTTTGCGAAGGGAGGTCCACATTGCCAATAGGCATATACAGCGCAGATCTTGTTTCGCGCTTATCTGCGCTAGAAAACACTGCTGCGCTAGGCCTCTTCCGCCGCCACCCGCAGCCTTAAGTGCGACGTCCCATTTTCGTATGTACGAGAAGACGTCGTTGCAGGCCTTGAGGCTCAGCGACGACGTGCCAAATCACCGTTTGACACGTTAAACGAACGACCAATTTCTCAAAGGAACGTAGTACAGTGCGTCTAATTATCTCGTTTGTTTAGCATCGCACAGCCTCGCATCTCTTCGAGCGGGACCGACTGTGCTGTTTGGCGAACACTCGTTCGAGCAGTTCGCTCGGGGTGCAGTCCAAGGGCGGTGCGGATGATCTGCAGTGTTCATTCGCGCTGCGGTTTTGAAACAAGGTGGTTTGCGGAGTCCGCTGAAGAGATCTGTCGGAGCTGAGCTGAGCTGAGAGGCTGGGCATGACGCTATTTTGAGAGAATGTGGGGTGTCGGGCAGAGGTAGGTGTACAAATTTAAGATGCTGTTATAGTTATAGTTTGCAAGATTCGTGATTATGGGTAGGTGTTGCGGTAGTGGGATAGCGGCATGTACGTACCGGTACATACATTTACCAGAACAGCCTGTCTTGCCTTTCCAAATATAAAATCCTTCGTCACAATCGATGACTAGCAAAGTAAGTTGCTCAATGCCGTCACCCAAGGCCACCGCATGCATCCTACCCTGTGATACCGCCCTTCTAATACCGAGCTCACCACGCCCGTCAACGTACACTCCTCCTGCGTTCGCCCTCTCGGTCCTCGCACCCTCTCCGTATGCACAACGTGCACATGTTCGTTTCTTATGACACCGCCACCCTAAACTCAGGCTTATAGCACCGGAAGTCCGACAAGGAATGCCTGTAGCCATAATACCTATTTCGGAAACCGCGCCACTTCCAAAGATCGCTATAGTGTCCAAACGGATCTGATACGGACGTATAAGTCTGTAAAGACTTTCTGGCGAGCCTATCCGCTTATGCCGCTCATATGGACTTTTGAGTTGAGAGGTTTACGTGCTGTCTCCGGACGTCGCGACCTTGTGGGTCGAAAAGTAAAGTAAGAGGTTTCGTTGCGATGCGTATGGGTGGTCTAGATCTGCATGATTTGAAGGATTCCGGAGGTGTTAGAGATGCTTGTAGTACTACACACTACCCCTAGCACATGGTATGGTTCTCTAGCCCCAGAATACCTGTGAATTTGGAACCAGGCGCATACACTCTTAAGTACCGAAAAGTGTATGTGGCGTAGGGTTATTCGGTCCACCATGTAACTTTAGAAAGGGTCACGTTTGTGCTAGGGTCACAGGAGAGCATGGTGGGCTGTTGGTAAGAATATGGTGCCGTATGTTGCTAACGAAAAACCGACCTTGGTAAGACTTGTGCCGTCTGAAAGCAATATCCGTAAGCATGCGAGCGCTTTGCGCAATGATGGTAATCTACAGTACCAAATCATAGACCCCAAGGCCAATAACGTGCATTATCCGGTAGTAATGCTCCTCCAACTGTTTTAGGACACTTTCAGCACAGCACTCATTCCGATATTACTTCACCCATATGCTCTCATCGCCTCCGACTCCGACCTCGATGAGTCACTTCCAGGGCTCTGCACCTCCATTTCTACATCTTCCTGGCCCTTCTCCCCCACCGCCGCCATCACGGGGCTCCCCGGCGTCGTGTTCGCAGGCGTCTGTCCCGCGCTCTTCGGCGTCTTCGACCCATGCGCACTGTTTAGCTCTTTCGGCATTTTATGCTCCTTCTCGAATGGCGTCATAAGAAAGCCTATTCCCGCCAGCACTGTCAACTCTATCCACACACACTTCAGGCTCTCCGCGAAGCCGTGCACGATCTCGGCCCGAACGGCAGGCTCAAACGTCTTGATGAAGGCGGAAGTAGCGCGCTGATATCCCTGGCCTTTCTCGAGCTGGAATCATGCGGTAGGAGACGGGATGCTCGGTAGGAGCGACACAAAGCGCACGTTGAATATCGTGCCGGGGATGGCGACGCCGAAGAGCGAGCCTGCCATACAGAGAAACGCCCAGGAGCCGGATAGCTGGCCGGTCGTAGCGCCAGGAAGCTTGACTTGCACAGCAGGTAGCATGCTAGAGGTGACGATGCCGCAGCCGACGGCGGGGAAGAGCTATAGGCAGAGCCATGCGGCTAGCGGCCAGCCTTGCTCAAGCATGATCCAGAGCCTGAGACCGAGCGTCATGCAACTGAACCCGATGATGTGGATAGGTCGGTATTTGCCCAGAATGTGAGGAGCGGACCAGCTGCGGCAGCGAGCACGACGATGACGAGGGTCGTGGGGAGGACTTCGAGACCGGACTGCGTGGATGAGGAGCCACTGACGGCTTGGAAGAACGACGGGAGATAGAATTGGAAGCCGTAGGTTATGGATCCGTGGATAGGGGTTAGCGCGAAAGCCACGTTCGTGGTGCGGTTCCAGAAGACTTCCTTGGGCATGATCGGGTGGGCGCAGTACTTTGAGCGTTGTAAAAGTGCGAACCCGATGAAGCCTGCCACGCTGAATACGAGCGGGACGACGATGGCAGGATGGTCCCAAGGGTGGGAAGCGCCGCCTGTGCTGAGCGCAACTAGCAGCATGATGACGGATATTATAAGGAGCGTGGTGCCGCCTATGTTCATCTTCTTGATTCCCTCGTTGAAGTTCATATTGGTCATCTTGAGGCCCCTGCCGACATGCAGCCAGAAGCACATGACGACTATGGAGATGACGCACGCGGGGATGTTGAGGAGGAAGCACTACCGCCAGCCGTGCTCGACAAAGACACCTAGAAGCGGCCCTACCTAGGTAGAGTCGTGCCGATGGCGAAGACAGCATACTTGAGGTGGGGGCGTCGCTTCCTGAGCGGAATAATGTCCCAAAGAATCATCTCGGCGAAGAGGTCGATGCCGCCATTGCCCAGCCCTTGCACAACGCGGCCAAAGATGAGGACTGCGCCTGATTTCGCACCCCCGCACATCGCGCTGCCGATGGCAAAAACCAGCATCGCCGCTATCATGGGATACTTGCGTCACCGCATCTCTCCCAACTGGCCGTACGAAGGCTGGAAAATCGTGCTCGCGAGCAAGAATGCTGTGGCTACCCACGAGAACTGCGTGCCAAGATTGGGAGCATCCGAGATTGTTGGAAGTGCCGTGTTGGTGACGCTTCCTTCCAGGGCGGAGAGTAACAGCGGGATATATTTCTTTACGTTTATCCGTGGGAGCTGTATCGACTTCGTGTACGCTACGTCCTCACTTAACACAGAGGTGAGTAGAACAGAGAACAGCGGGATATATATCGCCTAAGACTAGGTCTTCTCACACCCACTTCTGGAACTAATTCTTAATACGCCTATTAGACCTATATTAAACTCTTATATACTATCTAGCTACTTTTTAGATAAAAATTTTATTTAGTAAATATATATTTTTACTTTCTTTACGCCTTTTATACTTTACTATTATAAATAGTTTATTTTTTAAGTCTAATAAGATAAGTTTTTATACTTAAATACCCTATTATTATTAATATATATATTTATATACTAATCGAACAAATAGTGTAGCTATAGTAGCTCGGGGCAAATAAAAGGAGTATATTATTAATATAAAAAGAATTTTCTATACTATTAGGATAACTATACTCTGCTTATACAGAGTAATAGTCGTTTATAATATTATAGTAAATAGGAAATAGTATAAAATAATAAATAATAATAGTTATACCTTAATATATTTTCTTATTCTTTCTACTATTTATATAATAGCTAAATAGGGGTTCTATACGCTAGTATAAATTATATAATTATATAATTATAGCTATATAATCTATACGCTCTGTATTACTAGTAAATTTATTTAGGTTAACTACTCTATATATATTAGTAACTATTCTTTTTATAGTAATACTATATAAATACTCTATTTTTTTATAGCTTTTTTATATATATAAATAATTAGTTCTTTTTTCTATACGAGTGTCTCTTTATCTTAATATATTTTTATATAACTAAATTATAGTCTGTTATTCGCGCGTTATATAATAATAAAAAGTAAAATAGTATAGTATACTACTACTTATTAATTAAGATTATAGTAAACTAAAGTAAAAAATTAATAACTTTATATATTACGCGAAAGTAAAAAGTAAGATTATAATAAATAAAAGTAAGGAGTTATTATATAATTATTAAAAACAGCCGGTCTAAAGTTGTATAAAATAATAGTATATAAAAAAAAGCTTTTTTTTTTCTATAATATTTTTTTTTTTAGTTTTTATTTATTATTATCTTTGTACGTAGTTTTAGATATTATTTTTTTTTTAACTTTTTAGCTATCTTCTTTTATATAGAGTTAACTTTTAATAAAATTTTTAAAATAGCTCTAGTTTTACACAAACAGTAATAGTAGTAATTATAATAAATTATAATTATACCTAACTTTATTCTTATATAAGCCTTTATATCTAGTAGTAGAATCTAAGTTACTATTTTTACTAAAATAGCTACTAATAGGATATTTTTATTAGTTTTTTATATTAATATATATATATATATATCCCTCTATAATTCTTTCTATATAGTAATATTTTATAAAATAATAAGTATATAGTATACTAGTTACCCTTATATAATATAAATATTATTTTATTTAATAATACTAACTTAACTTTTTTTACCGCGAAAATCTTTTATTATAAAGACTATTTTTATACGCTCTTTATATAGTCGCGTAAAATACTAAAACTATAGCTATATATATAAAGGTACGGCGGTAATACTAGGCCTTTACTTTTTATAAAGTATTATACTTTAGTAGTATTTTAAAATAATATATATAGTTTTTATATATAGTAGTTACGTAAGGCTTAGTATAAATATTATATTTAAAGTATATAAATATTTTTTTTATTTTTTATTTTATTTTTCTTTATTAATATAGAGGAGGATTAGGGATATATAGAAAAAGTAAAACGTTTTTTTTTATTTTTTTTTTATTTTTTTTAAATATAATATTTTAAAAGTTTTCTTTTTAACCTTTAAATAATAACGTAAAAGAATATAATATATAAAAGAAAAGAAATATACTAAATAGTAGTTTATATAATAGGAAATATTTAATTTAAAATATAAAAAATATATAAAATACCTTATTAAGCCTTTTGTATAGTATTATAATTTAGGTGTTTCTGCTTTAGATAGAAGCGTACTTACGTAATAAAGGATATATAGTCTACGCTGCGGGGCTTTAGCTTAGTAGTAATTTATCTCTTTACTCTTATAGATAATATATACTTAATTTATTTTATATATTATACTATATTACTACTCTACCCTAATTCCTAATATTTAAATTGCTCTTTTATTTTTAAAAGTAATTTAGTATAATATAGCTCTAAGGAAGTCTTATTATCTAGTTACGCGTAATACGTCGGTTCTATAAGATACTAAAATTATTAAAAAACTTAAGGATAATCTCGAGCTCTATTTTAGTATTTTTAATACTTAAGTTCTTTAGAGTTTTATATAAGCCGTAGAAACGCTTTTATTAAACTTATTAAAATATAAAAGAGTATAAACGGCTACTAACTATTATAGTTAAATATTTTTATTTTAATTAGAACCCTCTGTGTTTACTAACTTTAAAGAAGTATACGCTTAACTTTAATAGGTTAAGAATAAAAAGGAAATAAAGTAACTACTTAATATTTACTAATACTTTAACGTAGGTAACTAAGCCGTAATTATAGAAGACTTAACTATTTTATAGAGTTATACTACTCTAATTTTTATTTTAACTATATATTTACTAACGCTAAAGGCCCCTTATATTTATAAGAAGAAGGGTAAATATAATTTTAACTTTTAGAGGAACGATTATAAACGCTGTTTTTACTAATTATTAACCTATTTTTTAATAGAAATCTTAAAGGTTAAATTTACTATTACTTACGTTAATAATCCCCTTTAAATTATTTAAAAGGCTAAAGTTGCTTTAAAACTTAGTACTAATTTACTTTAAAAAGAGACTTAAGATTTTTTAAAAATTAAGATACTAAACGCCCTTAGAGGACTACTATAATAGTTTAATAAAACTAAAATTAATTTTAAGTAGACTATCTAGCTATTTAAGTAGTCTTTTATAAAACTTTTAAACTATATTTACCCTCTTTAGAAGGAGCTAAATATATTTAAAGCTAGTAAGGAACCCTAATAGGTCTAAAGCTTTATAAGCTATCTAAATAAAGATTTTTAGGCTAGACTATAAATTTTAGAGGAATAATAGATTAATACTGTTACTAAAGTAAAAGAAAAGGCTAATTTTTTTTAGTTAATATAAAAGATAACCGATTCTAATAATTTTAAAATATAAAAGCCTAAAAAGAATATATAAAATATAAAGAAATTTACTAAACTCTAAAAATATTTTAGATAGAACTAATAGGTATAGTTAGGCGCTAACTAGTCTAATAGGGCGTTAACTGAAATAGAGCTCCCTACTAGTATACTAATCTATTACTATTATAGTAAGAAAGACTACTATACTTTTAACTACTAGTATAAAGATAAGCTAGTAGCCCTTAAGTTTAAAAAAGCAACTAAGAGGGCCGCGTTATTAACTTAAGCAAAAAAAAAAAAAGGGTAAAAATAATTATAGTACTTACTGCCTATATTAAAACTATTATAAACTACCTACTAAAAATATTTAAAGTTAAGTATATTAGTAGTTTATTTAACTAGTTGTATAATTAATTTAAAGGGATAATAACTCTAAAGGCTAGAATTGCAAATAGAAACTACGTTAAAGTCTTAGTAAATTTAGAATCTATTTTAAATTTTATAAATACTAAGCTAGTAAAGGAGATAGGCTTAGAGGTAACTATTCTTAATAGATTATTAGTATAAGCGGTAAATAGTTTTAATATAACTATTTATAATACTACTATTACTAAAATAGACCTAACTAATTTATATAGTTAAAGTTAAATTTAGTTAATTCTGTTTATAGTTACAGATCTCTCTTAATATAAAATTTTTTTAAACTTACTTTAGTTTAACTAAAAAAACCCGAAGATAAACGTTACTACTTAAAGAATTTTTTTTAGAAGTAATTTTAAAAAGAATAATACTCTTATTAAAAAGATTGCCCTTAAAAGCGTAAAAGAGTTTAAGCGTACTATACGTAACCTAACTATTTAAGTATATATATATCTAGTAGGGTTAATAGAGATTCTAGTCTAAAATAAACTAAATAGGTATAAAAAATACTTTATACCGCCTAGATATTTTAATTTTTTAGATTTAGCCTTAGATAAGGACTTTAAGATCTCTATAGACTATAAATTAAATAATCTAAAGATTAATTTTAAGCCTAGTACTAATTTTTTATATTATTTTATATATAATCTCTTAGTTACCGAACTAGAAGTTCTTAAAAAGTATATAAAGAAATATTTTAAGTAAGGGTAGATTTAGTAATTAAAATTCTTTACTAAGACTTTTATTCTCTTTATAAAAAAAAAAGAAGATAGCCTAAGGCTCTATATAGACTATAGAGGCCTTAATAAGATTATAATTAAAAATTATAGCGCTCTCCTACTAATTATAGAATTACTAGACTAGTTTATAAAAGTATAAATCTATACTAAACTTAACTTATAAAAAGCTTACTATCGCGTTTATATTATAAAAAATAATAAGTAAAAAACTATATTCCGTATAAGATACGGCTATTTTAAGTATATAGTTATACTTTTTAGCTTAATAAATACACCTGCGCAGTTCTAATAGCTTATATTATAAATACTAGCTAGATTAGTTAATATAATCTATATTATATACTTTAATAATATACTTATTTTCTTAGATACCAAAGAAGAATATAAGAGTTATATAAAAGAGGTATTACAGCGTTTACGTAAAATAAAGCTTTACTTAAATCTAAAAAAGTATTCTTAGTATACTACGTTTATAAAATACTTTAGCTTTATTATTTTACTTAAGGGCCTTTTAATAGACCTAACTAGGGTTAAGGTAATTTAAAATTAGTTTAAACCTATTTATATATGTAATATTTACGTCTTTATTAG
The DNA here is from genome assembly GCA_030770415.1 of Pleoardoris graminearum. NCBI lineage: Eukaryota > Fungi > Ascomycota > Dothideomycetes > Pleosporales > Didymosphaeriaceae > Pleoardoris > Pleoardoris graminearum. The sequence continues at coordinate 200,264 of JASEKS010000147.1, forward strand.
CTTTATAAACTACTATTATAAATTTATAAACTAATTTTTTTAATTAGCCCTACTACTTACTAAATTAATTTAAAAGGCGCTAGATAGCGCTAAAGGTAGGCTAGCTATAAAAAGGGAGGAAAGCGTATATATAGATATAGGTAACGCTAGTAAAGAAGCTTTTAAAAAGCTTTAAAATACTTTTTTTAAAGTACTAATACTATTGTACTTTAAATACAGAAAATAGACTTAAATTAAAACTAACGCCTTTAATAAGGCTATTAGCGCTATTTTAAGCTAATTAGTTTTTAAAAAGAACGGATTATCCTAGTAGTAGCTAGTTAATTTTTATTTAAAAAAGTTAGACAGCGCGTAGTGCTATTATAATATATATAATAAAAAACTCTTTACTATTATAGAAAGTGTTAAGCACTAGAAATAATACCTATAGGGTATTTACTTTAAAATTTTTATAGATTATAATAATCTATAATAATTTATATAAATAAAAACTCTATCGCCGCGTTAAATATAGTTATATTTACTTTTTTCTAAATATAATTTTAACGTATCCTATAAAATAGAATTAATAAATCTAGCTAATACCCTATCTCGCCGCCCTAATTATATATTAGGGTTTAAAATAACTAAGTATAAACGTAATACAGCCTTTATAGTACCTATAAAAAAACTATTATAGCTTTTTACTATAGAGGTTAATAGAGTTATAGTTTTTATAATAATAATTTATATATAAATAAACTGTAAACGTAATTTAAAATTTATAAAAGAAATTTAGAATTTTAGGCTGCGTAATTTATCTAAAAAAAAAATAATTATTTTAGAGCACCCGACAGACCTAAAAAATAAAAAGTTAAACCTATCTAAAAATAGTAATAATAATTTATAACTAAATAGTTTAGAGGGCGCTAAGTTAAAATTAATAAAACTAATACAGCCCTATATACCTAAAGATAAAATAAGGGTAATTATAAAATACTATAATAGTCCCCTCTTAAGGTATTTTGGCGTAAAGTAAACTCTTAAGTATATATAACGTAAATATATATAGATAGGTATATTTAAAAATATTACTAATTATATTTATAACTATAAGCGCTGTTAGCGCGCTAATTTAAAAATATATAAATTATATAGTCTCCTCTATCTGCTTCTAGTCTTTAATAGACTATAGTAATACGTAACTATAAATTTTATTATAAACTTACTCCCTAGTCGCTTTACTAGAAGTATTTATAATATAATTTTTATAATTATAAACTATTTCTTTAAAATAGTCTATTACGTACTAGTAAAAATAAATTAGGATAGTATTAATCTAGCCTAGTCTTAGATCTGTAAAATTATAAGATTTTATAAAAATTTAAAAATAGTACTGTCTAATAGAGGTCCGCTTATATAAGTAAAGTATTAAAATACTTTCTACTACTATTTAAACTTAAGATAAATTTTATCTTTTGCTTTTTACCTACAGATAGATAGGCAAATAAAATAGTAAAATAAGACTCTTAAATAGTACTTTTATATTTTTTATTATTTAGAGTAAAATAATTAGATGTTATAAATCTTCTACGTAGAATTTGCCTATAATAATAATTAATATTTTATTACTAAGTATATACTATTTTAAGTCTATTATAGATACAGCCTAAAAGAGCTAAATTAGTTCTTATAAGTACTAAGTAAGAAAGAAAGTTTTTAAGCTTTTTACTTAGCTTCTAAACTTATTAATATCTATAATAAAACTAAATAAAAACTAGAGGTAGTACGGAAATACTAAAAAGTACTTTAAAATAAAAAGCGTCTTTTACTAAACCTATAAATAGGGAGTAAAGTTTAGATTTTAAATTATTATATATAATTTATAAGACTAAGTAAGAAAATTAACTAAAAATAGTTAGGTCCTAATATAGTAGTTAAATATATAAGTAGTCTACTTACTATATATAAAATTAAACTCGTAAGTCTAGAATAAGTCTATTTAGTTTTTTATCCTTCCTTATTAGAACTATATAAATCCTAAGATATACTACTACATAAGTAGGAGCTAATAGTTAATATATTATACTAATTTAGCAATAATATATATAATATAAAATATATTATAAACTAAAAATATAATAAGTCTAGTTAATAAGAATATCTTATTAAATAGTAAGACTATTTAGATAAAGAGAATACTTAGGAACTAAAAGTCTTAATTAGTATAAAAACGCTAAAAAGGTTTTAAAAATAATTTAAAATTACCTTAAAAAGATTTAGGACAACTCTACTAGACTAAATAATATAAAAGCAGGATAGACCTTCTATAAGAAGTAATAATTTATTTAAAAGTATACTAGTATAATAAAACTAGGGCCGGCCTTCTAAAAGAGGGAGAATAGCTTAAGGTAATTCTATATAGACTCTAAAGAAGTTAGAAGAGTTATTTTTTTTTCTTTTAGTAGTTATAAGTGCTAAATTAGTCTAAAAAGATCCTTAGCGTAGACTAATAGTCTAAAATAAACTACTTTAAGGCTATATTCCCTAATTAAGATAAAATTATTACTTTTTACTTTTATAGTTCTGTATATATCTCCTATAAGAAGTTTAGTAACAAAAACGGCCCTATTAAAAGTTAAAATAGTTTAATAGTATAATAAAAGAATTATAAGAGATATATAAGTATACTATAGTAAAATAAAAATTATAACTATTATAAATTAGTACTATTCGGCCTAAATTATTATATTAAAAGTTTACTTAGTACGGTAATAACTATATAGATTTAAAAAATTATTAACTTATTTAATTACCTATCTAAAACCTATAAGAATATTACTTTTTACTACCTAACTCCTTAATTACGGTTAGTAGAAAAAATAGTTAATTAATAAATATAACTACTAAGAGCACGTATTACGCTATTTATAATATAGTAATTAGTACTAAATTAGGTATTATAGTACGTAACTCTCTTATTTTTACTACTATTAATAGAAGCGGGACCTAGACTAGTAAAAATAGAAGTTTAAGAAGTAGAATAATTATTATAGTAAAAAGAAGTTAAAAAAAGGGATACTATAAAAGCCTAGACCTAAGTCTAGAGTTAAGTAGTAGTATTAGTAGCCTAATAGTTTTATTTAATTTTTAAGCTAGTTAGAGCTATTTTATAAAAAGTACTAGATTTTTAAAGGGCACGTTAGCGATTAAGTATACTAAAGAGTATTAAATTAGCCTAAACTACGCTATTATATTACTATAAGGAATACTTACACTCTCTTTACTCTTCTTAGGACTTAACTAAAAGTTATTAAAATTATTTTTAGTCTTAATACGCTTTTACTTTTTTTTAAAGGCTTAGTTTAAATAGCTATAATTATAAAAAAAAATACTAGACTCCGCGTACTTATTTACGAGATAAAGAGCGCTATTATATATATAAAACTTATTAAAAAATTTAATATTACTACTATATAATAATTAGCGCTAAATTACCCTAAATTCTTATAAACTATTTACTTACTCTTTTAAGTCTGCTAGGATACGCTCGCAGATAAACTTTACCTTTTTATTAGTTTTTTTTTTCTTTTTTTAGATTTTTTAGCGCGCCTTAGTCGTATTAAAAGATATAAAAGGAGTAGACTTAGTTATATAATAAAATTAATCTTTTTAAGAAACTACGGGGTACTTAATATAGTATAAGTTTATAATCTAATAATTATACTTTATAAAATTAGTTTTATACCTTATATAGCGTTTATTAGACGCCTTTTAGCCTAAATAAAGATAATTATTTTTATTATTAGCTAAAGCCTTACTAATAGTAGTCTTAAGTTACTTTAGGCGTCGAAGCTTATTATATAGCAGCTAATTAGTATAATTAATATTATATAGTGCTAAGTAGTACTAAACTAGTACTTACTATATAGTAAGCGGCGTTCTTATTAAGATAAGTAAAGTAGATCTTTATTTAATAACCCTTATATATAGACGATTCCTATTTATCTATATTAAAATTTATTAAGTACTAATATTTACTATTTAGGATACTATACTACGCTATAACCCTAATATAACTAACGTAGAGTAATTCTATCTACTAATTATTTTTTTTAGTTAACTTAATACAAAAATCCTTAAAAGTATAATATTTAAGAGGTATTACAGCGTTATAGACTAGAATTTAATAAAACGACTTAAAATATAATAGAGAAGAGCTAATTACAGCTTAAAGTAACTATATAGTATAATTAGTACTAAATTCTACTATTTTACGTCTTATACAAAATACTTACTTTTAAAGAAAAAAGTTAAAATTAAAGTAAGAAGTAGGAGTGAAAGTCCCTAGGGCCTAATTTTATAACTAAAGGCGCTAAAACGCTAGCGCCGGTAAAATAATATTATTAATTAGCTTATTACGTAATTAACTATACTTAATAGAAATAGTAAAAAATAGGTTATACTAAATACTGCTAAATAATAACCTACAGAAAAAGGCCTTAAAAAGGGTATTTAATTTTAATATTTAATACTATTATACTAAAATAGTCTAAAAGGTGCTAAATAGGTATATTTAGGCTATACGCTTTTATATTATTTACTTTTAAGCTAAAAGCAATTTTAAGAGGGGGATAATATTACGATTTAGGTATTTTTGCTTTAGATAAGAGCGTACTTATATAATAAGGGATATATAGTTTATATTACGGGGCTTTAGCTTAGTAGTAATTTATTTCTTTACTTTTATAGATAATATATACCTAATTTATTTTATATATTATACTATATTGCTACTCTACCCTAATTCCTAATATATAGGCTCTAGCCTATTAACTAAATTTTTAATACTATAAAAAAGGGTATTAAAAGATACTAATTATATAAGAAAGCTATTTAATTTTTTTTTATTTTTTTTTTATTTTATATAAAGTTTTATAATAACACAGCTAACGTACGTATTAAATTATTTAGTAAATAAGTTATTTAGGATATTTAGATTCTTTATTTAGTATTATAACTTAGTTTAGTTTTTAAGTACTTATATAAAAATATTATATTCTTAAATATATTTTTTTTATAATAAATCTAGATCTGTCTCTATTATACGCTTTTTACCTTTTCTTATAGAGAAAGCTTTTTTTAGTATTATTATATTATCTAGTTTATATAATTAATTATATAGTTTTAGTTTACTATACTAGCGCGTTTATACGGAGTAGTTTAGCTTTAAAAAAAAGTTATTTTTATCTTTTATACAGATAAGAGTTTAATAAAATATATAATTTAATATACTCCCTTTTATTTATAAATACGGGGAAGAGTTACGCAATATATAAAATTATTTTTACGTAATATAGGTTTAATAATAACTTAACCTCTTTATACGCCCTTACTAATTTATAGTAAATTAAGAAATCTAATTAACTACTAGTAATAGAGTAGTTAAACAATTTAATTAACTAACTACTAATTAGTATTAAAATAATTATATTTTACTTATATAAAGTAATAGTCGTCTGTAATATTATAGTAAATAAAAAATAGTATAAAATAATAAATAATAATAGTTATATTTTAATATATTCTTTTATTCTCTTTACTATTTATATAATAACTAAATAGGGGTTCTGCACGCTAGTATAGATTATATAATTATATAACTATAACTATATAATCTATACGCTCCGTATTACTAGCGAATCTATTTAGGTTAACTACTCTATATATATATACTAAGTATACTAGTAATAGTTAAATAATTATTTTAATTTTAATATTCTATTATAACACTAAGTTTTATTTAGGCTTAAATACTTTTAATATTATTTTTATAATCTATAGTACTTTTATATAATTATATAATTTAGTTATACTACTACTATTTATTAACTTCTATATAACTCTACTATAGAGCGTAAAAATAATATTAAAAAGCTCTATAAGATTAACTTTAATTTTAAAAATAGTTTTAAAAAAATATCTACCTTATTTAACTTAGTAAAAAAAAAAAGAGGATTTATATATTTTAGTATACTATTAATATATGCCTATTGCGCTGAGGGCGCCCTAAAAAGCCATTTTGCTGAAGTGGCGACAAAGGAACGCCAGAACCCTTCCTCACGCCTCGATTTCTGATTGGGTGTTTGCGAGGGGAAGGTTGGCAAGGTAGTGCGGTTGAGAGCTCTAGCGCGTGCTTCGGGCGCTTTCGATACGGGATCGGCTCGTGTTTCGGGGTCTTCTTCCCAGTTTTCTTTCGGGGACGAAGAGTCCGGAAAATGCACGCTGAGTGCTGGTGTGGGGAGTGGACTGTTTGTAGCTGTCTCACCGCCCGATTCGGTCGACGTTCGTGGGGTCGCGCAATCGCCCTCCGAGCAAGAGGACTCTGTAGAAGTCCCAATAGAAGCCATCCTAGAGCTCGATGGCGGACAACTGTAAGGATGCGAGATCAGAAAATACTTTTTTCAACAGTTAGGAGCTTTACATGCAACAAATTCAAATAATGACACGAAAAATGGCAGGAAAAACTGTCAATAAAACTGTGGTCAACTCGGCAATATCATGGCACAGGAGCCGTCCACGTTTGGCCAAGGGACAAGGCATGGGACGTTGGATGTCGATACCCGCTCAACCTCCATCTTGTCCGTAGCAAGGAACAAGCGACGTTAACTGATTAACGGGGCTTATCACCCCCATTGCTGGTGGTGGACGTATGTTGGGCAGGCGAAACAGCTGCTGCATCGTGATTCCGATATAGTGTAAACCCGAAGAATCATACTGGAGCTGCTACGTCAGGGGCTGTGGAGCGAAAGGTACTGGGATGGGACACGTTGGCAAGCTTATGATAAAGAAAGGGGCTCAGGATCTGCTGGGAACTGTTCCATAGTCGAGTGGGTCCGTACCGTACAGTATGATCGAAAGTGTGGTCGAGGGTGATATCTGTGCGGGAAGTTTGTCCATATGTCAAGCCATAGCACTTCGACTTCAGTAATCGCTCTCCTGCTATATGAAACAATGTCGGAACGAAGCGTCGCGCCAGAATAACGCAGTGAGTGCTGAGAATAATAAATGAGGCTGTTAAAAGAGCGTGAATGAAAACACGCAGAACTGTTCCAGATACAGTGAGCCATGTAATCAGATTGGCAAGTTCGAAAGCATTGCGGCAGAGACGTGAACCCAGTGCCTATGGTGGAAACACGTGAACGAGTGATGGCCTCGGCGCAAAATTGATCCACGAGGCCTCGTAGCTTCATCGAACCTATCTCTTTTGCCATAATGCCATTATGGAATGATGTTGAAGCTGGAAGAGCGTCACTAGTACCTTTGAATAACGTTTCGGTTGCTGCAGGCTATTTTATACCTACGGACGGCGTGTCGTGAGTGTTGGATAGATGAGATAAGGTCCGAGCGGGCGCGAGTGCAGGGGCCCAGCAGATCTGGTCACGTGATTCTCTAGTTTCAAGGTTAGCTTCGTGCGTCATTCAATCCTGGACGTGCCAACACCACTATTTTCTGTGTACCCTACACGCTAGCTACACTGTAGATGAACAGTCACTATCCATCCATTCCCTCGAAATTTGGAGCATAGTACTGCATCCTCGCATATTAGACTTGCATTTCGTAACGAAGTGCAGCCGAATCGTCCCCGCTTGCCGCGGCTTTCTCGACGACAAAGAGCCTCACGTGTGCGATTAAACGGATAGGTTCAACAATGGGGCCCACCTGCCTACGACAGCCTTGGCTTGAATGCTAAACACCTTCTGCAGCATTTTGACTGGATTGCAACTTTCGGCAACATGGAGACCACATCTGAAGCAGCTAATCATCTCCACAGTCCGGCGTAGACTGCTTAGCCCACGCGGTCGACCCGGCTGCACCCGTGGGTACTTATTAACGGCAGGTAGTATTAATGTAGAGCAGGCCCCGTTGGCCTCAAGACATAGTCAGGAGATGCGCCGAGCCGATACCGCAATGTCGCCTGCTGCGGTCACCAGCAGCACTCCGCCGCCCACGAACGTGAAGACCGCCCCGCTCAAATCCTCCACCAAACCCACAATCACGCCCTCCTCGGTCCTGCCCAATGGACCGAGCGATGTCGTACCTGCCTGGGTGAAGCCAGACCTCACTCGCCTACTCCGCGTCGAGCACCTCGAAGGCGACTTCGCCGCTCGTTCGGTCTCGCTCGTCGATCTGCCCGCCGGCGCCATATTTGCGCGTATCATGAACCCAACGCCTGCGTCGTGCGCCTACACTTCAGTGCAAGCATCGCGAGATTTGCACGTCGAGCTGAACTGCGACCTGGTATACATAAATCACTCGTGTCGGCCAACGCTGGTGTTCGACATGCAGAGATGGGAGGTTCGGGTCAGTCCGGATCTGAAGGAGGGCTTGAAGGCAGGCGATGAGCTTACATTCTTCTATCCGAGCACAGAATACGAGATGGCACAGCCATTTGATTGTCGCTGTGGAGAGAAAGAGTGCCGGGGGACCATTGCTGGTGCGAAGGATATGTCGCTTCAAGTGCTACACCAGTATTGGTTAAACTCACATATTGCAGAGCTATTACAGGAACGGGCTACCTAGATGCTATATAGAATACTACAATGAAAGCATGCAAGCACATTATTCCGAAATCGCATGTGAGGTTTGAGCAGCCGGTAAGTCTGGTGTTGTGCTTCGGCCCATTGCTTTCCCCTTATCCACCGTAATCTCAATCCTTTTTTTTTTTCGAAGCTGGCCTTTTGAGGTAATACTCATTCAGGTGGCCAATAGCTGGGCATAAACATAATGGAAAGCCGTTAGCCATACGGGAAAGTAAATCGATCCACAGCGACACAACCGGCGTATGTTTCATATCGCACCACCGTAAGATGCGCCTTCCCCATTCACATCTTCATGGCATGGAATACCGTAATTGCGCTCGAATTCGCGTCGTACATACGCTTCGACCGCGTCGCCGTCTGGTTGAGCTTCACCCCCAAGCGTCTCGTGGGCTTGATCCCGCAGCATCTCGATCACCCAAGAGCGGTCAAACTACGGATTTCCATAGCATCAGTAAAACACGCAACGTAAAATCAAGACGTGACCACCACTCACCTCGTCGAAGCCCCGCTTCAACCTTCGCAGTTGCTGCACTTCTCTCTCCAGGTCGTTAATGTGTTCATCGCGGGACTTGATATCAGCCTATAGCGCTTTTTAGCATTGTTCCAGATCAAAGGCGGCAGCATACGGACCTGAAATTTTTCCTTCATCTTCGCCAAGCTGTTGACCTGGACTTCCAGGTCCCGCTGTTGAGTGTCAACAAGTTGTTGAAGCTGTTGCGCGCGCGATTCGACAACGGCGATCTTTTGAGCAGCAATGTCCCGCTCTTGTTGGCGAGCTTCTGCAACTTTCCACTCTGCGAAGCCTTTGAGGGTCCTCGGGGTCGTCCGCTGGTCTCGGATTCCGTCTTGAATTTGGGGAACGTGTTGGACTTCGGTTGTAGTTTGGCTCTGAGCAGTGCGCTGGACTTGAGTTCCGTTTTGAACTTGCGGTGTGTTTTGGACTGGGGTCGCAGTTTGATTCTGAGCAGTGCGTTCGACTTGAGGCGTGTTTTGGACTTGGGTTGCGGCTTGATTCGGAGTAGCGCGCTGGAGTCGAGGGGTGTTTTGCATTGGGGTCGCGGCTTGATTCTGAGCAGTGCGCTGGACTTGAGTTCCATTTTGACCTTGAGGTGTGTTTTGATCTTGGCCATCCCCCCGGTTCTGCTGCCTATCCTGATCGTGGGACGTTGGGTTGCTTGTAGTAGTAGTAGACGTGAACCTTGCTCTCTTTTGGACTGGAGCGGATGAAGTTGCGGGGCTTTGATCGGAATCTGATCGAGGACGCCGCGTGGCATTGACCATGTGTAGGGATGGTCCATCGCGCTGTTGCTCTCTTTGAACAAGTGTTGGTGGTATGAACACGCCTCTCAATGTTCGAGAGTTCGCTGCAGCAGGATCAGGTTGGCTTTCGCTTTCGGGAGCAGTTGAACTAGATGAAGGCTGGTTTGCGGTTGTTGGGTTAAGGTCAGATTGGTGTTCGCTTTCGGAAGCAACTAGAGTGGACGCAGGCCGGGTCATGGTATTCGGAACCGCAGCAACAGGCTCAGTAGCTTCGCTGGCGCCAATTGAAGGAGTCACTGGGTCCCCATTCACCCTTGCTGATGAACTTGCAGTGAGTCCGTGTCCGATGTTGAAGGTTCTAGCGGCGCGATTCCGGCGTATTATCTCCAGCACGACTTCCTTCTTTAGACTCGCTTCGCCGATGCGTATAGCAGGCGAGTAGAAATCGGAAACTCGTAACAGAAGTCGAACCATGAGCGCGACCCTGCTCACCCACTTCTTCCTGCGCGTCGCCAGTGTCGAGTTGGCGAAAACTCTAAGGTCCATTGGGTCAGAGAGCAGTTGGAACTCCGGCTCGAACTCAACGAATTCGTCAAGTTGCAGAGGGATCTTTATTGGTTCGTCATCGGTGTCGCGGTACATGACTCTTTCTCCGCTCTGTCCTTCTAGGAAAGCCCAGATTCTTGCTTCCTTGTCGCGCCGCTGGCCAATCAACACTTTCCCGAAGGGGATGAATTTGTTGGCGCGGACCTGCTTAAGACCGCCAGTTTTCTTTACTCTGAACATGTGCCCGGGCGGATAGGCACTATGGAGGGCGTTGGAATACTCCACGAATTGCTCCGTAGTAGCAATCTGCTCGTTGCTACCCGACCCACCGCAATCTTCATTGTCTTCACTTTCGGACGGCGAAGACAACGAAGAGGAATCTTCTCCATTTGTGCGATGTGTTGATCCCAAGCTAGTCCTTTTCGCAAGGGCGTCTTCCATCTTTCTGCTTGGCTCTAAAAGTCGGGGTACGAAGTCAGTATGTCTCAATACGCTGGGGGGAAACAGGGCTTAGGTGTGGGTGCCTCAGCTACCTAGCTGCTAAAGAGTAAATAATTCAGCTTCGCGACAGCAGAAAACACCCACTTTGCACCCCGACGTTACGTACTGATCTTATCGGGGCTTCGTAGACGCATGCTTTGTATATCAGCCCGCCGTCGATCGGATGGGTCGGAAGGAAAGCAGGTCACGAAAGGACGCGCAAGGCGTCTTGAATTGGTGCCGAGCGTGGGTGAAGTGTGACGGGTCGTTGGAACACAGCGACGAGGCTGTGGTCTGCAGTGTAAATGGGGAAGGCGACAAGCGGGCTAACTAGATTGAGCGTTAGCTTCGCTTCGCGCTTTCCTCCGTGTAGTGTGGGATGTGACAACTCGAAGGCAACCACGACTGGCACTGCAACCGGCCGAGAGCCGTTTATATGATCACTTATAATGTTATATATATACTTACTATACCGACAATTACTAATAGGCCTAACTAAATTAGTAACTTTTATAAATATATTTTATTAAATTAAGTATAATACTAATACTAAGTTTTTTATATATTAATTTATTATATTGATACTTTCTTAACTATTTATTCTATTTATTATACTTATTATAAGGTGGGGTGGCATAGTGGGCAAGTGCCTGGAAATATATAGATTTATTAAATTTTAACGTTATTTATATATTAAAGATTTAATTCCTCTTCTTATTATAGTATTCTTTAAATACGTTTACTTTACTAGTAAAAAGTAGAGTTTTTAAAAGTATAGGGTACTACTAAGGAATTAATATAAAACTATAAAAAGCTAAAATTTCTATATAAAATACGTTATTTCTAAAGTATAAGTAAAATATCTTATTATCTAAAGTTAGATTAAATAAAAATTTATTTATTCCTAAATAGGTCTAGCGTGGCGAGCTAGGCCCTGTTAAGTTAAATAGATAAATTAGTAATTTAATATAACTTTATTTAGTAATATATTAATTAGGAATTAAAGAACTAATTATTAGTTTACTTAAAAAATAAAGAACTTTCTTTAATAGTTAGGTAGTATTAATATAAAAGACTTTTTTTTTTAAAAAAAAAAAAAATACTTATTATAATTTTTTTAATATTTAGTTCTATTTATAGTTATTTTATAATATATATTTCTAAATTACTATTTATTTTTTATCTAGTCCTGCTCTTTAAACAATTTTTTTTAAAAATTTTTATTTAAGTTTATATCTATTATAATATTTTTATAAAATATATTTTATATTTTACACTATATAGATTATGTTTTATTTAATTATTAAGTTATTATTTAAGTATTCTAGAACGGGGTGGCACAGTGGGCATGTGCCTAGAAATACTAAAATTTTTTAATTTTTAAGGTCTTTTTGCGTATTAGAAGTTTAATTTCTTTTCTTATTATAGCGTTCTTTAAACGCGCCTACTTTCTATAATAAAATATAAAATATTTAAAAGTATAGAACTATACTAAGAAATTAATATAAAACTATAAAAAGCTAAAATTTCTATACGGAATACGTTATATTTATAAATATAAGTAAAATATCTTACTATTTAAGGTTATATAAGATAAAAATCTATTTCTAAATAGGACTAGCGTAGCGAACTAGACCTAATTAGATAATATATTAGTAGTTTAATATAACTTTATTTAGTAATATATTAGTTAGGAGATTAAAAAACCGGTTCTAGTTTATTTAAAAAATAAAAATAATTTTCTTAAATAGTTAGGTAGCCTTAATATAAAAGGCTAATTTTTTTTTTTTAAAAAAAAGGTATCCTAGAATTTAAATTTATTTATTAATTATTTATTAATTTAAAATGTCTAATAGTCTAATATTTATTATTAATATCTAAATAGTCTATACTAAAAAAAATATATATATACTAATTAAATAAATAGTGTAGCTGTAGTGGCTTAGGGCGACTAAAAGGGGTTTTAAAAAAGAAGGAGTATATATATACCTTTATACTTAATATATTAAAAAAGTTAGGTAAAATAATACTAAAAAGAGTATAGCGCTATACTAAACTATATTAGTACTAGCGCGCTTAGCGCGTTCCCCTAAAAAATATTAAGTTAAAAAAATTAAGTCTAATTTAAAAAGTCTAATACAGATACTATATTTAGTAAAAAAGATATATAGGTAATAGTAACTATTACTATCTATATATCTCTTTATCCTTACAGTTAATATAGTTAAATTTAAATATTTATTCAATAAAAGAAATATACTTACTAAGATATTTTATAAAATATTATTTAAAACTCCTCTTGCTCCTTCTATACTTATTTTAGTAGATATTATACTTATTAAAATTAACCTTAATACGCCTACTGCGCTAAATATATAAGCTATTTTTACTATATCCTATCTAGATAGTAATATATAATAAGTCCTCTTTAATACTAAGTACCCTGTATATCTAGTAATCGCCTAGTTCTCCTAGTTAAGTATTTATTAATACTAGAAAATCCTAGATAATAAGGCGTACGGTAATAAAATAAATAGTAATAAAATAAATAGAATTATAACGCTAATAATAGTAGAAACTATAAAGTTTAAAGACTTAGGGATAGTAGCGTTAGCCTATATAAAAGTAATAGTAATAGGGGCAGACGCAGTACTATACTAATTATAAAAAAAAAAAAGAATAACGCGTTAATATTAATTTTATAATAAAAATATATAGCCTAAAAAATATAGCGTAGCTGCGTAAAGTATTACTAAATATACTAGTAATAAAAGTAAAGACATCCTAAGTATAAAGCCCGTAGAGTAATAAATAAAATTTTTTTATAGAGATATTAGGGGTAGTTAATATTTAAAAGTATTAGGGGAGCCTATATATAATATATATTTAATGCGTAGGCTAAGTAAGTAGACTAGTAAGTATATAAATACTTAGTGTCGCAGTAATCGTTGTTTATTATAAATATAAAAAAAGATATAATTATAAATAAAAATATTAACTATTATTAAACGCTATACTACCTATATATATATATATAGGCGGAGTAAAAAGTAATAAAAATAAATATAACCTCTGTTTTATGTAAAAATAAAGTTAAAAAAAGTAACTAACAGGTTATAACAGCAGTTGTCGGCTAGAAAAATTAATTAAAAAACTAAATTTAAAATTATAGGATATATCTATTTATTATAAATAGAGTAAAAGATACTTTAATTACTTATTAATAGTTTTAGTAAAACTTTTATATTATTAATTATAATAAAATTTTAAAAGTCGAACTAGATTAAATATATAAAATATACTTAACTATAATTAATTAAATTTAATAGGTTATAATATTAGTACTTATTAATAGACTTTTTATAATTAAAAAAAATTTATATTTCTTTTTAGTACTAATTACCTATTTTTTATATACTTATATACTATCTTATATTACAGGAGGGTAAAAAAAAAAACTTAATAAAAAAAGATACTATTTTTAATATAAGATAACTTTTTAACTAGTAGGTCTAAAAATATTAAAAAAATAATATTTTAAAGAAAAAGACTAGTATATTTAATACAGCTACTTAGGAACTGCTTACTAAAAAATTTAGGGGTAAAAAGAAATTAGTAAATTTAAAAAATTTGTAGAATTCTACTTTTAGCTATTATAACTTTTTAATTAAGGTGTGAAATTAGCTTATTTTTATATATATAATAATAGATACTATATTCTATTTATATTTATATTTTCTTTATATATTATTATATTAATAATATAATTATTACTTAAAGTTTAATTTTTAAATTTTTAATAATAAACTAGTAAATAATATATTACTAGTACTTACTATAGTATCTATAAGATTCTATTAGTATATATATTTGTATATTAATTAAACAAATAGTATAGCTATAGTGGCTCGGGGTGACTAAAAGGGGTTTTAAAAAAGAAGGAGTATGTGTATATCTTTATATCTATTAGTATATTATAATAACTAGGGAGTAATAAAATATAATTATTAATAACTGTTTATAGTATTTTATTTTACTTTTTAATAATAACTTTTTTAATTACCTCTATACTTTCTAGACTTAATTTTATGTCTTAATTAGGCTTTTTATTTTTATTTAGTCTAGATTTAAATAAGTCTATATATTTTTTATATAGGCTAAATCAGTGTTATAGGCTAAGTAAAAAAAATAGACTTTAATTTTTCTTAAACTAGTTTAAAACGTTTGTTATTTTATAAATACGGACGTTACCCTATTAAAATTACTAATATAAATTAATATTAATATAAAGTCTATAATTAAAATATAAAATAATAATAATAATAATAATAATATATTTATATATATGTATATACTAATCGAATAAACAGTATGGCTGTAGTGGCTTAGGACGACTAAAAGGGGTTTTAAAACAGGAGGAGTATGTGTATACTTTTATTATATATTAATATATATATATATATTATTACATACGCTAATAATTACTATTATAACCTAGTAGTTACTTTTTTAGTTTTCTTTTTATATAAAACAGAGGTTATATTTATTTTTATTACTTTTTATTTTACTTCCATATATATATGTAGTATAGTATTTAATAATTATTAATATTTTTATTTATAATTATATTATCTATATTTTTAATAATTACTATAATACTATATTTATATATTAATTAAATAAATAGTGTGACTGTAGTGGCTCGGGACGACTAATAGGGGGTTTAAAAAAAAAGAAGTATATATATATCTTTATTACTATAATACTAGAAACGTTCCATATACCTATCTAGTCTATATATATATATATATATAGGCCCCCTATAACTTTTAAATATTAACTAGTATCTTAAAAAAAAATTTATATCTATTACCTATTATTCTATAGGCTCTAAACTCTAAACTTAAAACGTTTTTACCTTTACTACTACTACTTAAAAAAATTTAGTTTAATTTTTAATTTAGATTTATATAGTAATCTAATTTAATTAGGAAAAATAAAATACTTAATTAGGTAATAGACTAACCTAAATAAAATACGTAACTAGCCTATATTTACTAATTGGTTTTTTTTTTTTTAAAAAAAATAAGCCTTTTATATTAAGGCTACCTAACTATTTAAGGAAAGTGTTTTATTTTCTAAACGAACTAGAATCGGCTCTTTAACTTCTTACTAATATATATTATTAGGTTATATTACTAAATAGTTATATTAAATTATTAATCTATTACCTAACTAGGTCTACTTCGCTACAATAAGCCTATTTAGAAATAAATTTTTATCTTATTTAACTTTAGATAGTAAATTAGTCTAAAATATTTCTAAATAGTACGTATTCTATATAGGGATTCTAGCTTTTTTATAATTTTATATTAATTTTTTAATAGTACTCTATACTTCTAAAAACTCTACTTTTTACTAGTAAAATAGGCGCGTTTAAAGAATACTATAATAAAAAAAGGAATTAAACCCCTAATACGTAAAAAAACCTTAAAAACTTAAGAAATATTAGTATTTTTAGGTATATACCTACTGTGCTATCCTGCCTACTAATTAGTTATATTAAAGAGTTAATTATTAGTTTACTTAAAAGATAAAGCACTTTTCTTACAGGGGGGTGACATTGGAAAAGAGTAATCTAAAAAGTTATCTTTTTTAAAAATTAATATAAAATTAATTACTAAGCCTAAAAATACGCTAATTATACCGTTTTAAAGAGAAAATAATAAAGATTTATATTAGAATTTTAGTTACGTTATATGTATTACCTGTAATAAATTAAAATTACCTAAATATAATAAATTTTTTAACCCCTTCTTTAGGTTCCTATAACTTTTTAGTTAGTCAATATATTTAACTAAAATTTTAACTATACTATTTTAGGCCTAGTCTAGGTCACGTAACTAATTTTTCGAAATATATTAGTAATCTAATAATAAAATTATATTAATTATAAAAATAGTGCCAAGTCTTATATAATTAATAATTACGTAATATATTAGTAATATTATAGTATATTATAATATCTTTTACCTTTTATAAACTTAAACTCCTATTTCCTTAAAATAGAGCCACAAATCTTAAAACTTAAATATAAAGTTAATTTACTTTTAAAAGTAAATACTTCTCTTTTTTTAATTGCTACTACCTTATAAAAGTTAGAAAAGAGTATTTATAATACTATATAACGTATTAAAAATAAAAATAAAAATAATTATAATATAAAAAAAGTTTATATAGGAAGTATAAAAAAGTTAACTAAAAGAGATAAAAGAGTTATTAATAGAGACTTAACTAGAAGTCCTAAAAAAGAAAATAAAAGACTATTAATAAAAAATAGTCTAAATATTACAAAAAGACAGTTATAAAGAACTTTAAAAGAGAAGAGTTACTCTATTAATATAAGTAAAAAAAAACTAATAATAAACAAAGAAAATACTAAAAAAAGATTAAAATACGCTAAAGAATAATTAAAAAATATAAAAAATATAAAATTAAATAAAATAATATTCTCTGCTAAGTCAGCAATACAAAGGGGTAAAGCTAAAAAAGAATATTATAAAAAAAGGGGTAATAATAGAGTTAGAAGAGAATTAGCTGTTAGCTAATTACGAAGTAAGTTATTTTAACTTTTTAAAATATTAAAATATATAACTTTTTATATATTTTTAAGTTATAGTTTTAGTTTTTTAATATTAATTATATTAATTATTTTATAGGCCGAGACCTTACCCTATAAGTTTAGGGTGCAATTTAGGTAGAAGGTAAAAGTAATTTAGTATTTATTAAAATACCTAATTCTTTTACTTTTTATACTAGTAAAGACTATATAAATAAAGTCCTTATACCTAAGGTTAAACCCTATATAAAAAGGGGTAAGTTTTATAATCCTTTTTTACTCCTTTTTTTAATAATATAATAATATATATATATATATATTATTATATTATATTATAATTATAATCTTTATATTAATATTAATTTAGGTTAGTAATTTCAACAAGATAACGTCCCTATTTATAAAACTAAGGACGTTTTAACTTAGTTTAAAAATAATAAAATTAAACTATTTCCTTACCCAGCCTATAGTCCTAATTTAGCCCCTATAGAAAATATATAGGGTTTATTAAAATTAGGGCTAATTAAAAATAAAAAGGCTAATTTAGGTATAGGAAATAGTTTAAATAGTATAAAGGCCTTTAAAAGAGCTATTAATAAGGAGTAGAATAATATATTATAAGAAGTTATTAATAACTGTATTTTATCTCTGCCTAACTGTTATAAGGTAGTTATAGAAGCTAAAGGCTATTATACTAAGTACTAGTAATATATTATTTACTAGTTTATTATTAAAAATGTGAAAATGTGACTTTTATATATAATTATATAATTAATATATAAATATATAAAAGTATTTAATATACTAATATAAATTAGTATCTATTATTATATATTTAAAAATAAGCAAATTTTACACTTTAAATAAAAAGTTATAATAGCCTAAAGTAGGGTCCTAAAAATTATCTATATTTACTGATTTTTTTTACCCCTGAACCCCTTAGTAAGCAGCTCCTAATAGGGGGAATAGAATCTACTAGTCTTTCCCTTTAAAATAGTATTATTGTCGTATTTTTAGGCCTTATAACTAAAAAGTTATATTATTTTAAAAAAGGTAACTTTTTTAATTACTCTTTCCCAATGTCACCCCCCTGTAAGAATTAGGTAGTCTTAATATAAAAAATTTTTTTTTATAAAAAAAAGTATTTAGTTTTTATATAATTTATATTTAGTTAATAAAATAAAGATAAAAATTATAGTATTAGATATTAAGAGATATAGACTTAGATTTAAAAAGTTTAGTAATTATTTACTACTATATAATTTTAAAATTTAATATTATTACTTAGTTATATATACTTAAAATAATTAGAGCCTTTTAGGATAATACCTTAATATAAAACTTATAATAGTAAAATTTCTATTTTTAAAATAGTAATATATATACTAATTTATTAGTATATATTAGTACTAGTTTACTAGCTTACTTTTTTATATAGGATATAAATAGTAATAACTATCTTTATATAAAATTAAATAGGCTCCTCTTATAGATATACTTTATCTAATATTTAATAAATATATTTGTATATTAATCAAACAAATAGTGCGGCTATAATAGCTTAAAATAACTAAAAGAGATTTAAAAAGAGAAGGAGTATATATATACCTTTATTATATTTATTAATTATAAAGGCATATATATACTCCTCCTTTTTTGAAACCCCTTTTAGTCGCCCCGAGCTACTACAGTTACACTATTTGTTTAATTAGTATATAAATATATATATTTATTAATAATTATATTAATATTAGTAGCGTAGACGTAAATATAAAAATATTATTTTTTATTTATAGATAACTTTATTTTATAATAATAGTATAAGATATAATAAAAGATAATAATACTAAACTTATAATTTATTAAATATATAAGCTTTTAACAGTAGAATTAATATTAATTAATTAAAAAAAATACTAACTAAAATAAAAAAAATTTATATAATAAGTAGTTACGTACTATATTACGTATATTTTATATATATAATATTAGCTATAATTTATATAGTAATTTAGTAGTAAAGCTTAGCTACTATATATATATTAATAATAACTATTTATTTAATTACGGTTTCTAATATAGGTTTTCTATTTTACTTATAGTATATAGTTAGTATATTAAAAATAATAAAATACTAAAAATTATAATCTTTAATTAAGTAATCTTTAATTATTTATAGATTTTATAGATAATATATTTTTAAAAATAAAAATTTAGTAGAGACTTTATAAGAATTTTTTTTATTATTAATACTAATTTAAATAAATTAATTAATAACTAATATTTAATATATTAAGTATAAAGATTCGGTCTTTATAAAGATCTAAAGGTTTTAGAGTCATAATAAAATAATTAATATAAAATATTCTATTTAATTTAGTTATATACTAAGCTATTTATTTATATTCTCCTATACTAGCTATCTATTATCCTCTTTTTAGAAATCTCTCTTTACTTACCTTTAAATATTCTCTATAGTATTAAGCTACAGCGCTCTTTTATATATTAGTAATATTTACTTTATATTATTTTAATTAAGATTATATATACTTTTTATATTATAGATTATAGTCTCTAATATACTAAGTTACTTATTAAAAAACTATACTGTCTTTTTACTTTAGCGCCCTATAGTTACTAATATTAGTATTATTATTACTAGTACTACAGTTACTAGTGCCTTTTTTTTATTACTTACTTTTATTAATTAACTACTTTATATAGTAGTATAGCTATAGTAATTTTAATATTTTTTTTTACTTAGCGGTGCCTATAAATAGTAGATTTTTAGCTTACTTTTTACTTATTTAGACAGCTTTTCTTTAGTTAACTTTAGTAATTTTATTAGGAATTAAGGTAGAGTAGTAATATAGCATAATATATAAAATAAATTAGATATATATTATTTATAAGAGTAAAAAAATAAATTACTATTTAGCGAAAGCCCTACAGCGTAAACTATATATCTTTTATTATATAAGTATACTTTTATCTAAAGTAGAGATACTTAAGTTATAATATTATTCCCCTTTTTAGGACTACTCTTAGCCTAAAAGTAAGTAGTATAAATACGTATAGCTTATATATACTTATTTTATACTTTTTAGACTATTTTAGTATAGTAATATAAAATTATAAAAATAAGTATTCTTTTTAAGGCTTTTTTTTACTAATTACTATTTAGTAGTATTTAGTACTACTTATCTTTTACTATTCTTACTAGATCTAGTTAATTACGTAATAAGCTAATTAATAATATTATTTTACTAGTACTAGTATTTTAGTATTTCTAGCTATAAAATTAGGCTTTAGGGATTTTTACTCCTACTTTCTACTTTAGAGTTAATAATATTTTTTAAAGGTAAGTATTTTATATAAAGCTTAAAATAATAGAAATTAATATTAATTATATTATATAGTTATACTAAAGCGTAATTAACTCTTATATATAAAATTTTTACTCATACTATTAAATTTTAGCCTATAATAACGTAATGCCTCCTAAATATATAATGTTTAAGGACTTTTATAGTTAGTTAATTTAAAAAAATAGATAGTAAACTAAATTACCTTATATTAGTTATATTAAATTAATAGTAAAGTATAGTATTTTAAACTAAAAATACTAGTATTTAATAGACCCTAATAAGAATAAATAAAAATTATTTATCTATAAGGGCTACTTGACTAAAACTTATGTCCCTTATTTTAAAAAAAACGCTTTTTACTATATAGTAAGTACTAATTTAGTACTATTAAGTACTATTTAGTACTAATTATACTATTTTGTCTCTATATAGCTAATTTTACTACCTTAAATAGTTAAAGACTACTATTAATAAAACTATAAGAGGTAATTAGGATAAGTATTTTATTTTAAGCTAAAAAGTATATAAGTAACGCTGTATAACGTATAAAGCCTAACTTATAGAGTATAAGTATTAGATTATAAACCTATACTATATTAAGTACTTTATAGTTCTTAAAGAAGGCTAATTATAGTGTATAACTAAGCCTATTATTTCTACGCTTTTTAATATAACTAAAACGTATAAAAAAAATCTAAAATAATAAAAAAAAGCTAATAAAGATGTTAAAAATATTTATAAATAAATTATAGCGGATTTAAGAGCGTAAGTAAATAGTTTATAAAAATTTAAAGTAAATTAGCGCTAATTATTGTATGGTAGTAATATTAAATTTTTTAAAAAATTCTATACTTATAGCGGTGTTCTTTATTTTACTAATAGGTATAATAAGTCTAGTATTTTCTTTTATAAATATAGTTAGTCTAATATAGTCTTTAAGAAAAAGTAAAAGTATATTAAAATTAATAATAATTTTAATAACTCCTAAATAAGTCCTAAAAAGAGTAAAAAGGGTATAAGTATTTTTTATAGTAGTATAATAGTATTATTTAAGCTAATTTAGTAGTGGGGTGGCACAGTAGGTAAGTGCCTAGATATATATAAATTTGTTAAATTTTAATATTATTTATATATTAGAGATTTAATTCCTCTCCTTATTATAAGTATTCTTTAAATACGTCTACTTTACTAGTAAAAAGATAAAGTTTTTAAAAGTATAGGGTACTACTAAAAAATTAATATAAGACTATAAGAAGCTAAAATTCTAGTATAGAATACGTACTATTTAAAAGTATTTTGGCTAATATTACTATCTAAAGTTAGACAAGATAAAAATCTATTCTTAAATAGGCTTAGTCTAGCGAGCTAGACCTAATTAGGTAATAGATTAGTAATTTAATATAACTATTTAGTAATATAACCTATATATATTAGTTAAAAATTAAAGAGCTGGTTATTAGTTTATTTAAAAGATAAAGAACTTTCCTTAATAATTACGTAGCCTTAAATATAAAGTTATTTAAAAAAAAAAAACTAATTTAGTACTCTTTAGTATACTTAATTACTAATATACTTTTTAGAAATCTAGTACTCTCTATATAATAGCTTTAACTAGCTTAAAAATTAAATAAAACTATTAAGTGACTAATTATACTACTTAGTTTTAGACTTAGGTCTAGGCTTCTACTATATTTTTTTTATTAACTTTTTCTTACTATTATAAGTATTACGCTCCTTAAACTCCTAATTTTATTAGTTTAAATGTTATTTTTATTAATAGTAACGAGCGTAAGAAATTTATATACTTTAATACTTATTTTAGTACTAATTATTATACTAAAAGTAGTATAACTTACTCTACTACTAGATATATTTATTAGTTAACTATATTTCCTAGTAACTATATTTAGGGGTAAACAATAGAAAGTATTACTATTATAGTATTTTTAGTAAATAGTTAAATAAGTTTATAATTTTTTAAATCTTTACGGTTATTACCGTAATAAATAGGCTTTAAATATAGTAATTTAGGCCGTATAGTACTAATTCTTAATAATTATAGTTCTTATATTACTGTAGTATATTTATATATTTCTTATAATTTTTTTATTATACTATTAAGCTACTTTAACTTTTAATAGGACTATTTACGTTACTAAACTTTATATAAAAGATATATATAGAACCGTAAAAATAGAAAGTAATAATTTTCTTTTAAATAGAGAATATAGTTCTAAAGTAGTTTAAAATAAACTATTAATTTATACTAAAGGCTCTTTTAGACTAATTTAGCGCCTATAACTACTAAAAGAAAAATTTTTTTTTTTTTAACTTTTTTAGAGTCTATATAAAATTATTTTAAACTATTTTTCTTCTTTTAGGAGGCTAGCCCTAGTTTTATTATACTAATATACTTTTAGGTAAATTATTATTTTTTATAAAAAGTCTATTTTATTTTTATATTACTTAATCTACTAAAGTTATTTTAAATATTTTTAAAGTAATTTTAAATTATTTTTAAAACTTTTTTAGTACTTTTATACTAATTAAACCTTTTAGTTTCTAAGTATTCTCTTTATTTAGATAATTTTTTTATTTAATAAAATATTTTTACTAACTATTAGTTTTTACTCGTACAGTAGTGTACCTTAAAGTTTATATAATTTTAATAAAAAAGAATAAAAAACTAAAGAGACTTATCCTAAACTTATAAGTTTAATTTTATATATAATAGATAAACTACTAATATATTTAACTACTATACCGGGACTTAACTATTTCTAAATAATTTTTTTACTTAGTATTATAAATTATGTATAATAATTTAAAATCTAGACTTTACTTTTTATTTTTAGGTTTACTAGAAGACGCTTCTTATTTTAAAATACTTTTTTATTCTTTTATACTATTTTTAGTTTTTATTTAGCTATATTATAAATATTAATAAGTTTAGAGGCTAAATAAAAGCTTAAAGACTTTTTCTCTTACTTAGGACCTATAAAGGCTAATTTAACTCTTTTAGGCTGTATCTGTAGCAGACTTAAAAGGGTATATATTTAATAATAAAATACTAACTATTATTATAAATAAATTTTATATAAGAGATCTATAACGTCTAATTATTTTACTCTAGGTAATAAAATATAGAAAAATATTATTTAAAAATATTATTTTACTATTTTATCTATCTATCTGTTTATAGATAAAAGGTAAAAAATATAATTTACTTTAAATTTAAATAATAGTAAAAAGTATTCTAGTACTTTACTTATATAAGTAAACCTTTATTAGATAATACTATTTTTAAATTTTTATAAAATTTTATAACTTCGCGGATCTAGAACTAGACTAAATTAATATTATTTTAATTTATCTTTACTGGCACGTAATAAACTATTTTAAAAAATAGTTTATAATTATAGGAATTATATTATATATAGTTCTAGTAGAGCGATTAGAAAGTAAATTTATAATAAAATTTATAGTTATGTATTACTATAGTTTATTAAGAATAAAAAGCGGATAAAGAAAACTATATAGTTTATATATTTTTAAATTAGCGTACTAACAGCGCTTATAGTTATAAATATAGTTAATAATATTTTTAAATATACCTATTTATATATATTTATGCTATATATACTTAAGAGTTTATTTTATATTAAAATACTCTAAAAGAGGACTATTATATTATTCTATAATTACTTTTATTTTATTTTTAGGAGTATAGAGTTATATTAGTTTTATTAGTTTTAATTTAGTAATCTTTAAACTATTTAGTTATAAATTATTATTACTATTTTTAGATAGATTTAATACTTTATTTTTTAAGTCTATTGGATGCTCTAAAGTAGGTATTTTTTTTTAGGCAAATTATATAATTAAAAGTTTTAAAATTTTTTTATAAGATTTAAGTTGCGTTTATAGTTTATTAATATATAAATTATTATTATAATAACTATAATCCTATTAACTTTTATAGTAAAAATTTATAATAACTCTTTTATAGGTTTTATAAAAGCTATATTACGTTTATACTTAGCCGTTTTAAACTCTAGTATATAATTAGGATAGTAAGATAAAGTATTAGCTAGATTTATTAATTTTATTTTATAGAATATATTAAAATTATACTTAAAGAGAAGTAAGTATAACTATATTTAATATAGTAATAGAATTTTTGTCTATATAAATTATTATAAGTTATTATAAGTTATAAAAATTTTATTATAAGTATTTTATAAGTATTATTTTTAGGCTTAACCGTAACGGGTCGGGTCTAATAGGTTATAATAGCACTTATTAATAGGTTTATAATAAGTAAAAACTTTTTTATTTCTTTTTAATATAGACTATATATTTTTTTTATATTTACACCTTTTATATTATTCTACTTATATTTTTAGGTATTTTATAAAGCTCCCCTCCCTCTTCTTTCTATACCTATATTATTTTATTATATATTAGTTACGTCTATTTTGTCTGTAAGGCTACTATCTCTTATAGCTATCTTAGTAAGATTATTATATACTATAGCTATAGTAGCTGTACTGTCTTATACTCTAGTACTTTTTTTATATTTTTTTACTAATTTAGATTCCCCTAATTATCTAGTAGCTCTTAAAACTTAGCTTTTTACTTACCTATATATACTAGATTCTTACTTATATTTTATAGTACTAAGTCTACGCTGTTAGTAACGCCGCGATATACGCTATAATATATATTACTAGTAAAAAAGCTACTTACGGATAACATATAAGTAATTATATTTTTAAATTATAACGCTTAGAGCGTATTAATTAATAATAAAAATAGTTTAGTCTATAAAAAGTCTAAAATTATAAATAGTATACCTTAGCTCTATATAAGTATTACTATTAAACTAATTAAAAACGTCTAGTACTTTTATAGTAGTATAGTATATAGGGATATATAACTTATTAGTTTAAAATTACTCTATATTTACTATATTTATTATATATACTATATGTGCTGTATATACTATACGTTCTATTATTATAGGGTATTATAAAAAGCTATAGCCTTATAGGTAGTCTATTTTTTTATATTTTTTAATATTATTGCTGTAACTAGTTAGAATACTAATATATATTAATACTTTATAGTGTACCGGTAATAGCGTAAGCTATTATAGTTATATTTTTTTTTTATAAATAAACGCTTTATACTAGATAGAAATACGGGTATTTTAGGTTATTATAGCTATTACTATATATATTAGACGCAACGCGTTAATCTATATATATTTTTAGTATACGCGTTATATAACCGCGTGTTATATCTTTTATTATTATATTAAAAATACTATAGAGCTGTTTTACAAGAATCCCTATAATAGTTAGTAATTATTTTTTTTTTAAAATATAGGTACTACGCTAAAAGCGTAGATTTATTTAAAAAAAAAAAAGTATTATTTTTAGTGCTTAATACTTTTTATAATATTAAAGAATTTTTTATTATATATATTTTAATTATACTACGCGCCGCCTAACCTTTTTAAATAAAAGTTAATTAGCTACTATTAAGAGAATTGGTTTCTTTTAGAAACTAATTAACTTAAAATAGTACTAATAGCTTTATTAAAAGCGTCTATTTTAATTTAAGTTTATTTTTTATACTTAAAATACGAAAGTATTAATACTTTAAAAAAATATTATAATATATTTTAAAAACTTTTTTACTAGTATTACTTATATTTATATAAACGCTTTCTTCTATTTTTATAATTAGTCTACTTTTAGTACTACTGAATACCTTTTAAATTAATTTAGTAAGTAGTAAGACTAATTAAAAAAATTAATTTATAAATTTAAATAGTAGTTTATAAAACTAATAAAAACGTAAATATCACTTATATAAATAACTTTAGGCTAGTTTTAAATTATTTTAACCCTAGTTAGGTCTATTAAGAGATTTTTAAATAAAATAATAAAACTAAAAAATTTAGTAAATATAGTATATTAAAAATACTTTTTTAAATTTAAGTAAAGTTTTACTTTACGTAAATATTATAGTATCTTTTTTATATAACCTTTATATTCTTTTTTAGTATCTAAGAAAATAAGTATATTATTAAAATATATAATATAGGTTATATTAACTAATTTAGCTAGTATTTATAATATAAACTGTTAAAACTATATAGGTATATTTATTAAGCTAAAAAATATAACTATATACTTAAAGTAGTTATATTTTATATAGAATACAGTCTTTTATTTATTATTTCTTATAATATAGATAAAATAGTAAGCCTAAGACGACGACGACCTATAGATGCTCTATCGCCGTTTTATAGTTGTTGCCCCGCCGTTGTTATAGCTGCCGCCTAATAAGTTATTTATTAAATTATTACTCTACTAGCTGTAATAGAATTCTAAAAATTTTATATTTAATAGGCTCTAGTTATAGCGTCTCTATTCTATTTACCTATATTAAGTAAGGACGTAGCGTACACTAAGTTAATACAGCTCCTACGGATAAACGTAAAGAAATAGATAAAATAGTAAACTTTTTATAAGTTAAATTTAGTATAGATCTATACTTTTATAAAATAGTCTAATAATTTTATAATTAGTAAGAGAGTACTATAATTTTTAATTATAGTCTTATTAAGATTATTATAGTTTATATAAAGCCTAAAACTATTATTTTTCTATTTTATAAAGAGGATAGGGATTCTAGTAAAGAATTTTAATTATTAAATTTACTTATATTTAAAATATTCTTTTATATACTTTCTAAAAACCTCTAGTTTAGTAACTAAAAGATTATATATAAAATAATATAAGGGATTAGTACTAGATTTAAAATTAATTTTTAAATTATTTAATATATAGTGTATAAGGATCTTAAAATTATTATTTAAAACTAGATTTAAAAAATTAGAGTATTGAGGTAGTAAAGTATATTTTTTATACTTATTTAGTTTATTTTAGACCGGAATCTTTATTAAGTCTACTAGATATATATATACTTAAGTACTTAGGTTACGTATAATATACTTAAACTTTTTTATACTTTTAAAGGTAATTTTTATAATAAAAGTATTTTTTTTAAAGTTATCTCTAAAAAGGACTTTTTAAGTAGTAATATTTATTTTTAGATTTTTTTAGTTAAACTAAAGTAAATTTAGGAAAATTTTATATTAAAAGAGATCTATAATTATAAATAGGATTAATAAAGTTTAATTTTAATTATATAAGTTAATTAAGTCTATTTTAGTAACTATAGTACTATAAATAATTATATTAAAACTATTTACTACTAATACTAATAATTTATTAAGAGTAATTATTTTTAAGCCTATTTCCTTTACTAGCTTAGCGCTTATAAAATTTAAAATAAACTTTAGATTTATTTAAGCTTTAATATAGCCTCTATTTATAACTTTAGCTTTTAAAGTAACTATTCCCTTAAGTTAAGTATATAACTAGTTAAATAAACTACGAATGTATTTAATTTTAACTATTTTTAATAGATTACTTATAATAGTTTTAATATAGATAGTAAGTGCTATAATTACTTTTACCTTTTTTTTTATTTAAGTTAATAACGCAGTCTTATTAGTTACTTTTTAAAATTTAAAAGCTACTAGCTTATTTTTATACTAGTTATTAGGAGTATAGTAGCCCTTTTTACTATAATAATAATATATTAGCGTACTAGTAAAGAACTTTATTTTAGTTAATATTTTATTAGACTAGTTAGTGCCTAATTATATTTATTAGTTCTATTTAAAATATATTTAGAGTTTAGTAGATTTCTTTATATTTTATATATTCTTTTTAGGCCCTTACGTCTTAAAATTACTACAATTAGTTATATTTTATATTAACTAAAAAGAATTAGTATTCTTTTTTATTTTAGTAATAGTATTAATTTATTATTTCTTTAAAGTCTATAATCTAGCCTAAAGATTTTTATTTAGATAGTTTATAAAATTTTAAACCTATTAGGATTTCTTATTAGCTTTAAGTATCTTTAGCTTTTCCTAAAGAGGATAAATATAGTTTAAAAGTTTTATAGGAGACTACTTAAGCTACTAAATAGTTTACTTAAAATTAATTTTAGCTTTATTAAACTATTATAGCGGTCCTTTAAGGGCGTTTAGTATTTTAACTTTTAAAAGATTTTAAGTTTTTTTTTATAGTAGATTAGTACTAAGTTTTAAAATAACTTTAGCCTTTTAAATAGTTTAAAAGGGATTATTAATATAGGTAATAGTAAATTTAATCTTTAAAATCTTTATTAGAAAATAGGTTAATAATTAATAAAAATAGTATTTATAATTATTTTTTTAAAGGTTAAAGTTATATCTATTTTTTTTATAAATATAAGGGGCCTTTAGTATTAGTAAACGTATAGCTAAAATAAAGACTAAAATAGTATAACTCTATAAAATAATTAAGTTTTTAATAATTATAGTTTAGTTGCCTACGTTAAAGCGATAGTAAATATTAAGTAATTATTTTTTTATTCTTAACTTATTAGAGCTAAGCGCGTATTTTTTTAAAATTAAGAAATATAGAGGATTCTAATTAAGATAAAAATATTTAATTATAATAATTAGTAGCTATTTATACCTTTTTATATTCTAATAGGCCTAATAGAGGCGTCTTAACAGTTTATATAAAACTTTAAAAAACTTAGGTATTAAAAATATTAAAAGGGGACTTAAAATTTTCTTTAAGTTTTTTAATAATTTTAGTATTTTATAGAACTAATATATTATATATAATAGAGTAATAAAACTTCTTTAGAGCTATATTATACTAAATTACTTTTAAGGATAAGAGAGTGATTTAAATATTAGAAATTAAGGTAGAGTAGTAATATAGTATAATATATAAAATAAATTAGGTATATATTATTTATAAGAGTAAAAAGATAAATTACTACTTAGCTAAAGCCTTGTAGTATAGACTATATATCTCTTATTATATAAATACACTCCTATCTAGAGCAGAAACACCTAAGTCGTAATAAATTTTTTACCTATAGGTATAAAATTATTTTATTAAAGTATTAAGTTTTATAAGTTACCTGTAAAAATAAATAATAATATTTTAATTATATTAAATATACTTATTACTTTACGTTTCTTATTAATTTAGTTTAATTTAAAAGTTTAAAGTATTTAACGTGTTTTATAGTATAGGCTAAAGTAAGTCTAATATATATATTTTACTAAAATTTTATATTTTAACGTACTAGAAGCGTATATTTTAGTTATAGAGTAGTAGTATACTATTATTAATAAATAGTACTTTAGACGCTATAATACGTACTATAATTATAATATATTAATATTTCTTATTTTATTAATATCTACTTAGTATTAGTTTATAATAGTAAATATACTAGTATAAGTTATTATATAGGGTAATAAACTACACTAAGCTATAATACTATTAAGTACTATTAAATAGTTATTATATATTTATTTTAGTAAACACTATTTTTCTAATTAAACTTAGCGTAGTATTTTTAACAGCCGATTATTAGGTTATATAGTATATATAGCACTTTTCTTTTTAATTAGATATTTACTAATAGTAACTTTGTTATATAAAAAAAAGTATAAAGATATGTATATACTCTTCTATTTTTAAACTTCTTTTTAATTATCTATATAGCCACTACAGCTACACTTTTTATTTTATTAATATATAAATTATAATATAATAATTATATAATAAACAGTATACTAAATAAATATATAATAGGCCAAAGATACTTAAAGTAGGAAGAATAATATTAGGCAGTAGTAAAGGTAAATACTAACTATAATACTACGGCTGCGAAAGGTTTCCTAAATACGCTTTATTTACTATCTTATATTCTTACTATTACTATATCTACCGCACCTACTAAAATCGCTAATTATATTAAAGATTACCTAATAAGTCGCGCGCTAGATTCTAGTAATTATATAAAACTTTTTATACCTTAACGCAGATCTTAAGAGGAAAACTAAAATTATAAATAAAAATAGCTAAAAATAAAAGAGATATATAAGTATAATAGTAAGTAGGTAGGCTATAAGAAAATAAGTAACATATACGCTTAAGGAGCTTTTTTATATTATAAATTTTATACTATAAATAGCTAAAGTAATAATTAAAGAGGATTTTAGAAAGATAAAAGTAGTAAATAAAATAAGCTAGTTTTATAAAATAGAGATCTGCGAGAAGAGCTTATAAAGTAGTATTAGCTAAAGAGATAAAGTAAAATATTATAAAAATAAAAATTTAATATAATAAGCTTATAAAATAGTTAAAAATTAACTAAAATTTTAAATTATAAGTATTTTAAAGGCGTTGTTAGGTTGTAATATTAGTTAAGGTAGTTAAGGGCGCCGGTGGTTTCGGCTCTAGATAAAGCTTAGATCTAGTAACTTTACGACTCGCTTTATTATATATAAGTTTTCGCGCGTCGAACTAGAAACATCTTCAATTACACGGCAACTGTCTTGAGTCACTCTTCGAGACGTTGACATCAAACTACCAGGCATCCAACTGCAACATGTATTCTCTCAAGTAGCTACAACTGGGAGCATTGCTGAACATAACAGAAGTTCCTCTCACTTTGATGCCAGTCGAATCATGCTGGCACTACTAAGTGCAATTGGGGTCGCTTCCTGCAAACCTTTTGGGACGATCACCGGTTTCGGTCAACACAACGAGCACGAGATGATCACCCGCGTTGCTTTTCAATGCGCTGTGAACACCAAGTCTCTCTCACCCTACGACTGCTTCGAGCCAATATCGCTCTCTAACCTTGCTGGAACTCACGTGGGCAACATACCTGGTCTCGAAGATAATGGCATGGTAGGCTCGCCCGATGATGTCCCGCCCGAAGGCCCTGCAGCGCACTGCGACGATGCCGACTTCTTAGACATCACCAGGTACCCTAGAACAAAGGGACAAGCCACGGAGCAACTGCAGGTTTGCGTCGACCACCTCCGCATGCGGTTCGGCCAAGCAGTGCGAGGTGCGGCCGATAAGGCGAAATGTGTGGTGCTCGAAGGCTTCGGGCGGGCACTCCACGGCGTCCAGGACTTCTAGTCGCACAGCAACTGGGCCGATCAGTCTGATCCTACGCAACCCATCTCTGTGATCAATCCTCCTGGACTGAACAAGGGCATTTTAGCGCCGTTTCTGGACCTCAGGCTCACGGGTACAATTTCGACGCTGGTGCCGCGCAACCTTTCGACGGGATGCTATGTGCTTTTGGATCGAGCAGAGGGCTCTGGCGACTGTGAGAACCGCGTCACTCATTACACGATGAATAAGGACCATGGTATTGTGGAGCTCGATGGAACTGTAGAAGCTGATCCAGATAATGTGCCTAGAAATGTGGTGTTGGGCAACTTCAATAAGGCCGTGGACGCTGCGGTCAAAGATTCGAGGAATCAGTGGGCGAACTTGAGGAGCGAGATCAGGAGCGTCTATGGTCAAGTGAAAGGGGACCGGATGATATGCGGGCTTATTAGCGATAACCCTATAGTGGTTTGTATTTGAGGTGGCCGCCGTGGCCGAAGAACGTATAGACAGAATTGCTTAGTTGACGGGGAGCCTGGAAGACTCCGACATTTACTGTATCTGGAATTTGAGTATATTGCATGGCTACACACATAGTCCCCATTTGTGCTCCTGTCGGACACGGCACGCCAGAATCTTACCCAATCACTGATGTCGACTCCTGGTACTTCTTCCTGTAGCCCTCCTACGAGTTCAAGTGCTTCTTCGTACTGCTCGCAGTGTTGCTGCATTACACGTCAGCACTGTCACAATCGCCCTCAAATCTCCATGTGCCAAACATGCGCAGGGTGAATGCAAAACTTACTATTCGTTCTCATACACGAACCCATCCTTGAGCTTCTTCTCCACCGGCCACTTGGTGATCTCGTCAAGGTCCTCCTTCGGCAGGCCCAGCTTCTCGTTCGCTAGTCCGTGCATGGCCTCATAGTTGCCGTCTCCATTCTTGTAGAAGTACCTCGTGTACATCGCCTGCGCGAACCCAGCAAAGTTTCCCTTCTTCAATTCAGCCAGTGCTTTGTTCGTTCGCTCCTCCGAAGGCTCAGATGTAATGTTCCAGTCGCTGTCCGAGTCGCCCATCGCACGGTGTATGCTGTCGAGCATTTCTCGCTGGCTCACGAGGAAGCTAGCCACGTAGAGGCCGTTGTCCTTCCAGTCCTCGAGGGCGGGCTTGTCACCCTCCTTGGTAACGGGAAGATCAAGGAGCGCGGCGACAGCGCGGCCGCACTGTGCGAGTGTGCTGGTGTTGATCTTCTGGGTGCCGTCGTCGAACAAGATTGCTTTCTTGTCGTTGACATTGAAGCCGAAGAAGTCGGTGCCTGCGACAAGAGACCACTCGTACCAGAAGCCGCATGTGAGGATGATGTAATTGGCGCCTGCGGACTTGACGTCCGACATGGCTTTTCGGACAACACGACCGTAAACATTCTCGTTCAGGAGTCTCTCGTTCTTGGGATCTAAACGAATTTAGTGTTCGTTCATCTCTAGATCGATGTTCATATGGGTCACATACCCATTCCATAGGCATTGGGCATGATCCACTGGATGCCCGCCTTGCCCGCAGCATTGCAGATTGTAGGGTGCACATCAGGAGGCGCAGAAGTGCTGAGACTGATGATGAGGAAGTCGTGGCCGCGCAGAGCTTCGACTATGGTCTCCTCCTTGGAGTAGTCTACGGGAGCAACCTTGACGCCTTCGGGGCTTTTGGAATTGCTGCCCTGGCGGGTGAGGGCAGTGATTTCATGCCGGCCATTCTTGAGCAGCTCGTTCACAATGTGTGAGCCTACATGGCCGGTGGCCTGCTAAAAGTTAGCCTTGGCGTGCGAAGATCGGAGCATCGAGCAAGCCAATGAGGCTAGAGAATAGAACGCACCCCAACAATGGCGACCTTCTTGATGCGGTTGCTCGACATCCTGATACGTGAACTCGATGTGAACAGGATGTAATTTTGCAAGTAGTGACAAAGCGTGGTGTAATGATGTGGTTGAGTCGCTGCTGTTTTGCGTACCCAAGTCCACCTCTTTATACGTCGACCAGGTATCGCAATGTGTGGTTGAAGTATTTGGGCTCGGAGAAGACCTCTACTCCGAGGACGGTCCGTGGTTACACCGTCCACGTGTCCGCTTACGAAAGATCCAGAAACAAGGTCGGCGCTAACCTAGACTCGTTTTACAACCAACAAACGACAATATTTGCTATACAGTAGCGGAGGATCTTAGCCCCGACAGTCCTGATGAACAAACAAGCGAAGCGTATGCCCGTCAGGGCACCGGCGATACAAAGGCCCACCCTGGTTGCAACTTGGCCCCAAAGCGCAATGCTAGCGGAGTTTGGAAAAGTGAAGAGGCGAGATCTGGCAGTGTTTTGCATGTGATTGGTGTGAGCGGCGGCGGTGGTGCGGACTTAGCCCTTATGTCCGCTAGCTTCATTCAAACGCCGACACGGAACATCTATAGGGTCCGCTGCCCTACAGCCTCGTCGACCCACTGCGCAGGTTTTTGTAATGGTGAAATACAATATTTTTTTACAATCTTTATATACACTTATTTTTTAACTATATCTAGGGAAACAACTTTTTTTAGCTTATATCTTTTTTAAACTAGTATTTTAATACTATACTATATCTCTTTTTATAAAGGGGTGCTACAAAAAAAGAGTACTTAAAAAAGTTACTTTTTTTTAAAGTTATATAACTTTTTGATTAGTACGCTAAAAAATACAAGAAGAATAGCGTTTTAAAGAAAAAAAATTAACAGATTCTATTTACCTTATTAGGGGCTACTTACTAAGGGGTTTAGAGTTAAAAAAAATTAGTAAATATAAATAAATTTTAAAGTCCTACTTTAGACTATTATAACTTTTTATTTAAGGTATAAAATTTGCTTATTTTTATATATACTATAGTAGTATCTATAATATATAAGTATATAAAATATATATATATATATATATATTATTTATATAATTATATATAAAAGTCACTTTTTTAAATTTTTAATAATAAACTAGTAAATAATAAATTACTAGTACTTAGTATAGTAACCTTTAGCTTTTATAACCGCCTTATAACGGTTAGGGAGAGATAAAATACAGTTATTTTTTTTTTTTTTTTTTTTTTTTTAAAAATAAGCCTTTTTTTTTTAGGCTACCAAAATATTTAAGGAAAGTGCTTTTTCTCCTAAACGAACTAAAACCGGCTCTTTAACCCCTTATTTTTATTTTTTTTTTTTTATTTTTTTTAATTAATTTATTTTAAACTACTTATCTTTTACTTAATTAGGCCTTTTTTCCCACGCTAACCCTTTTTTGGAATAGTTTTTCATC
>JASEKS010000148.1:0-235427 GCA_030770415.1 Pleoardoris graminearum
AAAAAAAAAAAAAAAAAAAAAAAAAAAAAAAAAAAAAAAAAAAAATAAAAAAAAAAATAAAAAAAATTATTTTTTTTTATATTATTAATATAAAAAAAAATTAAATATTTTTTTATATTTTTATATATTTTTATAATTATTAAAAATTTAAAAAAATTTTTTATATTTTTAATATTATTATTATTTTTTTTTTTTTTTTTTTTAAAAAAAAAAAAAAAATAGACCTTTTATATTAAGGCTACCTAACTATTTAAGGAAAGTGCTTTTATCTTTTAAGTAAACTAATAATCGGCTCTTTAGGTAACTAACTAATTAAATATAGGCTAGTTAAGTAACCTATATTACAATTTAATTAATTACTTATTTAGGACTAGCGTCCTTTCTATTTAGGAATAGCCTAATACTAATTAGGTTAGGTCGCTACGCTAATCTAATTAAGTAATTAAACTAAACTTATTTAGAAATTTAACTAAATCTAATAAGATTAAGTCTAAAACCTAATAAGTAACTAGATAAATTTAAATAGTAGATTAAAGTAGACGAGAACGAGATTTAAACTCGTAGCCTATAATATTACTATTATAGGCAGTTAGGTGTGTTATCTACTAAGCCACACATCCTCTCGCTAGTAAGAGTAGTTTTAAAAAAGAAAAAATATTATATAATAACTATTATTAATATATATATACTAAAACATGCTGTATTAAGTGATGTATATTATATAATTTAAAGTAAAATAGTTAAAACTTTTTCGTAAATTGTTTTTATTATATTTAAATTTAGATATATTTTATTATATTTTTAATATTTATACTATACTACTACTATATCTATTTTCTAATATTTGTTTCACTATTATTTATTACTTATTTTATCTTTAATTTTCATTTTTATAAATTAAATAAAGAAATACTTATAATTAATATTTTTTATATTTTTTTATTTTTATTATCTTTCTTTAATAAATATTAAGGTATTATTAAAAATATTTTAAAACGTTCTAAATAATATAAATATTATATTAAAGTGTTGTTTTTTCCTATAAATATAAATATATTATAAGTATTAATTCTAGAAATAATAATAAAAATATTGTATTCTATATTAAAATAAATTTAGTTATTAAAAAAATTAATTATATTTAATATAAAAAGTAAAAATATTAAAATAACTATTAGGGTAAAAGATATACTTTTATTTTAAAAAATAAAATAGACGTTAATTTTTAGCGTATCTAATTAGGAAATAGTTATATATATATCCCTTTAATTAATTCTAATAAATATCTCTATTTATACCTTATTTATAAAGGTATATATATACTCCTCCTTTTTTAAAACCCCTTTTAGTCGCTCCGAGCCACTATAGCGACACTATTTATTTAATTAATATATAAATATATATACGTTATTTTTTTAAATTAATATTATTAAATAAACTTATATTAAATTATTAATTTAAATTTATTTAGTCATAGTTCGCCACGCTAAGCCTATTTAGAAATAGATTTTTATCTTATCTAACTTTAGATAGTAATATTAGTATAAAATATTTTTAGGTATTACGTATTCTATATTAGGATTTTAGCTTCCTATAGCCTTATATTAATTCCTTAGTAGTATCCTATACTTCTAAAAAATTCTACGTTTTACTAGTAAAGTAGGCGTATTTAAAGAATTCTATAGTAAGAAAAGAAATTAAACCTTTAATATATAAGTAACGTTAAAAATTAATAAATATATATATTTCTAAATACTTCCCTACTGTATTATTCTACTAAAGATATACTTATATATTTAATAATAATAAAAAATATATATATCTAGAGTTTAATATAAAAATATAGATATAATAAAAAAACTTCTATTAAATACTTATTTATATATATAATATAATTTTGGTAAAATATATAATACTCTATAATTAAATCTATATATATTATATAGTAATTATAGAGGAAAAACGAGCAAGAAATTACTAGTTACTAAGATTAAAGAATTAGGACTACTTATATAATAAGAAGTGCTAAAGAGCTGTATCATATATATGTAAAGGAGAAATAAATATTTTATTTTAAAAAGCTTTATAAACTAATAACGTAAACTCTAAAGTATTTTTTTAAAATATACCCCCTAATTAAGCTAATTAAAACAGCTTAACTATCTAAGTAGTGTAAAATTAATTTTTTTTTAAGCTTATAGTAGCTATAAAATTAATTTTTAAAAAAGTTTTTTTATATAAACTTTTAGTAGGTAGTACTACTAGGTAATAAAGCTTTAAAGTAAAAAACTAAATATAATAAGCGCGCTAGCGTTTAGTAACGTAAATAGTATTTATATATTAGCGCTAGTTACTTAAAGAATCTATATAAAAGTCTTTACTATAGAGGTATATAAGAGTGCGTAAGTAAAAGAAAAACCTAAATAAATTAAGCGCTAATAGGCCTAGTATAAAAGGATACTAAAAAGATACTAAATTATATAGATACTATAAATAGAATATATATCTATATACTTTAAGATTTAATATTATAAGTGTTAGTACTAAAAAAATAAAAAAATTTAAGTAGTATAACTAAAGGAAAAGAATTTATATTAAGTTTAACTAAGTTAAACTAGATATAGGGTCCGATAGAGATCTATATTAAATAAGTATTAAAAAAATAGCTTTTACCTTTAAATATAATATAAATTAGATAATTTTTAGTACATACTATTAAAGTCTTAAGTCTATAGCGCTTTATTATACTACCCCTTTTTTTTATTTATAGATAGTCCCTTATCTGTACTATATTAGTCCTTTTTTATAAATAAAGAGTTTAAGTTATCTATTAAGAGATTATAAAACTTATAGTTTATTAATAATTAGTTTATTATAGTAAAAGTAAAGATAAGTTAGTATAAAATTAACTACTAAATTTTTTACTTTATTTAAAGTAATAATATAAGTAATAATACTAAATAAGAGTAGCGTAGTAGTAGAGCCGTTTTAAAAACTTTTTATTAAATATAAAAGACCCTTTTTAGGCACTTTTAGTCCTTTTTTTATCTGCTCTTTTTTATTTTTATTATAGGTATTTCTAACTATATAGGTTAAGGCTTTTACTAATTTAGCTATTATAGAATTTTAAACTTAAGCTTATTTATAATATCTATTTAATCTTTTTCTAATACTCTTTTTACTATTTATTATATAGTCTATCTATACTATATATAGGCGTTTAGTTAAAAAGAGACCCTAAATTATAATTTTTTAAAACTCTTTTTTAAAAAGTATACCTATTATACTATTTAAAATAAGAAGTATAATTTTGTAAGTAATAGTAATTAATAAAAAAGTTTTAGATATTAATTTATTATAAAATTTTAAAATATATTAAAAAAAAATTTAATATATTTTTATTAGCCCTACGCGCGTTTAAGTTAGCTAATAATAAAAAAGATATAAACTAATTATAGTCTACTTTAAATACGGCTATAAAAAATTTAGGTCTTTTAATATAAATAATATAGGTAGGTAAAACTAAAATAAATTTAGCTAAAATTTAGTTAGTTTTATATATAGCTTTAGGCGGGTTGCGTTAGAGACTATTATAAATAGAATAAGTAGTTAATAATCTATTTATTTAAATTAAGTAGTTTAGTATAGGTCTATCTAGTAACTAGTATAAAAAAAAAGTAGTTAACTACTAAAACTATCCCGTTGCTATTCTCTAAATTAGATAAGTAAAAAATAAAGTCTAGCGTTTTAGAATTTTTTTTTTTTTTTTATAATAGAAAAGAAATTTTTTTCTTTTATTTATTTTTTATTTTTACTCTAATCTGTTTTCCTATTATTTAATTTAAGTATTTAAAGCTGCTAGTAAGCCTAGCTTATTAAAATATTTTTTATAAAACGCTTTAAGTTTATAAGGTATTTTAATAAAATTAGAAGTAGGGTACTATATAGGATTCGAATTATATTTAATTTAGCTTATATAATATTTTAATTTTTTTTTAAAAAGTTTACTAGCTAGGATTTCTTTAACCTCTTACTTTTTAATTTTATTAATAGAGATACTAGGCGGCTTTAGAGCTTCTTATTTAAGTAATAAATTTTAAAAATCTTTATAAAGTAGTTTAAAAATAATTACGTTATATATTTATAATTTTTGTAGTAATTTTAGTTAATAGAAATATTTTACCTTCTTTAGAACTATAAAAGGTCTTTTTTACTTATTACATAGTTTTCGGCTTAGTTAGTTAATTTTTAGGTTATAAATTTTTAAGTATACTATATTACTAACGTTTTAGTTAATAAAGCGACGGTATTAATTTATAATAAATTATATTTAGTTTTAAATCTATTTTATATTTTTTTTAACTATCTGCTAGATTGTATATATACACTAAGTAAGTAGCTTTATATTTTAAACATTAATCTTGTCCTGTAGCGCTCTAAAAGTAAAGATATTTTAGTCTTAGCTTTATTATAGTTTAGAGCTATAGAGAATCTAGTATAAAAATATTCTAATAGTAAAATAAAATAGGATAATCTAAGCTCTATTAATTAAAAGTAAAAGAGAGCTTTAGTTGTTTTAGTAATATAATGTAAATAAATATAGTTACTAGTTAATATATTTATTTATAATTTTTATTTAACTATTAGTTTTCTTATAGTACGCTGTTAAGAGCTTAATTTTAATATTTAGTATTTAATAAAATTTAGACTAAAAACTAATAATAAACTAAAAACTATAGTCTAAAATAATAGTTTTCGGTATATATTTAAAACGGTATACTTATTAAATAAATAAATTTACTATTTTTTTAGCGTTAATTGTCTTATAATAGGGAATAGATATAGCTTATTTAAAAAGGTAATTAATAATAACTATTATTTAATTATAACTAGACATATTTTTAAAAAAAAATTTTAAAGTTAATATATAGGTATTATATTAATTAATTAGGAATAGGGAACAGGTTAAGTATATTTATTAATTAAAATTATCTTAGATATATATAATAGTAGGTAATATAGTTTTATATATATTTTTTATAGATAGTTTTTATATCCTTCTAGTAGTACTTATAAGATAAGAGCTAATAGGTTTTAGTATAGCCTAGATATATAATAAATTTTTAATTATAAGCTTTATAAATAAGGCGCGTAACTAGAGCTAATTTAAGACTAATATAAAAATATTTTTTATATAATAGAAGTCTATTTTTTACTTACTAGTTATTTAGTAAAATATTTTTTTTATTTAAATTTATCATGTAAAGAGAGGTAAAGTGTAGTGCCGAGACACTAGTCCAAAAAAGGTATAGGCTAAAAAAAGTTGTTCCCCCGTGTTTAAATTTATTCCGGTTCTCCTAAAGCAGGATTTTAATAAAAGTAAAAAAATTAAAACTTATAATACTTTAGATACTCTTTATTAATAAAATTTTAGCGTAGCTAGTAGTATTATTAATATACTACTAAACTAGTCCGGCGTTAATTTAGGGGTCGAGCTAATATAGTTTAAAAAAAATATAAAAGCGGTTATCTTTTTATATATTTTTAAGGTTAATAAGATCTTATTTTTTATAACTAAAAATATTAGCTTAAGTATTACTTTTTTTTAGTACGTACTAGATTTAGAAGTTAAAAAAAGCTAAAATATTAGCTTAATAGGCCTATTAAGTATTAAGAACCTTAAATATTATAAAGTATTCTAAAGTACGATAATTTAATAGAACTTAAATTAAGTTTTAAATAGATATAAGCTTAGTACGCTATTTATTAAAAATAGTAATAATAGTAAAGAGTTTCTTATTATAAATTTGTTAGTTTAGCTTAAAACCGGTTAGAATATAACTATAAAATGTAATAAAATAGGTTTTTTTATTTAAGTATTACTATAATAGTACACCTAAAATTATACTATTAAATATATTTATTTCTATTAGGGTAGAAAGCTTAGAGTTAAAATAGTATAAGGTAGAAATTAATAGTAAGGCTTATTTAATTTATATAAATACGGCGTTGTATTTTAAATTTTATATAAATAGAACTTAAGGGCTTTATAAAGCACTTAAAGAATATATAATATTAAAAAAGTTTTTAATAAATTAGCAGTAGAATCTAGTAAAGTTTAAAAAGGATTTTATACTAGTAATAGTTATAGGGGCTTTCTAATTATAAAATATTTTTATTTTATTTAAATTAACTTCTAAACTAGAGTTTATTAATATATATTTTAAGTCTTAGATATAGTTTATATAAAATTTATTCTTTTTAATATTAGCCTAAAGTCTAGTATTATAAAGTTGTTAAAGTATTTTTTTTACTTATTTAATATATTTTTTATAGGTCTCGGAGTAGATTAGAATATTATTTAAATATATAATATAAAAGTTATTTAAATAGTTAAAGAAAATATTATTTATATATTACTAATAAGTTGCCGGGCTGTTATATAGGCTAAAGGGTAGAACTTTATATTTATAAGATCTATATTTAGTCCTAAAGGTTGTATATTTCTTAAAAATAAAATTTATATAAATTTTATTAATACTACTTAGATATTAAGTTTAGTAAAGAACTTAGCCTTAAAAGAGTAGGCTAGAAACTTATTAATACGTAAAATTAAGTAGGTATTCTTTTTAGTTAGAGCGTTAAGCTTATAGTAATTAACATAAATATATAAGTTATTTTTTAGTTTTTAAATATGTAGTACTAGAAATATAAAAGGACTTTAACTATACTTAATATAACTCTTTTTTAAGTATTTTAGAATATAGATTTTAATAGCTTTAAGTTTTTAAAAACTAGACTTATATAGAGGGCTATAGCTATTTAAAAAAAAATTAGTAAAAATAATT
The DNA here is from genome assembly GCA_030770415.1 of Pleoardoris graminearum. NCBI lineage: Eukaryota > Fungi > Ascomycota > Dothideomycetes > Pleosporales > Didymosphaeriaceae > Pleoardoris > Pleoardoris graminearum. The sequence goes on from JASEKS010000148.1 coordinate 6,849, forward strand.
TTATAGTTATAAAATTAATACTTTAGTAACTAATTAGCTATAGTTTTATTAAAAATATTCTAGAATTAGTTATACTTACTAGAAAAATATTTATTAAGAAGTTTTTTATCTTTAAGATTGTTTCGAAGCTCTAAATACTAAAAGTAAATAAAAATTTATTTAATTTTATAAAGGGACGTAGTAAAAAATTTATTAATAAAATACTTTATATTAAAGTAAAAAGCGTTATCTATAATAAAAGTAATAGTTAAAGAGTAACTAAATTCTATTAGCTTTTATAGGGTTAGTTTTAAAAGCAAAGGTAGGGCTACTATAATTTATTTAAAAATAATAACGTAAGGGAGATAGAGGAGCCCTTAAATATAATAAAAAATAAAATTTTATTATTTTTAATAATTATTCTATTCCTATAGGGCGTTATAACGGTAAATATTTTATTTTACCTTTTAGATAAAAATAGGCTGTTTTAATTATATTAAAATAGTTTTTAAAGGGTTATATATTTAAAAGTACTTTAAAGGCTATATAATCCTATTTTATAATATATTAAATTAGAGTTAGAAACGCTTTATTTATTTTAGGCTAATAATATAGTCCTAAGTTCTAAAATTTATAATAATAAAAAAATAGTTCTATATAGTTTTATAATTAATTTTTATATATAAGCAAATATAAAAATCTATAAAAATCTAAAATTAGTTAGAGAATTCTTTTATTAAGATGTAGTAGAGAAGTCTTTAGATTAATTCTTAAAATTAATTAACGTACTTCGCGAGCTTTATAAAGCCGCGGTATAATATAATAATAAGAACTTAATAAATACTAAATAGTTTAATATAATACTAACGAGGCTATATATAAGTAATATAAATTTTAAACTCTTAAAAATTATACTCTTTCCTTTTAGCGAGGGTAAAATATTTTATTAAATACAGCGACGCTCTGCTTATATTTTAATTATATATTTATAGATTAGTAACTGCTTATAACTATCCTTAAAGTTATTAGTAATTACTATTTATAGTTATATATAACGCGGTTAGTCTAAGGGATTATTAAATATATAAACTTTAGGACTAAAGGGAGTTGTTAAACCGTTATCTAGAGCCTATATAACTAAATATTTAGTTTTTAAGTAAGTCTAGTTATCTATTCTACACTCTATACTATATTATTAACTTTTACTTTTTAAAGTTATATTTTACTATATTATAATCTCTATAGGGCTTTTTTAATTTTAAAATATCTATTACAATATTAATTTTAAATAGCTTACTAACTTACCGCCTATTATACTAACCGCTTTTAGTAATAGTAATACTCTAAGCTAATATAAAATCTAAAGTTAACTAAAACTATTTACCTATATATAACTTATTAATAAGTCCTATACTAATATACGTATACGCGACCTTTTAGTAGAGAATAGCCTTTTTAAGTATATTATTTTTAGCTATTTTAAAGCCTTTCTTAGCACGTCGTTCTATATAGATAAATCCTAAACTAATAAAATAAAAGTTTTATAAAAGCGGGTAGTTAATACAGAAAAACTAAAAAACCTAATATTATTAATAGAGCTAAAGGTAATAGAGTAACTCTAGACTTAAACTAATAATATAAGGTAAATCTATTAGTACGCTTATAAAATCTAAAACTAAAAAAAAATAACTAAGTATTATAAACTCTAGGAAGTCCCTTATTTTTATTTAATAAGTGTTACTAATTAGGTAGTAAGTATCTATAGGCGGCGTAAATACTAAAAATAATAAGTAATAGCTTCTTTTTTATCCTATAAGGCTAGGTAAGCTAAGTATATATATAACTTACTTTAGCGGGCCTTCGTAGTATTATTATCTTAGTAGAAAGTTTAATAGGTAGTATAAAGGCTTATATAAAATTAAATAAAAAATATTATACTAAATTATATAATAAGGCTATAATAACGTTATTAATTCGTAAACTATTAGTAGGCGGAGTAAAATACAATAAAAATAAAATATAAAAAAATAAATAAGCCTTTTATACTTCTACTTAAAAGTAATAATTCTTAAAATAAATATAAAAGAGAGTATATAGTAAAAAAATCAAAAAAAAAAATTTAAGTATTAGTATTAATAAATACGTAAAGTTAGATTCTATACCCTTTACACTAGAGTATAAGGGGGTTTTAAAAATAGGGACCTTCTAGTAAGTATAATAAATTAATATTTAATAGATTATACTTACTTATATTTAGGGTAGAATATTTTTTTAGATATTAGGGTTTTCTAAATATATTTTTTTATTAGTATTAATACATTTTTTATTATAGACTTTTTTAACTTTAATTTTATTTACTTTTAGATTAGGGCAATCGCGCGTAAAATATTTAATTTATTTATAATTATAATAAATATTTATAGCTATCTATTTTAAAGATATTAATACTTAACGTAGTTAGTCCTAAAACTAAATTAAAAAAGTTTCCCTTATAGAGATATAAAATATTTTAAAATAAGTAAGTACTTTTATATTAGTAGTTCTACTACTTATAGTATTTTTTTATTTTAGTATAAATAGCTTAGTTTAAGTGTAAGTATTACTTAGTATTAAGTTAAATTAGCTATAAAAGGGAGTATTTCGTTATTTAAAATTAAAGGCTATAAGATAGGCTATTATCTTATTAAATAAGTTATTTTATAAAGACTTAAATTCTATGTTTAGAACTCTTAAAAATAAAATAATTTTTTTCTATAAATAAAAGCCTATTTATTTTAATATACTCATTCTTAAATAGCTATACTAATAAATTATATTTTAAAGGTAAAAAAGGGTTCGGATTTTTTTATTTTTAGATATTAAAATAAAATTTAATACTTAGTCTCTTTCGTTCCGGATATAAAAAATATTTAAAATAAAATAATTATTTCTTCTATTTTTTAAACTAAAGTCTTAGTAACATAACTAAGTATTAGGATTCTAAATATTTATAAGTTATACTAAATATATATCTCTAAACTAATACTTTATAATAGCGTTTACTCTAATAGTAGTTAATATTAATTTTAAAATAGTCCTAAATAGAGACCTATTATTATTAAAAAATAAAATTAGTTTTATTACTAAGTAGCTTAATTATAGAAGTCTTCTTAGAAAGTTTAGTATATAGAGACTGTAAAAGAGGTAATAAATATTTACTATTTTAAATAATAGGTATATTATTCTTAGTTAGATATCATTTAGTTAATAATATAGATTAATTAGGTAAAATAGATTTTTAAAATAAAAAATCTAATTATATTTATAATAGTCTTAACTACGCTTATAACGTTTTAACTAATTTTTTTTAAACTAAGTCTAGATAATTATTTTACTTATTAATAAATAACTTAGACTCCTTTTACTAAAAAACTAATATTATTTCTAATACTAATAAATTAATTTTTTATTAAATTTATATCCGCTTAGACTGCCGCGTCTAATAAAGACTTAAAAAATTAGTAAATATTAATATTTAATTTTAAGTCTATAGGTTTTTAGTAGTTATAATTTTTTTATTTTAGTATACTAACCCAACTTTTCTAAAGTTAACCTAATATAGTAAAAAATTAAAATTTTAAATTTAAAGGTTTTAGTTAATAAAAAATTTTTAAAATTTTATTTTTTAGTTCGAAAGTACGCTAATATATAATTATATAATTTAAATAGTTACTCTATTTTATAGTAATATTCTTAAATATAATTACTAGCTAGGGCGACCTTTTTAATATAATATATTAGTACTAGTTACTTAAAGGATTTATATAAGAGTCTTTACTATAGAGGTAAATAGAAGTGCGTAAGTAAAAAAAGAATTTAGATAAATTAAGCGCTAATAGGCCTAGTATAAAAGGATACTAAAAAGGTACTAAACTATATAAGTACTATAAATAGAATATATATCTATATACTCTAAAATTTAATATTATAAGTGTTAGTACTAAGAAAGTAAAAAAATTTAACTAGTATAGCTAAGGGAAAAGGAGCTATATTAGGTTTAACTAAATTAAATTAAGTATAAGGTCTAATAAAGATCTGTATTAAATAGATATTAAAAGGATAGCTTCTACCTTTAAATATAATTTAAATTAGATAATTTTTAGTAAATACTATTAAAGTCTTTAGTTTATAGCGCTTTATTATAATTTATATAATTTTTTTTACGCTTATTATTATTACTTCTATACTTTTTTATACTATTTATTTTATATTAAAACTCTTTTATTTAACTCTTTTTCTCTTAATAGCTCCTTAAGCTCTATAATTATTATAGATAAAGTTAACTATTTATATTTCTACTACTATAGCTATAGTAAGCTGTAATACTATTTTTAATTTTTACTTTTTAAAATTTTTCTAGATTTCTAATTTTTAATTTCTTTTTTTAAAGACTCTACTAATATTTATTTAATAGTTTAAAAAAGGAATAAATAATTTCTATAATAGTAATAAATTTAATTACCTAAATTTAATTAAGCGTATGTAATATTTAAAATATTACGAGTATACTAAGGTTAATAAAAAGCTAATAGGGCCTAGTTCTATAACTTTTAGAGTTTTACTTTATACTACTTTTTAGCCTATAATTACGCTCTATAAAAAGGTAGTAAAAAAAAAAATTACTATTATAGAGCGCACAGATAAGAGGTAGCTTAGTAAAATTAAAATACTATTTAGTTTTGACTAAAAGTTTTTATATTATAATATTTAGAAGCTTTCCTGTTTTCTTTATATTAAAATATACTATTACTATAAGCTTAAAAAGAATATTTTATATTTTTAATATTCGAAGATCTGCTTACGTTTTCTAATTAAAAAATTTTATAAATTCTTTAATTTTTAAAAAATAATCTTTTTTTACTATTATAAACTTAAGAAGATTAATTTATATTTTTAATATAAGAAGATTCCCCCGCTTTTTTAGTTAATAAAATTCTACCGCCCCTTTAAACTCTAAAAAATAATTTCTCTAATTTACTAGCTAGTAATTTTAATAAGCTTATTACTTTTACGCCTATATTATACTTTATAATAGCTATTTATTAGCTATTTTTTTAGTACCTAAATACTATATAGAAAGTTTAATACTAAAAAAAAATTAAATAAACTTTTAAAATTATTAATTCTATTTAACCTATTTCTTTTATATAGCCTTTTTAAGTATAAAGTATTATTTACGCCCTTTTTAATTTAGCTCTTCTAAACTTTACTAAGTTAAATTTAAGAGATAAGCTGTACTCTCTAAAAACTAAGAGTAAATTTAAAAAATCTAAAAAAATTAAAAATAGTAAGTTTTTAATTTTTTAGACTGTGTTACGTCGTAAAACTAAAAATAATATTAGTAAAAGAGATTTTCAGCTTTTTAGTTTATAGTTTTTCTAAGCTTTATATATTTTTTATTTTAAAATTAAAAGAGTTAAAAAATTATTAAATAATATTTATATAACTTAATATTACGAATAGATTATAGAATTAAATTATCTAATATCTTACTTTTATTATTTAAGTAGTACTCTATTTAGTAAAAGTAATAAAAGCTACTATAATACTAAAAAACTAAGTTTCTATTACTAAATATATAAAAGCGAATATAGCTATAAACCTATATATATACTAATATCTTAATTTAAGAAACTTATAAAAATTATATACTTACTATTATAGTTCTATCAATATATAGAAAATTACTAAGCGATTTTTATTTTTTTATAAACTTCTCTATAGTAAAAATGTAAAAAAGCTTATTTATAAAAAGGTATAATTTATTAATCTACTTCTTTTAATTTTTACTAATATAAACCTTATATAATATAAAGCTTAATAAATAATAAACTACTATTAGGTAAATAATTAAACTAAATAAAAATTTAGGTAGTAATTCTATAAATAATATTTTTAATAAAATTATTTTACGCCGCGCTTAAGCTGTTAAAAAGTTTATTAAACTAGTTAAGATATTAATCTATTAAGCTTCTCTATTATGTTATTATATAATTTGTATTATTTTATTACTTTTTTTACTCTTTTATTATAGAATTTTTCTAAGTGGTGCAGTTATAAATTATTATTATAAATAGTAGCTTAAAAGCTATTTAATATCTAATTTAATACACTTTATACTCTATTATTATATATCTTTTTAACATTCTAGTTTAGTAATTTTTTCTTTTATACCTTTAAAATTTAGTTACTTTTTAAATTTTTAAAATTACTAAACTATAAGAACTTTTATTAACCTATTAGCTAGTATATTACTTATCTAAAAATATTTAATTTTAAAACTTTTTTTTAAATACTTTTAGCGTAACTATATATTCTATATATCTATATAGTATAAATAGGTAGTTATACACTCGTTTTTACCTATAACTAGTCTAATTATCTATTAGTTATTATAAAATATACGCTACGTAGCTTTAAAATTTAAAATAAATTTTTCTAAACAACGCTTTAGAGCTATTATTTTTTTATTTATATATTTAAACGCGAGGAGCTCTGTTTTAGTTATTAATATTATAATAAGAGCTTATTTTACTACTTTCTAAATAATTGTACCCCTAAATAATATAATACAGGGGGGTGAAAAAAAGAAAGAGTAATTAAAAAAGATACTATTTTTAAAAAATTATATAAAATTAATTACTAACCCTAAAAATACGTGAATTATACCGTTTTAAAGAGAAAATAATAGAGATTTATATTAGAATTTTAGTTACGTAATATATATTACGTGCAATAAATTAAAATTACCTAAATATAACAATTTTTTTAACCCCTTTTTTAGGTTCCTATAACTTTTTAGTTGGTAAATATATTTAACTAAAATTTTAACTATACCTTTTTAGGCCTAGTATAGGTCACGTGACTAGATTTTCGAAGTATATTAGTAATCTAATAATAAAATTATATTAATTATAAAAATATTGCTAAGTCTTATATAATTAATAATTACCTGATATATTATTAATATTATAGTATATAGTAATATGTTTTAACTTTTATAAACTTAAACTCCTATTTCCTTAAAATAGTACTAACTTTTTTAAAACTTAAATCTAAAGTTTAACTACTTTTAAAAGTAAATAATTCTCCTTCTTTAATTGCTACAACTTTAAATAAGTTAGAAAAAAGTATTTATAATACTATATAACGTATTAAAAATAAAAATAAAAAAGATTATAATATAAATAAGATTAAATTAGGACAAGTTTTAAAGTTAACTTAAAGAGAAAAAAGAGTTATTAATAGAGACTTAACTAGAAGTCCTAAAAAAAAAATAAAAGACTATTAATAGAAAATAGTCTAGAAATTATAAAAAGGTTTTTATAAAATTTTTTAAAAGAGAAGGGCTACTCTATTAATATAAGTAAAAAAAAACTAATAATTAACAAAGAAAACGCTAAAAAAAGAGTAAAATACGCTAAAAAATAATTAAAAAATATTAAAAATATAAAACTAGAAAAAATAATATTTTCTAATAAGTTAGCAATACAAAGGGGTAGGGCTAGAAAAGAGTTTTATAGAAAAAGGGGTAATAATAGAGTTAAAAGAGAACTAGCTGTGAGCTAATTACAAAGTAAGTTATTTTAACTTTTTAAAATATTAAAATATATAACTTTTTATATATTTTTAGGCTATAGTTTTAGTTTTTTAATATTAATTATAATTAATTATTTTATAGGCCACGACGTTACCCTACATATTTAGGGTGCAATTTAGGTAAGAGGTAGAAGTAATTTAGTGTTTATTAAAACATCTAATTCTTTTACTTTTTATACTAGTAAGGACTATATAAATAAAGTCCTTATACCTGAGGTTAAATCCTATATAAAAGGGGTAAGTTTTATAATATTTTTTTACCCCTATTTTTAATAATATAATAATTATAATCTTTACAATAAAGGCATGCACATACTCCTCCTTTTTTTAAAACCCCTTTTAGTCGCCCCGAGCCACCACAGCCACACTATTTGTTCGATTAGTATACAAATATATAATCTTTATAATAATATTAATATAGGTTAGCAATTTTAATAAGATAACGTCCCTATTTATAAAACTAAGGACGTTTTAACTTAGTTTAAAAATAACAAAATTAAACTATTTTCTTACCTAGCCTATAGTCCTGATTTAGCCCCTATAGAAAATATATAAGATTTATTAAAATTAGGGCTAATTAAAAATAAAAAGGCTAATTTAGATGTAGAAAATAGATTAAATAGTATAAAGGCCTTTAAAAGAGCTATTAATAAGGAGTAGTATAAAATACCTTAAGAAGCTATTAATAATTATATTTTATTACTCCCTAACCGTTATAAGGCAGTTATAGAAACTAAAGGCTACTATACTAAGTACTAGTAATATATTATTTACTAGTTTATTATTAAAAATGTAAAAAAGTAACTTTTATATATAATTATATAATTAATATATAAATATATAAAAATATTTAATATACTAATATAATTTAGTATCTATTATTATATATATAAAAATAAGCAAATTTTACATCTTAAATAAAAAGTTATAATAGCCTAAAATAGGATCCTAAAAATTTTCTATCTTTACTAATTTTTTTTTTACTCCTAAACCCCTTAGTAAGCAGCCCCTAACAGGGTAAATAGAATCTCTTAGTCTTTCTCTTTAAAACGCTATTTTTTTTGTATTTTTTAGCTTACTAATTAATAAGTTATATAACTTTAAAAAAGGTATTTTTTTAATTACTTTTTCTTTTTTTTACTACCCTGTAATATAATTATATAAAGATCGTCTACTTTTTAAATTATTTATAAATAAAGCGTTTAAATAAATTATAAGTTTTAGACCCTTATATACGCTATATTAGATTACTTAAAAGTAAAATTTATAAGAGAATATAATTATATATTTTACTATAGTAAAGTGCTCTTTACTTAAATTAATTAAAAAATAAAATAAGTTTAAAACGGCGAATACTATATCCGGTTATATTATACAAGAGAGTAATAAAAAAAAAGTCTAATTAAAAAAAATACCTTTTTTAAAATAATATAACTATTTAACTAGGGGTCCTAAAAATACGAAAAAATACTATTTTAAAAAGAAAGACTAATAGATTCTATTTACCCTATTAAGGGCTAATTACTAAAGAGTTTAGGGGTAAAGAAAAATCTGTAAATATAGAAAATTTTTAGAACTCTACTTTAAGTTAGTATAACTTTTTATTTAAGGTATAAAATTAGCTTATTTTTTTATATATAATAATAGATACTAAGTTTTATTAGTATATTAAATATTTTTATATATTTATATATTAATTATATAATTATATATAAAAGTTACTTTTTTACATTTTTAATAATAAACTAGTAAATAATAAATTACTAATACTTAGTATAGTAGCTTTTAGCTTTTATAACTGCTTTATAACGGTTAGAAAAAGATAAAATATAGTTATTAATAACTTCTTATAGTATATTCTACTATTATTTATTAATAACTTTTTTAAAGACCTCTATATATTATATACTAGATCCTATACCTAAATTAGCCTCTTTATTATTATTTAGCTCTTATTTTAAATAACCCTATATATTTTCTATAGGGGCTAAATTAGGGCTATAGACTAGGTGAGGATAAAGAGTAATTTTATTATTTTTAAACCTGTTTAAAACGTCCGTTATTTTATAAATAGGGATATTATTTTATTAAATATTTATATATTAATCGAACAAATAGTGTGGCTGTGGTGGCTCGGGGCAACTAAAAGGGGTTTTAAAAAAGAAGGAGTATGTGTATGCCTTTATACTTAATATGTCGAAAAAGTTAGGTAAGGCTATATCTTATTAAAATTGCCAACCTAAATTAATATTAATATAACGTTTATAATTATAATATAATATAATAATATATATATATATATATATTATTATATTAAAAAAAGAACTAAAAAACTTATTAAGTTACTTACCCTTTTTTATTAAGGGTTTAACTTTAGGTATAAGGACTTTATTTATATAGTCCTTACTAGTAAAAGAAGTAAAAGAATTAGTTATTTTAATAAATATTAAATTACTTCTACCTTTTATCTAAATTGCACTATAAACTTACAGTTTAAGGTCTTATCCTATAATATAATTAATATAATTAATATTAAAAAACTAAAACTATAACTTAAAAATATATAAAAAGTTATATATTTTAATATTTTAAAAGGTTAAAATAACTTACATTATAATTAGCTAGCAGCTAGTTCTTTTCTAACTCTATTTATACTTTTTTTTCTATAATATTATTTATTTTGTTATTCCTTTTGTATTGCTAACTTATCCGAAAATATTATTTTTATTAAATTTATATTTTTAATATTTTTTATACTCTCTTTAGCATATTTTAATCTTTTTTTAGCATTTTCTTTATTAATTATTAGTTTTTTTTTACTTATAATGATACTATAATCCTCCTCTTTTAAAATTTTTTATAAGGATCTTTTTAAGATATTTAGACTATTATCTATTAATAGTCTTTTATTTTCTTTTTTAGGACTTCTAGTTAAGTCTCTATTAATTACTCTTTTTTCTCTTTTAGTTACTTGAGAAACTCTACCCCTTTTAATCTTTTTTATATTATAATTATCTTTTTTCTTTTTTTTATTCTTTTTATAGTACTATAAATGGTTTGTTAAGACTTTTCTAGAGTAGTAGCTATTAAAAAAACAGAATTATTTACTTTTAAAAAAAGTTTATCTTTAGATTTAAGTTTTAAAAAATTTAGTACTATTTCGAAGAAATAGACGTTTAGGTTTATAAAATCTAAAAGATATTATTATATACTATAATATTAATAATATATTACGTGATTAGCGATTATATAAGCCTTAGTAATATGTTTATTATTAATATAATTTTATTATTAAATTACTAATATACTTCGAAAATCTAGTTACGTGACCTAAGCTAGGCCTAAAAGAGTATAGTTAAAATTTTAGTTAAATATATTTACTAACTAAAAAGTTATAGGAACCTAAAAAAGTGGTTAAAAAAATTGCTATATTTAGGTAATTTTAATTTATTATAGGTAATAAATATAACGTAACTAAAATTCTAATAATAATTTCTATAATTTTCTCTTTAAAACGGTATTACTTACGTAATTTTAGGCCTATTATTTAATTTTATATAAATTTTAAAAAAGCTATCTTTTTTAATTAGACTTTTTTTTTGTCACCCCCCTGTAATAGTAGTATAAAATATAGATTTAACGCGCTCTTAATATATTTAAATTTTAGCTTTTATTATTTCTCTTTTATTTTTAACTAGCTTTTTTAATAGTAAAAGCGTTAGTAAAAATAGTACCATATTAGTTACTTTAAATCTTTTTATAATCTTTTTAATATATAAATTATAAATTAGTATAATTATTTAATTTTTTTTTAAATACCTATACTCTAAAATACTATTTTATAGCTTTATTATATAAAGAGAGGTAAAGTGTAGTGTCAAGACACTAGTCTAAAAAAGGTATAAGCTAAAAAAAGTTATTTCCCCGGATATAGTTAAAAAATAAGCGTATATAAGAATTATAAAAAAATATTTTATTTTAGTTAGTAAACTTATAGTTATAGCGTATAGCTTAGTATACTTAAGTTTAGTATACTAGGGCTACTATTACCTCTACTTTTTTTTTTTTTTAGGTTAGGCTACTATAGTACTACTATACTATAATATACTTACTCTACTATATTATTATTATTATTAAAGTTATTATATAATAGTATATAGTATATTAACACAGATACTAGCGCAGCATTTATTTTAGTAGTTTATAAGGTATAGTTAGCTAATAGTTATTATAAGTATACTAATAGTAACTTTATATATTATAATTACTTTTAGGGATAGGACTATAACTATAAGTAAAGCCGAGTCTTATATATCTATTTATAAGAGTATATCTAACAATAACCTGTGCGTATAAGTAGTAGAAGTAGTTATAAAGTACCTACTATTAAGTATATAAGCGTACGCTAATAAAGTTAACGCTAATAAAACTAATACTAATAAAGTTAACGCTATAAGAGCTTTTAATATACTAAAAAGAAAATACTATAATACTACGTGCCGCGTGCTCGCCGAAGCTAAAAGAGATAAAAAAGATAAGTATATAGTAATAATAGTAGAGGAAGGTATTAAGTTATACTTACTAATATAGTATATCTAAATAAGTATTATAAATAAATCTACTAGTCTAGCTGTATTATAAAATAATAAGCTATAATAGCTTATAATAAGATTTTATAAAAAAAAAAGAGTAAAAGGATAAAAGATAGACTTTATACTAGAGATAATAGATAAGATATAGTTATAGAAGGTATTTAACGTAGTAGTAGCTATTAAATTATACTAAGTAATCTACTACTAGCGGTAATAGGTAGTAAAGTATAAGGCAGGTATAGCAGCTGCTATACGTTAATAAAAAAAAAAATAGGTAGGTATAGGTTTATATTATATAAGTATATACGTATACGCCTAAGTGTTAATAGATATTTATATATTAATAAAATATAGGTAGAGAATTCAGAGGACTATACTACGTATAGGTAAATAGTAGCTTTTTAATACTATTTATATTACCTAGAAAAAGATTAACTTAATAGTTAGATATAAGGTAATAACTATTATTTACGGTAGGTAAAGCCGTAAAGATACTATAATTTTTATAGCTTTACGTTTTTTTATTTTATATATTCCTAAGAGCTTATCGCGTAGATTTAAAAGCTTCTTACTAATAAATTTTATAGTATAATAGTAAAATATTATTTATATAAAAAAGTATAAAGATTTTATAATCTATTTCTTTACGTTTATTAGTGGGAGCTATATTAATTTAGTATACGCTACGTTCTTACTTAATATAGGTAAATAAAATAGAGGCGCTATAACTAAAGCCTATTAAATATAGGGTTTTTTAAATTTTATTACAGCCGGTAGAGCGGTAACTTAATAAATAACTTATTAAATAGTAGTAGTAATAATAGCGGAGTAATAATTATAAAATAATAATAGAGTATTTATAGGTTATTATTTTAAGTAAAACTATAAGTAAAATTATAGACCGTATATAGCGCGTTTAAAATAGTAAACGTAGTAGCTTTTTTTTCCTTTTTATAAATACTATATACTTAAAGTCTAGAAATCTTTTTAGTACTATTATTAGAATTATATCTTTTATCTTTTTTATTATATCTATAATCTTAACTTTATACTAGTATTTAATAATTAGACTAAATAACCTCTAGCGTATAGTATAGGCTTTTACTAATAGTAATAACTAGCTAGATTACGTTAAAAACTACTTTAACTCTTATCTTTATATACTATAACTAGCTAGTCTACTTAATAGGCTAAATCTAGTTAATATCTTTAATTCTAATTTAATCCTGACTAATTTAATTCTAATACGCCTCTTTTTACTTAAGATAGATATAATCCTTAACCTTAATAATACTTATAAGGATATTAAAATCTACTTCTAATTATACAGTAATATAGTAGACTTTATAGTATAATAATATAAAAAAAGTAAAACTCTTTTATTTAAAATAGAGAACGGCGGCGGCGGTAGTAGTAATAGTAGTAGTAGTAGTAGTAGTAGTAGTAGTAGTATTTTAATAATAATAAAAAAAACTTTCTTAAAGTAGTAAAGAAAGCGAAACTTTAGTAAAAAAATCTTATTAAAATAGTTAGAATTATTTAGGTGTAGGGATATACGTACGCGTAGGAGTAGGGTAGGTAGTAAAAAAAGGGTATACTATAGTGCTATAAGGCAGTCGTATAAAAGCTTACTATTAAGGAGTTAGTAGTTATTATAAAAAACTTAAAAAATCTTATAAAGAGTATTATACTATATTTTAATACTTTAATTACCGTTAAAAAGGTTATAAGTTATTAATAATAGTAGAAAAGTCGTTATAGTTACTATATAAAAAGCTTATTAAGAGTTAGTTAATTACGTAATATAGTAAAAGTTTAAACAGCTAGCCTAAGGTCGCGTAATGTTATAGTAATAACCCTAGAAAAGGGGGATTTTATAATCTATATTAAAGAATAAATAGGACTCTTCTTTTAAGTAGATAAGTCTAAGCTTAGCTAGAGTACTAAAAAAAATTTTATACTATAGTATAGGTAAGTTGTATAAACTATATAAAACTTAATTAAGCTTTATATATTTACCTTTTTATTTATAACTATTAAGTAGTTTATGCTATACTAGATTTAAGGAGTTAATTAGTATATTAAAAAATATATTAATTATATTAAGCTATAAAATCTTTAGATTAAATTCCGCTATAATTACTATAGCTATATAAAAGAAGTACGCTGTAAGTATTATAGTATATATTAATAAAAGTATATTTTTTTTTTAACTAGAAATTACTTCTAATAATAAAGTATACTTTATAGTTTATAAAGTAACTGTTCTAATTAAACTTATAGATAAATACTTACTTAAGTAGAAGTAATTATTTAGTACTTTTAAAGCGCGTAACTACCTACTAAGTTTACTTTTTAAAAAGTATATTTTATTTTTTATATATAGTTTAGTAAAAGAGTAAACTAAATAGATATAAAGAGATTGCTTTTTATTTTACTAGCTTTTTTAAAAGCTTCTTACGGTATATATTAGTTTTATTTTAAAATATTATCTTTTATGAGGCTCTATCCTATATAATAGCTTAAACTATAATATTAATAATTATAAACTCTCTACGCTCTTTCTGTGTAAGATTTATACTAAAAATAAATATATTTATAAAGTTATATTAATAGAACCTATTTATACTATTAAGTAAAATACTTATAAGTTTTATATTATATAATACCTCGCTCTCTAGATTAAGATATAATAATATATAAATACTAAGTAGGTTTTTATTTTTACTTCCTAGTTTATTAGGATTTTTAGAATTTAAGTTATATTATTTTTAGCTTTACTAAGTAGCTAGGCTATAATTCCTTATAGGTCTCTATATTCTATAAATAGGGGTATTAATTATTTTAGTTAGTAAAAGGAGCTCTATATTACTAATTTAAATAATAGTATTACACGAGCTTTTATCTACTATTTAAAACTTTTATAGGCTTCTTATTCTAAACTATTTTATTTTTTTACTAAAATATACTTTATAACAAATACTAAAGTGTTTACCTTTTTTTAAATTTATATTTTTAAGTTTTTTAGGTTTTAAAGTAGGCTAAAGAGAGATTAGACTAATATCTATATTATATAATATATAGATTTATAATTATTATCTAGCTGCCCTAATAGGCTACGTATATACTACTTATATAAAGCTTTACTTAACTAATTAGCTAAAAGAATAAAATAAGACCTACGCTAAAATATTTTTAAACTATTACTTAAGTTATATAATATTTTTACTAATTTTTAGTTTACTATAATTATAAACTTATATATTAAGAATTTTATTAAACGCTTTATCTATATCTGTAATCTTAATAGTATATAAAATATTTATAAGCTTTATAGCCTTTTTTTTATAGAATAGACTAATCTTCTTTTCTTTTATAAAAAAGAGTTTTATTAAACTTAATATTACGTATTATAATAATCTAGTTAAGTGATAGTACTTATCTTCTATAAATATTAAAAGCTATATAATTAACTAAATATTTAATATAGACCTGTAGATTTACTTTAAATTTACGCTTATTACGTCTAACTATATAATCTCTATTTAATAGATATACGTAATAACTATAAGTATATATATTATTTGAAGTTTTTCGATCTAGCCTTACCTAATTTTTTTAATACATTAAGTATAAAGGTATATATATGCCTTTATTATAAATATATATATTATTTTAATTTAGGTATACATTTGCCGTTTAGTATTTTATAAATTTAAGTTTATAGTAACAGAAATACTGTCTAAACTAATTATAAAAAATCTTATATAAAAATTATATACTCTTAGAAGCTACCGGACTAATATTATAAAATACTAAAATTATTTTTATAATTTTTAGCTAAACCTTCTCTAGTAAGTTTATATTAAGTCTTATAGTAATAATTTTATTAATAATTTTTTAGCAAGCGCGCTTAGCGTCGCCGTTTAGTTTATATATATAAAGAGGTAGTATTTTAATACTTATACTAAGCTTTTTTATTTATTTTTTAAAGTATAATCTTCCGTGCTATGAATAAGTAATAATATTATTATCTTAAAAGACTTTTATAATCTTAAGTTTATATTAGATATATACTTATATAGTAAAGCTTAAAAATACTTTTATAAGCTCTAAAAGTAATTTTGCCTATATATTTTATATATAAATCTTCCCGCTATAGTTATTTTTAACTAGTAATATTTATTACTTATTAAGCTTTTTTTTAAGTATATTAAAGAGATTTTATAAAATATACTACTATAGTTACAGTAATATTTTATTTTAGTTATTTAAAAATTACCTAAGCCGCGTATATAGGAGAATATTATTTATAATATATATATTTAGTATTTAAAATATAAATATTCTAAATCCTGTAGACTAGATAATATAAAGCTTTTTAACTTAAATATTTTACCTTTTAGTACTATATATCCTTAGTATTAATACGCAAATATATTAATTATAAATAGAACTTTTAATACACTAGTATTACGCTCTAAACTAAAGAATAAAAGAATAAAAGCTTATATTTAATAAATATAAAATTATACTTATAAATAAGTATTATAAGTATAAAATTTGTTAGGGTAGTCCTTAACGTAACCCAGCCAGTCGTCGCTATTAGCGAAAGCCTATACCGTATACTAAGGGTTACCCGGTCCAATTATTAGACGCTAGTATAAAGTTAAGGTTATAGATATAATAAAAAAGATAGAAGATATAGTTTTTATAATAGTACTAAAAAGATTTTTAGACTTTAAGTGTATAGTATTTATAGAAAGGAGAGAAAGCTATTATACTTACTATTTTAAATACGCTATATATAGTCTATAGTTTTATTCTATCTAAAATAATAATCTATAAATACTTTATTATTATTTTATAGTTATTACCCTGCCGTTATTACTACTACTACTTAATAAGTTATTTATTAAGTTATTACTCTACCGACTATAAAATTTAAAAAATTTTATATTTAATAGGCCCTAGGTTATAGCGCCTATATTTTTACCTACTTATATATTAAGTAAGGACGTAGTATACACTAAGTTGATACAGCTCCTATAGATAAACGTAATAAAATAAGTATAAATTTTTATTTTAAGAATCCTATACGTAGTGTATTATCTAACCCTAAATACTAAAATTTTTTTATTATATAAGTAAGCTTTAAATACTATATTTAAATAAAATCCTTTTATAATAGCGATATTTTTTAATATAAAGTTTTTTATAAATTTTCTATTTAGGCTGTTTAAAGTATTCTTAATTACTTAGATTCTTATACTAAAATTTAGAAAAGCTTATATTTTAGTTTTAATAGTTTTAATATTATTAGTTTTCTTAAAAAATTCTAAAACGAGTAGTAATCTATTATTAAGAATAGTACTTTTAAAAAGCGTATAGATATTATAATTTTATATAAAATATATACTATTACTTTATTCTAATTTACTACTAATAATAAGTAAAGGATTAATAACTATATATACTAAAGAGCTAAGAAATTTTAGCTTATTAAATTCCTTACTCTATAAGGTATTCTCCTTAAGCTATTTCTTTTACTTAAATATATTACGAAGAGCTGTAAATTTATTAAATTTAAAATACTTTAAAAGCTTCTTTTTATTTTTTTTTAGAGAGTAGTATAGTATAACTCGTATAAGTACCTATTAATACCAATTATAAGTAATAATACTTAGTAAGTTTTTAATAATATCCTTTAGGTCTATAGGGGTATTAGTATAACTTATTCTTATTTTTTAGTTATAAACTATGTAATTAGAAAAACAGACTCCGTCTACTAAATATTATAAAAATTTTAAAATTTTTACTAGTTAACTTAGCAGCTCTATCTTATAATATTACTTAAAAAATCTTTTTAACTTCTATTAGGGAGAGCTTTTTACTTTTAAATATTAATTTTTAAACTTAAGTTATATATATTTACTTTACTAAATTAGGTACTAATTTTTTACTAATAGTAGTAAAAAAGTTAGTAATAGCTAACTTACTTTAAATATTACTAAGCTTATATATTTCTACTTTTATATAAAAAGCTTTCTATTTATAATACTATAACTTAAAAGTTATTTTTTTAAACTTTACTTTCTTTAAATAAGTATAGTATTATTATTACATCATATTCTTAGCTATTATATTAGTAGTTAAAAGTTCTTATTTAAAAAATATATATAATTAAGTATTTTTCGACCTAGCCTTACCTAAATTTTTTAACACATTGAGTATGAAGGCATGCACATACTCCTCCTTTTTTAGAACCCTTTTTAGTCACCCCGAGCCACTACAGCCACACTATTTGTTCGATTAATATACAAATATATATAATTAAGTAAATAGAGATATTTTTTTAATAGCGTAATATATTTAAGTAGTGCTTATAAACTCTAAAGCTACTATTATACTAATCTAATTTTAGATACTTATTACTTTGTTCGCTTTAGTAGTATATTTAGTTAAGTAGACTTAGTATATTACTATTTTAGTAGTATAGTTATAGTAAATTTTTATAATTTTTATTTTAAACGCTTCTATAATACGTAGAAGCTCTAGTAATAAAAAAAATTATTAAAATTATTAACGCTTTTAAAGTTAGGATTAATAAAATCCTAAACGCTATAAAGTATATACTATACTTTAAGCTATATATACTAAATTAGCTAACTCGCTGAATTAGTAAAATAGATATTATTAGTTAAAATGGATAAAGTAGCTTTAGTTATTATAATACTTAAAGAATTATTAGTTATAAGAGTTATTAAGCGTTTTATAGCTAAAGACATAAATTATTATTAGTATATAAATAAAATAATACTTGCTAGGTCTATAAAACTAGGATCTTTAAATAAAAATTTAGAAAATTAATTAAAGTTTTAGAAATAGGATATTTAATAATTAAGTATATAAGAAGAATCTTTTTTTATTTTTAAAACGCCGGGCTAATAACTCTAAAAAAAATAAGCTAAAATTTACTAGTTTCTAAAATTAAAGAATTAGGACTACTTATATAAAAGAAAGTACTAAAAAAAATCGTATTATATATATATAAAGGAAAAATAAATTCTTTATTCTAACAAGTTTTATAAACTAGTAATATAAACTCTAAGGTATCTTTCTATAATAATAATTTATTTAGTAAAATTATAAAATAGATTTACTTTATAAAATATATATATTTCTAAAATTAATTAACTGTATAAATAATTATTTTATAATTTTTTATAATTTAGTTTCATTATATATTATAAAGTATTTAATAAGAATATACATAGCAACGAAGATAAGTATATATATAAAATATTTATTCTTTATTATTATTAAATTAAGATTATTTATATAGTATTTCTATATTACGTAGTATAATTATTAATTTAAAGTCTTAAAAATAGTAAAATTTTATAATTATTATATAATACTATACATTTACGTAATATAATAAAAATAGTAAATTTTTAGTTACATCTAATTATTCTAGTTATTAATTAGTATACTTCGCGAACTTTATAAAACCGCGGTATAACGTAATAATAAAAACTTAATAAGTACTAAATTATTTATCTACACAGTAAAACTATATATAAGTAGTATAAATTTTAAATTCTTAAAGTTATACTTCTTTTTTTTAGTAATAGTAAAGTACTTTACTAAATATAGTAACGTAACGCTTATACTCTAATTTATATTTATAAATTAGTAACTACTTATAATTATTTTAAAAATTATTAGTAATTACTATTTATAATTATATCTAAGGTAATTAGATATTACTAAACGTATAAATTTTATAATTAATAACGTTATTAGAAAGTTATCTAGTTTTATAATAAAATATTTAGTCTTTAATACTAGTAAGTCTAAATATTTATTTTATACTCTACACTATATTATTAATTTTTTACTTAAACGTACTTTGTTATATTATATTTTTATAGGTTTTTTTATTTTTAAAATATTTTATTACTATACTTATTTTAGCTAGATTATTATCTATTATACTATATATTATACTAACTACTTCTAATAGTAACAATATTGTAAATAAAAATAAAATTTAAAATTAACTAAAATATAATTCTTCTATCTACGTATAGCTCATTAATAACTTCTATACTAATTTACGCGTATAAAGCCTTTTAGTAGAAAATAGCCTTCTTAAATATATTATTTTTAGCTATTTTAAAGTTTTCTTTAATATACTACTATTTTATATACATAGATTCTGGGCTAATAGAATAAAGACTGTATAAAAATAAGTAGTTAATAAAAAAAAAACTAAGAGACCTAGTATAGTTAATAGAGCTAGGAGTAATAAAATAATTTAAAAAATAAACTAATAAAATAAGATAGATCTATTAGTACGCTTATAAAATTTAAAATAAAAAAAAGTTTTAAGTATAACTTTACGGCTTATTAGGACGTATAGGTTAAGTAAGTATATACTTTTTATTTTTAATTAGCGGGCGATTACTAACTAAGTAGTAGATACTCTTTTTTTTAAAATATATATATATATATATAAGCCTTTTATATTAAGGCTACCTAACTATTTAAGAAAAGTATTTTATCTCTTAAATAAACTAGAACCGGCTCTTTAATTCCTAATTTTTTAGATTATTATATTACTAAATAGTTATACTAAATTACTAATATATTTTTAATTAGGCCTAGTTCGCTACGCTAGACCTATTTAGAAATAGATTTTTATCTTATTTAATTTTAGACAGTAATTTTTACTCTAAAATATTTTACTTATACCTATAAATATAACGTATTTTATATAGAGATTTTAGTTTCCTATAATTTTATATTAATTCCTTAGTAGTATTTTATATTTTTAGAAATTTTATATTTTACTATATAAAGTAGGTGCGTTTAAAGAACGCTATAATAAAGAGAGGAATTAAATCCCTAATACGTAGAAGATCTCTAAAATTTAAAGAATCTTAGTATTTTTAGGCACATGTCTACTGTGCCACCCCGCCTAGTAGATACTTATAGACGGCGTAAGTATTAAGAATAGTAAATATAATTCTTCTTTCTTATTTTATAAGACTACTAGATAAGCTAGATATATATATAAGTTACTTTAGTAGGTCTTTAGTATTATTATTTTAATAAAAAGTTTAATAAATAGTATAGAGGCTTACGTAAAATTAAATAAAAAATTGTACTTTAAATTATATAATAAGTCTATAATAACGTTATTAGTTTATAATATTAGTAGGCGGAGTAAAACATAATATAAAATAGTAACTTAAAAAGAATAAAGAAGCCTTTTATACTTATACTCGAGTGTCTACTCTAGTTATATTCTTTACTTAGTTAATATCTATATATAAAATAGCTAAAAATAAAAATATAAATCTTTATTTTTATATTTTGTAAGTCTACTATAAAAATATATTAAAATTCTATTAATACACTATAAAAGAAAAGTTAAACCCCTTTTTAAAAACTTTTACTTACAGTACTATAAAGAAACTTAATAATAATTTAGTAGGGAATAAGTCTAGTAGTAGTATAGTATAAATATTTAAAATAAAATAAAGTAGATTTATATAAAATATAAATTACTAAAGGGCCCTAGCCTCCCTAGCTTAATTTATATACTTAAAGGTTACCTAACTCTATTAGTCTAAACAGTAAATATATTAATAATATTTATTTTATAATATAAATATTATTAATTTAAAAACTAGTATCTCGCCCTTTTATATAATACTTTTTTAAATATTTATAATAAAAAAGTATAATAGTTAAATTCTAGTAACTTAAAAATAACTAAATAAAAGTTATATAAAATCTTTATTTTTTCCTTTTATAAATAATAAAAAACATTTTTATTCACTCTATTCCCTATTCTTAAAATTAAAGATTATAATCTTATAGAGATATTAAAAAAATAATTAAGACTGAGGGCTAGCGTACGACGCAGGAGGTTGCAATTGTTTCACCCTGTGTATTACACAGGCCTCCCCGCCCCATCATGCCGGGGGGCATGCTACTCATACCCGGGTCATCCTTAGAATCAGACAACCCCTCCAAGGTTGGAGGTCCAGTTCTACCACGTCCCCCGCGATGAGCCCCTCGTCCGCCCATCCCAGGTGCATGCCGTTTGACCCCCACGCACCAAATCCACCTGGCCCGCGACGCCAACCAGGGCCCCCAAAACCCGGGAGAATCCTACCCGGAGGCATGCCACCCACGCCGCCGAACATACGTGGATCCATTCTATGCGTTGTATATCGTTGTGTGCGGTTGGTCTGTGGATGTCATCTATTATAACTAGCTATTACTCCCGTTCTTCATTATGAGCGTTGTATAGGTTGTGGCTATTATGATGTAGAAAGTTAGCTGTGGCAGACACTGCTTCATATACGGCTCTACGTATCTGGATTCACAAACTGCCGGCTGCTGGACTTCAGCCGGTATGCACTACAGTCTAACGGATTTGAGGACGGACAGCAGAACGAGCGCGGTATGCCGTCATGAGTGTGGAACACAGACAGTGAGTACATTGGCTAGCTTGGATGCAAGGTACGATGATGTCTCGGGTACGAGTAGATACGATTTGGATCCAAGGTCGGTATTTCTTGTCCTCTTGAATGGGGACGCGCTACATTGCACCGCACGTTCTCACAACTAGCGAGTAACAATGGAAGCATGAGAGTCCTCCTACTTCGGGTTATCATGGTGCTTCCTTCACAGGCAAAAATACCTCTATGGCCGCGCTTCCGGCGCGCATGGAAACAGCGACCGAGATTCTCACTCAAGGACCAAATTTTGGAAGCCAACATTACTTTCAATGAGCTCTCAAATATACAAGAAATAGCTAAGTTCTACTTTTCTTATTAATAGCGAGTAGTTTCACGAATGGATGTCGGCCATCAGCCGCTTCCGATTACGTCCGAGGCAGGAACGAGCGACCCTTGAATGCCAATTCTTCATCTTCAGTCTTCAATGCGACTGACATCCCGTCGCTCCCGCAGGACGTAATCGAGCATATTTCCCTATTATGCCGGTTCTGTCCATTCAGTTCTCGTTGTTGCGTTGTGCCGCGGCTTCATGAAGCTCGCGAAGTACGTTGATTGATGCCGGTTCTGTCAATGGAGTCAATTGTATCTCTTATGTCCGTCACCCTCGCGCAATCCATTTTCCACGCTAGAGGACAGCTGCATTGTTTCGCAAACGCTTTCAGCCTTCTTCCGTTGCTGCTCAGATTGAAATGCGATGCGGAACATCCAAGCTTTCTCTATCTACGTTGCTGTGCGAGCAATGCATGCGGTCGAGGCAGATTGGGGGATGCTTAGATGATACGCCCAAGTTCTGTTACGGCCTCACCTGGTGACTCATCATGTACGCAGCATCTGAGCCCCTATGGTCGCGCTCAAGAGAAGATTCCTAGTATCATTCCCGCAACCGTCGACCCAGCATTACCAGGCCATCGAACTCATCTTCCGAGTCACTAAATACAGGCACATCCAACCCAGGTTCTCGCAGTGGGTGAGATGGACCGAAGGCTGAATGGGTATCGGCTTCTCGAATACACATCTTGAAGCTCATTACGGGCGTCGTCTGCAAAGAGTGACGCCCCACTAAGGTCATCTTCCGAGTCGCTGAAGGCGGACGAGCTCAGGCCAGGTCCACGAATCCCACTGGGCTTCTGCGAAGGAACTACAGGTGTCCTGGGTAGGTCGTTCTCGGAATCGTCAGCGAAGAGACTTGGTGGCTGTGGTTGTCGAGAGCTGTCACCGTGACCCCGAACCGAAGCGTCTTGTACCATAGCGCGGGTTCACCTCATCAATTGTTGAGCGCCGGAGCTCACTAATCCACCATCGGGCTCTCCGGCTCTCCGACGGAGGCTGGTACCCAAGCAAACAAAGGATATAGTCTATCAGGCGATCCGGAGAGTCGTCGTCGGGGTCAAGACCGTCTTCCCACATCTGCCTTGCCACTGACTGGATTTCTGGGTGCAATCGGCGCAAAGGCGAGGATCGGTTACGTTGCGGATCCAGGATATTTCTGCAAGTTATCCTTGGAAAATTGTTGCTTTTTGGCACTGCGACAATTGGACGTCGAGGACGACCCTCTGACAGCTCTGGCAGATACTGTTTTCATACCACGCACTGTCGTTCTTGAAGTCTAATTTCCACAGCGGGCTCAATATGACTACTGGAATGTTTAGCGACCCGTGAGGCGTCTTTCCGGCAGTCTCACGCTAAGAGACTGGTATCTGTTACTCCCATCCCTGTATCAAGATTACTGGGATAGTTCTCTCTGAGAGACTTGCAGCTCAATGATTGATAGCTCCCAATCATTGCGAGAAAGTGTCGCGTTAGAAAAAGCTACCAAGCCTCCGGTTGACAGACGGAAATCCATACGGTCGTCTATCCTTCCACGGTACGCGATCGGCTAGCAGGTTTAACGGTATTGACAGCACCGTAGACCAATAAAATGCCCTTCCATTCATTACTACAAGCTTTTTTTTTTTTAAAAAAAAAAAAAAAAAAAAAAACCCCGGACTCTTCGATTGATCACGCCATCCACGTCGCGTATTCAACATAAAGTCGCTTCTCTACGGGAATCTTCGGGCCCGCAGAACACCAAGGGATCAAGTAATAGCGCGGAGGCTGCATAGCTACAAAAGACATTGCTGATTTGTAGCATCCTTTCCTACCCGCAGTGACCGTTTCTCTACAGCCAACATGAAGTACTCCACCGTAGGCATTCTGGTCTATACAGGCGCAGTAGTCAGCTTGCCCGCCATTCCAGACTGGCCAAAACGTGTGTTAATGCCTGGTATGAAAACTCTGTTCATGTAACCCCCCACTGTTGCGATCTCTTAATTTCCCGTTTGACCTCGGAATGAATGCTGGCTTGTGATCATAGTTTTGCCATTGCCAAACAGCGTATCTGCTCCCGCCAGCATTTCTGGAGCGACCAGCTTCCCTAGGGTCGCCAGCTTTTCTGCCGCCAGTAGCGATCCGGCAGCGACATTTGTTAAGCCGGATTCCAAGTCCAAGAGTGTTTTGACTATCGAGCCTTCCTCCATCAACGCTAAAACCAGCCCCAACTCCACAAACGCTACCAATTATGCGCCGACTTGGCAGGCCCGCCCTGATACGCTTGCTATCGTTTCTTCTATGGCTTCCAGTTCCGCCCACGTTGTGAGCCCCAACCCGAATACCGCATTCACAGTCAGCAAGCCTGTTGGGAACTTCACACCTTACGTTACGACTTCTTGTGTCTTTCCTTTCGCGACCTCCAATTCTGCCAGCATTGTGATCGCGTACTCATTTGGAACATCCACGGTTGATGTCACTAGTACAAGCACCGCTTTGTCAGCTTCCGCGAAGTCCAAGGTCTCTGCTCCCTCCGCGGCCTCTTCTACCTCGGAAAGCGGAGAGACGACCTATACCTCTACGAGCTCTAATACGACGGATGACTCCGAAAATGTGATCTAGGGCCCACTTGGCCCAATCACAATCGATACTGCTAGTACGAAAACCCCTTCCTCGACGTCTTCGGTTGATATTCCCAGCAAGACCTCCACAATCGCCGCGATTTCCAAACCACCCGAAGTCTCCTCGGACTCCGCAAGCTCCGCTACCCCCGGTTCTGTCTGTTCGTACATGATGAATAAATCACTTTACTGTCGTTCATTCGGCGAATCTGCGGATTTATTCAACGCATCTGCTATGAGCCCCTCTTCAGTGGACCATGCCGTGGCTGCCTCGGCTCGGCCAATCACACCTTCTACACTTGCCACGGTTGTTACTCCCACCTCGGTTCCTACTTCCAGCCACTCTTCCGTCCTGCATGGCAATTTCACCGGTTCTATTCCCTCGACTGCGCGGAAGAACGCTCCATTTACCAAGTCTACTCCATCAACGCCAAAGGCCACCCCCACTACCGGGGTATATGCGCTCTCGTTCGAAGACTTCCAGCGGATTCTGGACAAAGTTGACTACCGCTTCGATTTTCTCGAACGGGACAGAAAACTATTGGACGCTGATGACCGCCTCGATAGTCTCGAAGACTTGATGAACGAAAACGTGAACGGCCTTGGGCGCGATGCGAATGCCTTGGATCTCCTCATGTCGGACTATGAAGCGTTGGCCAAGGAGGTCCAGGATCTCAAGGAGAGCCAGCGGAAGGTTAAGAGCGAGTCAGAGGAGGCCGAGGAGCTGTCCGACGGCGGATACGACGCGGCCGTCGGGAAGGAAGTCGATCCGGATGCAGTGGCTGCGACTGCAGCAGCCGAGACGGAGGAGCATGTCCAGGCAACATTCGGGGCCGAACTTGATAAGAACTCGACACAAAAGGTTAAGGACAGGGTTGAGAGGGTTATTAAGGGTGAGATTGAGGGACAGACTGCGGAGCAGCTGCAGGAGGGCGACGGGGAAGATGAGGAAAATGGGGATTATGAAGATGAGTACAATAAAGAAGAGGATTACGAGGAAGAGCACGGCGAAGATGGATCTGAGAAAGAGCACCTCGATTATGAGAAGGAGGATGGAGAAGAGCATCCTGATGAGGACAATTGCGAAGAAGATCAGGGTGTTCGTCCTCATAATCATCTTCAGAATGCTCACGAGAAAGAGCATTCTGAGGGGGAGCATCCTGAGCTTCATTCAGAAAACATCCCCGAGATGCATCCCAAGAAGAATCATGAGAACCTCTCAAAAGAGATGTGGCCCGAGTGGTTCAAGGGCGTGTGGAACGGTGAGCCGTGGGAAAAGCATTAATCGGCCCTCATGTACCTCCCGCGGTACTGCTTCGCGTATCTTAATTCATCCTGTAGTGGCCGCGTTGTGGCATAATACTTCCAAATTGTTTGACTGATGTTCCATCTCTTGCGCTTGATTTCTTCGTATCCGCTTCTAACTAAGCTTCCGCCCTACTACTGACGAATGGGTCCGTTGAAGGCATCGGTGGGTTCGTTTGCGCACCGGTCGTCGCCGCGGTTCTGTTGAACAGGTCGGACGTGTGGAGAGTTTCCACCGCCGCGTATGGAACCGGGTGTAGAGGTGAGCCGAGCCGTGGACATCCGCAGCACTGGAGATACTAGCTTCTGTAAGCGTGTGTAGTGTCCCGCTTGTTTTGTGATTGGATCCCGAGATTTTGTGTGAGTGCAGCGAGATGTTCTTGAGCTAGCAGCCATGACGCTTTCTTCTCTTTCAAGACCAGGAATGACGAATTCTATTCCTATGTAAGATCCTTACGGGTAATCTAGCTACTGTGCGTATTTCCTGTGGCCTTGACTGCAATAGTTTGCAGCGTTCGAGTCCACTAAAAGCGCGAGTTGGCCAGCTCTTTGCAGTAACTTAGTCTCCACTAAGAGGGAATTTAGGCAACCGGAGTCTCTTCCAGCGCCTTACAAAGCAGAATGAGCTACGTCCAGTATCAAACCGTCGTGAAGTTGCTGGCACCCACGTACACGCAATGGGCAGCCCATGGTATGCAAGCGCGATGTGCCGCGGTGAATGTCGCGAATCTGGCTTAGCGAGGCGCCCCATGCACCTGACCCCCAATGACGCAGATAGCGCTCGTGCACAGGCCCTCGCCCCAGCCTCAAGCATCACAAGGCGGGCTATCGCCTTGGACCTCGTCCCAGTTCCTCCACAGTCAGTTGCACGACCTCTGCAACTCTCTCTCATCTCCTTTTTAGAGACCCGTTGCTATAAAGCGCTCCCTACTTGCGCTAGACAACATGAAGGTCTCCGCGGTCCTTCTCGCCGCCACCAGCGTGGCCTCCGTCTCGGCAGGCTCACTGTTCTCGACGGGCGGCAACCAGGCCGTGATCAATGAGGAGTTCAAGGTCCCCGGCGACAACCCTCTGTACTTCTGCGCAGACCCAAAGAACTACCTGCTGGACATTGAAAACGTGGATTTGAATCCTAACCCACCTGTACCGTACGTCTTCACGAATCGAGTTCACTATTGCTATACCTTGCTTCTGCACCGACTTTAAAACCATGTGCTGACCTTGTGCTCACAGGGGCGAGACCCTCAGCATCACCGCCAAGGGTGAATTCAAGAAGGACGTCGTCGAGGGCTCCAAGACGCACCTCATCGTCAAGTACAACAACTACATTACCCTGATCAACCAAGACGCCGACACGTGCGAGACGGTGAAGAAGGCGGATCTCGCGTGCCCTTTGAAGAAGGGCGAGATGAAGCTCACCAAGGACGTGGATATTCCTCTGCAAGTTCCTCCGGTGCGTTTCGCCTGCTTCGCTCTTGACGTGAGGCTTCAGCGCGCTAACAGCAAGTGCAGGGCAAATACAACATCAACGCGGAAGTCAAGACCAAGGACGGCGAGCTCGTCACCTGCCTCAAGGCCGAAATCACCTTCCACCGGTAAACACTCCACGGCGGCTGCCCTCGACGCGAACGAGACGTATCTGAACGCTTGCCAGATCTGTGCCAGTGGGGAAGCGGAGGTTTGAAATGTCTGGGCCGGGTGTAAATATCGTGCAGAAGCGGCTGCGGAACGAGCTCTGAGTCAATGTTGGACGGACTGTTTGTCACATATGCATACAAGGACGAGGGTAAAGATAGGGAAACGCGTGGTTCTTGCATTCGAGCTGAGCGGGATATTCATCGTCTGTCATTCTTCTAGGTAGGATTGAGGCGGGATCGGAAGCCTAATTGTTGCGCATAGGTCATGCCGTTACGAGGGTTATGGATTGTTTCATGCTGGATTGGATATCTTCCAATCGTGAGTCGCATACAGATGTAGTGCCCAATGTGATCGTCCACTGTCCACTGCCGCTCCTCTGGCCATCTACTCTCCGAACAGCCTCCGCACCCGCTTCAACACGCTATCTTTCTCTGGGTCGTACGGGTGGTCTTTCGACGGTATCTCGAGCAGTGAGGGGAAAGCGGCGGTGTACGTTTCGACTCGGTGCCTTATCCGCTCCGCGATCTGCCCTCGTCAGCCGATTGCACCTGCTTCGGCCCTTGCTGGCTCATCGTACATGTTGGTTTATGAGGAGGATGGCAATGTCCTTGCGTTCTTGCGTAAAGCGGTCGAATGCAGCTTCGATGTCGGCGTTCTGCGTCTTCGCGTCTACGACGAGGAAGTTCTTCTGCGAGTTCGGCGGCTGTGTGACGTGCTGCATTCTCAGTTAGACCTAGCTGAATAGTGGATAAGGGTGGGAAGCGTACGCCGACACCTGCGAGCAGCATGCCTGTCACTGTATCCTGAAAGTCTGTGAGCGTAGCTATGGTGATGCGGTTGGAAGACGGCTACCTCGTCCCCAATGACGGCGAGAAACTGGCGGTCCTTGTACTGGGCCGTAGAAGCCGCCATGGTGGTGTTGCAGGGCGTATGCTGCGAGACAGCAGCAGCTTGGAGAGGCCTGGGCGCACGGGCGGTGGAGAGCTGCCCGTCGTCATGGCGGGCAGCTTCCTTCCCGGAACAACCAATGATCCGTACCTGCTTGTTTATGGCCATTGCTCTTTCTTTCACAGCTCTTCAGACATCACGGCGCGCCATGGCGTGAGTCCGCCTTTACACTTTCTCATACTAATTCTCTCATCCGCTCCGCTCGAGCGTGTAACTCTAGGATTCCCTACACCACATCTGCTGTACAATCGCAGCCCGTCAAGATGCCACCCCGCGAACGCCTCGTCCGCAAGGCGCCGCTCATGGAGCGCATCAAGGCCTACCTCGACGTCCACGACTGGCTGCTGTGGCTCTCGGAAGAGCTGAACACGAACGACTGTGAGGACTTTGCGAAGGACTATGCATTCACCATCGGAATCGTCTTGAACCTGGTCTACATTGTGGCGCAAGCAAACACGACCGACCGCCCCCGCAACGAGGACATATTTCTGGAAACGCCTAGTGGCCCAGGATGGTTCACATGGCTCTGTAGACTCGCCGTCATGATCCTGGCCGGGCTTGCCTTCTTCAACGGCTTCTTCACCTTCTACAAGAAGAGGCACTACCGCTTGTTCGAGCAGCCCATCGACACGGCCCCGTCCACGCCAGCTGCACGCCGAGTGCGAGTGGATTCCTCGCCTGCCGCCGTCACACCGCTGCGCTACTTCCAGAACCTTTTGGGGTCGGGCTCGGCAGAGTCGCGCGCGCATCCTGACGCTGGTCGACATGTGTGGGAGATCTCGGTCTGGGATCCGAATCCGCTTTGTCTGGACATATTCTGTCTCTTCAGCCCGCTACACGTCGTTCTCTACTGGCTGAACTTGCCGGTCCCGCCTATGGATCAGCGCCCCAGCGTCAGGGTTGTCACCACCATTGCCATCGGCGCCTTCCTCTCCTTCTCCCTATGGTTCCTCCGCTCGTCATTTGCAAGCCAGATCCGCGACAACGCCGTCATCCAGCGCGAAGTCCTCCACGAATACGACAACAAGTTTGTCCACCCCTCTACACGCAAACTATACCGCGACGTAGGCATCCAAGCCATCAGCAAGAAGCGCTCGCGCGACTCCAGCGTAGGCGTCCGCGGCAGCAGCGACGACCTCGCCTCCGAAGTGACCACATACACCCCCACAACCATCATAAACCGCACCTTCCGCACGAATCCAAACCCCGCGTACGCCTCGCAGTATGACCCCGATAACCTCGCCTCCGGCCTCCGAGCGACCGCCCAAACCCCCGCTCTCAAACCCTACGCGTCCGCAAACCCAAATTACTCGACGACGTCCGCCGCCACCGGCGCAGACTTCTCCTCGCCCATCCGCCCCTCGCACACCCCGAACCCCTTCCGCCCGTCACATGCGCCTTCTCAGCCGCAGTTCCGGCCCGCCGGCGGCGACGGAGGCAGCCTCGGCGTGTTCAGCCACGCCAACTCGCCGCTGCGCAAATCGGCATCGACCAACTTTGTGCGGGACCGCGAGGATAGAGGGCGGGACAGTTTGGGCGGCCAGGGTGTGGAGCGCCGAACGGGCACACCTGCGCGGCGCGAGGGCAGTCCGCTGAAGCGCATGAGCATGCCGGGTGCGGGGTTGGGCGCGACGAATGACCGGGTGGATAGCGCGGCGGAGCGGTTTGCGCGGTGGAATGGGGGTGCGGGGAATATGAGGAGGGAGAGTGGGCGGTTTTAAGGTGTATAGGCGGGGATGTGGGCACGGATAAGGGTATGGTTGCATCGTTTGGGGTGTGGGCATGCCTTTTACCAGTGTGGCTATGCGGTACGTGAGTGCGAGTGTACCTACGGGTGCACAGCATGCTCGTTTTCTTGTCTTCTTGTGCCTTTTGAAGTATTTTGGTTAAATACCCATTCGCGGCATTGATCTAGCTACCTTGCTTAGCTATCCTCCATTATAGGGGTTCAATTATACATTTGCAATCTACAGACTGTGCAGTGACACCCAACGTGAAGATGCGATTCTTGCTGGTATCTGGTGCGTCACTCGGCGTGCGAGGAAGGTCAGTAGATGCGCTCCCGACAAAACAGGAGACGCGCCGGCGGTAGACAGGAGTACCCGCAGCGCATCGTACCACTAGATTGAGCTCTGGTGGGCGTCAAAATGGAGAGGGTGGGGAGAGTATGTAGCGGGCTATCTCTAGTTTGTCCCTTAGGAGACGCGCAGCGCTGGGGATGTACGGGAAGAGCTACACCGATGCTTGCGTGGGATCGGGAAGGGATGAGGCGGAGTGTGCAGCGCTGCTAAAATAGGAGACGCGCTTAAGGAAACTGCGGTGTGGTTTAATAGGAGGACTATGGAGAGTAGATAGGCAGGGCTGAGGATGTAAGTGGGATAGAAAGATCAATCAATATACTTCGCAAGCTTCATGAAGCCGCGGGCGACGGAAAGATATCTAGTGAGTTCTGGGACTCAGCGGAGGAGGGTGGGTGCGTGGTGTCAAAGGAACATAGTGGATCGTGATACGGTGTTGTGGAAGGGGTGTTTCGAATGAGGTCGCATTTGGCTGGTGGGTTGGAACTTGAGTAGCGCGAGGGGGGTTTGGACGATGCAGTGTGGAGGACTGGGCGATGTGGTTCGCACTCCAAGGCAAGGATGATGCGATGAGTGAGTTGGGACAGAAGAAAAATTGATCGTATGTGGGGGCGTTACAGCTAAGGCGGGCCTTCAGTGATACACAGTACGGTTCTAACGGCTCGTGGGCGGCAGCGCTGCCCGCGTGGAGAGACGCTCGCGAGTGTGAGGGGAGTGGTGTGTGAGTATAGTAAAGGTTATCTGAAAAGCGGTTTTGATGAGGACAATGGCAGCTTCGCAGTGGTACTAGATAGCTCCTGGCTACGAGAAGAGGCGTGAGAGATGACTGGTCAGGTGGTTGCAAGGAAGAAAGGAATTCGATGTTGGAAGGGAAGGAGGCGGTAGCGGTTCTTTGGTGAGTCTGATCGGGACGGAGCAGCGGCGGTGAAGGCCTTGCGCATGCGCGAGCCCTTTGGGCATGGCCGAAGGAAGGTCCTTCGGGTACGTACACAGAGGGATTCTCGCGCCTCGCCAACAACTGACCCGGTCACGTGGGCGGAGTGGAAAGAACAATCTCTTCATGTCAGGTACGGGGTGAGAATGGTCGACACTCCATTAGCCTGGAGATCGCTATCAGGCGGACTTTTCATGTTTAAGCACGACGTCTGTCTACGGGGAAGTTTCCGCTTATAGGATGCGGAGGAGCGTCTGTGAAGCGGAACCGTGAGGCGGATGATACGATACGTGCGTGTTGTTCACGCGAGGATGGAGCGCAATCTCCACAGAGTGATCGGTCAGCAGTCTTGCCCAGCGGCCTCAGGCGGTCGTATACATGGTAGAGCCTGTCATGCTCGTCTCTACTGATCCATCCGTGCCGCCGCTGGAACGTAGAGGGCTTCGTGTGGTGGGCACGCCTCATAACGTGTTTGTACACTCGTATTCGGAGAATACCTCATTCGTACACGACTCATTGATGCCAATTCAAGGTCTCTTCAACGCTTGTTGAGGATGAATGCACGGTGTATGGCCCGCCTTGGCATGTCTGCGGATGTACACGGCCGGCGAAGTTACCGAAGAGAGCCCGAGCCCATCCTTTGGGACTCCAGGAAATTGCTGGCATGTCGATGTCGGAACGTCGAAAATGTGGCCGATACCTCTCTAGGCGATAATAATACACGTGCGCGAGGCAACCGTGCCAGTAGAAGTTAATAGATTTAACGAAATAGTATTAAGGTTATTATCTAGGGGTATAAACTATAATTAACAGTAAAGAAGGGCATATAAAGACTACTCTACTATATATATAGATTTTTTACCCGTTCGCTATACTTATACTTATCTATATATCTTCTATCTCTATTTCCGTAATTATTATACTATTTAACGATAATAACTACTCTAAGTACAGCTATACTGCTGCTTTACCTAAAAAGGTAATATATTGATAAACAGCTCCGCGAGCTCCACACCGATACCCCGTTCGACCTGGGGCTCCTCAAGAAGGGTGAGTGTGGCCGATACGTTGTGGCGCCTTGCACTCTGGACCATTAATCGTGGGCGTTGTTTCGAGCAAGTGCGAGAGGATCCGTCCCTAACAGGTGTGGAGTAGACAGCGTCCGTACGCCTCGAGATCTGGTAAGTTCATCTGGTTATAGTGAGAACTGCTTCGAATGCTGCAAGCTGGGGGGCTCAATGGAAGTCCAAAATGATTATTGGGAGTTGGAGGGCAGAGTTACTTGCGAGACAGAGAAGCATTGACGAGGATAAGGAAGGATCCAGTATGAAGGCTTGTGGGCAGCAGACTGACTAGCGGAGTGCCGCCTGAAAATTTCGCACACTTAGTAGCGAAAGCCGCACTTTCTTGGAGACCTTCCGGCGCCCAGTCACGGTCGTCCCGCTCCGTGACCCTTCCATTATTGGCTTTGCGGAAAGAAGGCCCGGGCCCGAACGCGGCCGGTTGGCAGAGGGCCGTGCCGTCATCTGTGCATCAAGCGGCAGAGAACCACAGTGTTGGGTGTTCCAGGATAATAATATCGCAGTCTCAAAGTCTCGAATGCCCTCCGTTATAGCCCACGAGAATCATATAGCTGCCGCGCTCCTGGGCCACCGATCGCTGCTCTTCTCGTGCCGCCGTTCGGATAGCCGTTCAACGACGATATGAGAACATGTCGACTTTATGGTATCGTAATGGCGAATCAATGGAAGAGGTTTTGTATTAGCGGCTCGTATTGGTGCCGACGTGGCTGGGGCACATGCCTTCTTCCGGTTCGCTAATACGTGCATGCAGCTTGGACACAAGACGGAAGGGGTTGCTGGTCGCGGATCGTAGTGGACTGGTATGAGCTTCGAAACTACTTTTCGACTAGTAAATTCTAGCAGTGCGGTGACAGTCGAACTCTGCCTCTGCGTGAATCTGGCGCACCCGTGTCAGCGTAATCGGCGTTTCAACAGTCGCTGTTTTTCTTGCCACAAATTTCTACCGGTCCAACTTCTTCATGCGAAGTCGTTGTTGCTCGATCTTGTATATCTGACCCAACGGTGCCGCAAGCATCATGTTCTTGTTCTCAAAAGTGGATTGAAGGTAGGAACGTCGCCCCGTTTATTAAAGGGTTTGTTCACTCATTGATGCTTCCTTCACCAGTCATCGTGATGAGACGCCCCCTGCGAGACTGAGGTCAACGCACATGCTTTCTGTGTATCGACCTGCCTAACTCAGAGTGAATCCTCGGGCCATGACGATGGCCGGAACGTGCCTCATTCGCAGCCAGCCAATTGTCCCAAGGCGATATTTGGGCGGAGTATGCAACAGCAAGGAGCCATACTCCTGTGCATATGGTATAAAGAAGCAAGGCGAACCTGAATCTCAGTGCGAAGACCCAGTTCTGCCAGGTACAATGTCGGTTCATCGTCGTGTATTCGGAGAAGGTTGGGGCGTTATCGGTCAATCGCTCAACGCGTCTATCGATCGTTCGCATACGTAAGAGTGAAGTCCTGACCGGCAATCTACAAGCCCTTAAGATCAAAGAGGTGCCAGTGTCAGTGTGTGGATCAATCGGAGGGTCACCGTGACTCCGAAGGACGTAGGCGGGCCAACAAAAGCATGCTTTGGTGTATAAAATATCGGGATTATGATGCAGGACTCCTGCGTGTTACCCGTTCTAGATGTTGTGTTGTAGAGCGTACAATGGCACGACCTCGACGCGGATCCGATCAGCCATGGCGGTCTTCGTAGCTGAAGGCGTGCAGACGGAGGGCAATCGGGACCCGTTGGGTCGTTATCGGCCCGCTGGAAGAGCAATTATCGTGACCATAGATGAGACTAAAGTAGGGTAAGGCTCATCCGTATCGATACCCGAGTTTTACGTTGCGACAGTGAGGCAGAGGGTGCGAGAAAGCTGATCGGGAACCGCGGCGGCTCACGGTAGTTTTCGTAAACGCGTCTCATCGGCCATCGCTGTGATGACTGTCTGATCCGTGAGTGACCTTAGTTTGTAGTTGCAGTGTAACCTCGCATGGATATCGTCTGATCGTCGAGGATCGCGTTGGACAACGGATATCGTCCTCCGGTAAGAAAGCCGTCCACGGAAGCCAACTCAGGCTTGGGTCCACGATCTAGAGCAGTGCCACAGTTGATGTGCTCGTAAGTAGAGAGTAGTGAACGTCAATACAGAGCCGTAGGGTAACAGAAACGCAGGAAGTGGTGTAGGCTTTGGGATGGCAAGCAAAGCCTGTGACTGGCTAAGCCCCTTGTAGCTGATCGCGGCCCGAAGAGGCTTGCGTCTAAGGCGGCTGCCAACGCAAAACTCGTTTCAACGTGGCTGATCTGAATATATTCCATCTGCCTCCGTTAGGTATCGATGCGTGTGCCGTATTCGCAACCATGTTAGTCTTGCGCGGTTATCCCGACCCCGTTGATTCACAAACGTCGAGAGCCCTGGAGAATGCCTCCAAAACACGATGCCATCAGGGAAGGATAGAAGTGTGTATGGCATTTTTACGCTTGCAGAAGTGCTTCAGGTTTTGAAATGGTTTAAGGTATTAACCAGCTGGCTGCAAGGTTCCGGCCCAGGTTGTAGCTACGACGTGCGTTCCGAGTTCGACGGTCTCCATGAAGAATGTGGACTCCATTTTCCACCCCAGCCGCCGGCCCTGTTCCGGAGTGTTTCGGTCGTTGAAGAAGGGCTTAGCCGCTTCATGCCTCGGGTAGCCGAACACAGCAGCAGTCGAGTGAAAAGCGCGGAAGTGCTCTCGCAAAGGCATAGTTGGACACAACCTATTTCTGGGGTGATTTGAGAGACGACCGACGTAGAAACTCAGCATAACAAGAAGCCTTTGTTTTGTTACCATCAAGCCTGAAAGTCCGTCGAGACATGCGCACTGTGTTGAAGATGAACTGGCCACTTATCCCAGAAATGGATTACCATCCATCAACAGAGAAAGACCGGTCATGTCCCACTCGAGATGGCTTTCTGTGCTGATCCATCCATGAATTTTCCTTCCTCTGTTGGCCCAACATAATTGCCCAGTTGGATGTTTTGTAATCGCCCTTAAAACGCTAGATGCGAGGGTTTGGTCGCCGCTACCTTCGAAAGTAGCTTCGGCTTTCGTCAAAACCAATTAATCTGGTTTGGAACGCGAGCAGTTCCCTTCAGGCGTCGGTTGCGCCCCAGGCTGTGGTGGCGAAGCGGGTTGCGAAGCTTAGGCTCCTGGTAGCCTACGTTTACCCATGAGGGCGGAGGCGGCCCACTGAACTCGGTTGGCCCCGCTCCACTCGCCGCGGAAATGACCTAGAAGGCTTTAAATTCCGCCTTCCGCAAGCATGACAACTGCTGGGCATGGACAGAAGTACCCATCGTCCTCTGAGCTGTTTCTTCCATCGAACACGGGCTGCAAGAATCGCCGCCAAGGCGGACAGCCACCAGCTACCCTGATGCCAGTCGTGTATCGTACTTCTACAGAGCCATTCAAACCGCCCCACGTCAATCATGCGCTATACAGGAATGCCTGTCTGATATGTGGTGATTGCGTAGATAGCGCGCATCTGCTATATGTCGAGCGGGGTTGAAAGCCTTTGCCCCGGCTGGCTTCTGGATGGGACGCTGCAAGGATGTATACAACCAAGCGTACCAGGCTGAGATGAAGGCAACCGATGAGACCGAGTATCTCGGGGTCCCAAACGTCAACGAGGTGGCTGCCCACAGGAGTAACCATTCGCCTGGAAGACCAAGACGGCACGATATGGACTGCCCCTCAAGTACGATCGCATCATGACTCCGGTGAGCATCTGTTGGAGCTGATGATGCCATTTAAACTTTCCAATGAAGGAAGCAGCTCATGATGTACAGGACCAGGCCGAGTTGACTTGGCCCAATGATAGCTTTAACCACGCGTCTCTCGGTAGTATCCGGATGTATTAGATTCCGCATTTCCTTCCAAAAGCGTACCAAGCAGCATCCTGAATGCTGCCAGCTGCCTCGCGATTCGCTGTTGCTGAAAATCCCGCGTCTCGGCTCGTCTCGAAGGTGTGAACAGGCTCTCTTCGTACACCGGTATTGGCGCTTCCATAGTTCGGCAAGGGATGGCTGTGGCGAGCCTACGAGCCCTCTCAAAAAGGCAGCGGCAACCGAAGTTGTGGATGCATCCATTTTACGTACCCTGTGCCCTGTGGGGATGTATCGGGTAGGTAGCACGCGGTACCCCATTTTACGTACAGCATCCACGGAAATGTAGGTGGCAAGTGCCAATGAGTTGCACGCATTGGACGAGAGAGGAAGAGTGTTGGAAGGGGAATGGGGAGACAAGGAAAGGTTGAGGGGGTCGCACGTGCTCCCACCCACGGTTCGCCTAAAGCGGTTAGGGCAGCCGCGCTACACTAGTGTAGTGTCAACAAATAACGACATTCGTTTACTGTGCATGCCATGCGCCTTATTATACCGCACCTGCAACGCTACTGCCAAATTGCCTGCAGATTGTCCGCAGATCAATCCGCCTTCGCGTCGTCAAGCGTAGTACAAGGCATCAGTTGCCAAGCTCCTAGGGCACCCGTTGTTTCAAATCTTGCCATTCTTCCAACAGACATCATACCTATACAATTAAGAGGGATACATGTCCATAGCACTCAGAATTACGGAATAAAATTCAAGCCTCTCGGCGTCCGGGTGTAATGCAGGTACCCTCCTGTACCTATGCGTACAGCCGAAGAAAGTTCACGTCGTTAACGACGATCAAGGATAACGTGAGCCGAAGCAAGTACCAGGTACAGTCCCATTGAAAGACGTCACCCTTGTTCCTCTCCTGTCACCTTTGCCGTAGCGAAAAACTTAAGAGCGGGAGTAGTAACTAGAACAGCGTAAGCGGCATTGACTGAATCGAAAGGATAACTGACCTAGCAGGTGGAGGCTGTTGTCCCGGATTCGTGTATCCCGTAAGCTTCCTCAAGGCCTCCTCGGCTGCGTCCTCGCGTGCCTGTGGAAGATGCTCCCCAGAGTACCAGAACCTGGCGTAGTACTGCGCTCCCTGGACTAGAACAATACTACTCCAAGCAGTTCTACCCCCTAGGGTGGTGTCAGTGCGGTCAATATTTGATGTCAAGACCCAGATTCACTGGGACAAGCAAAACAATACACAATTTTGGGTAGCATTAGAGTTGACGCACCCCTGCGGTCAGATACATCTTGCCACGTTGGTTCTCCAAAGCCGCGGACACTGCAATATTCTGGTTTAATGGTCTAGTTAGCGAGCGACGGGACTATCTGCAATTTTATGCATTTACCTCTAAGGCGCTGTGCCCAATGTCCTTGGACAGCTGGCTGATAAGCGACCGGTGCAGGCATGATAGTAGTTCCTCGGCATAGATAGTATGCAATGTTTGAATGAGGAGAGAGTCTTGGAGGAATGGGCAGGACTTATATAAACGGCCAAAGCATATGGCAACATGCATATCCTCTAGGCTCCAATGCGAATTTTCATGGCCGGCTAGATGTTTGGGATTCACGAAGCGGACCCAGAGGCTGGCTCTCTCCCCTCCACGGGAAGCGTTGCCATGGCCGGCTTGCTGCAGACACGGGCCGAAAGGTGGAAGGAATCTAGTCGAGAGTTGAAGGGCATTACCCAGACGGTCGGCGGCTGCAGCCGGTCATGGGTGTATGTATGTGTTGGCATATGCAATTCGCTATTTCTCGCATTTGCCGATGTAAGACGCCCGAACGTCAACGGTGAAACATGTGCAGCGGAACGGGGAACGCACGCGCGGGCATGAAACCAAACTGCTGGGCTCAACAAGTGTGGGCTGGTTCATATGGGAGAAGAACATTCGGGTGGGGGAAGTGTTTGTGCGGTCGCAGGTAAGTGACGGGTACCTACGTCGCCATGATAGGAAGCCTTATGAGGCGAAATGCCTAGCATCTCCACCAACATTTGCCGGGGTTACGCTTCTTTAAGTGATGTTGAAGATCAGATTGGTTATATGGACCTCTTGGGATCCTTTGGACGTGATGACGGTAATCATAAGCCACAGGAGTGATTATCGAGCGTATAATGATTGCATTATCTTGGGGAGACTCGTCAACTCATACAGGCAGGAGGAATACTAAACCCTAAAACGTGCAAATGTGTTCATGTCCCGTCAACGATGCTGCACAATAGTCCCGTAAACCGACATCCGGTAAATGTAGCAAACAACTCGCCTGTATCCGCTATGCATACCCCGCGCTAGACACTAGACGCCAAGTCCCGATGCAACCATTCACGTTCCCTAACCCGAAAAACAAACTACATCATCAACCGCATTAAAACGTGCATGTCACTGGCCCAACGATACAACTCTGACAAGCAGGGACAAGGAGACATCTGCGAGAATAGCCGCGTGCACCCGCTCTTGCGCGTCCCGGCCCGCTGGAATGGGTTGGTCTCGATACAATTCGATGTTCAAATGGGGACTAAGCCTGTGTGGCGGGTCGGCGTAATGCCGGAGGGCGCCTGCTGGGCGGGCCGCTGCGGCTCGTACGATTGAACATCTCATCAATCAAGCGCTTGGGACCAATGTAGTCCAGGTGCAACTTGTTCCCGAGGAGTGGTATGTGCAATTGCGTGGACTGCTTCGCATGGAAATGCCGCTTGATACAATCGTCCACAAGTGCCACAAGACCAGTTGCAACCACGACACTGGAGTAAATTAGTCTGGGATTGACGTAGACCTGCGGATCGGACTCACTCAGATATGTCACTGTTCGATCTAAGAATTCGATCGTCGGTTATGCGCATGTAGCAGGGTGGGATCCAGCCCCCTCTTGCTGCCTCTTCGCGAGCTTGGTCATCCGTCAAGCGGACGGGACTGATGTGGGCCAACGGCTCCGATTCGTTGTCTGAACGAACTAAGTAGTAGGAAATGCTCTCGTGATTGTTCTCCTGTGTGACGATCCGTTTCCAGGAATAGTCGTGGCCCCAGTACTCGAAAACATACCGTTTGCCACTTTTAGCCCCTCTGCGCTTCACATCAATATGCGCGTAATTGGAAAATTCCAGTTTAATGGTATTAGTAGGCAGCAGCGCGCGGCCTTTGGCGTAGCCCGCCGAATGGGGTCGTGACTCATCCTCTTCCACATCTACATCTTGTATTGACTCATAGCCAGAGTCGGAGCGCTTGAGGCCTGCTGCAGTAGACGGACGGGAGTCTGGCTTATGGCGCAAGCTCGCCAACGCGGTGCTCGCACGCTGCAATACGGGACGCTTTTCTGATGGCGGCTTCTGGTACTTGCGGATCGAATGGCAGACCTCGCGGCCGGAGTCTCTACAGTAACGGCGCAAAGAGAACTCGCGAGTGCGTAGATCATGCATGCGCAAATGAAAGAGCGTATAATTCTGCTTCTTCCGGTCGTATTCCTCCACTTGTGTATCCACGCGCAAGTTCATGTTGCCATCAATCGTGGAGTCGTCATGACGGATCGATATGCGCTTCGATGTTGGGAAGAGGTCTGCGAAATCGCGAGGAGTGGTAGGAATGGCATCGACGGGCAGCGGTTCGTGTATGTATTGTGGAACGTGGTATTCGGGGACATCGTCGAAGTCATCGGCAAGGTCTTCTTCGGACGTTGAGGCGTACGTGTCGACGGACGTGCGACCGTCCGGGGTGCCCTCCGTCGCAAAGCACCTATCGCGGGGGTGTCCTACGCGACGAAGGCACGTTCCAGTAAGCGGCACGGTAGGTCGGGTACTGTACTCGGTGGGTGCAGTGTCCGTCGAGCGCTGGCTTGAGGCGGTAGAGGATTGCCATGTGGAGTGACTTCGGTTGGAATCGCTGATGCGCGCCATTAGGGATGTAGACACCACAACTATGGAAACGAGCAACTAGCGTGTAAAATAGCACTGCGGATACAAATGAATTCTTGTTGAAGGTGGAGACGGCATGCGGAGGCGCCGGCAGCGTATAAGTAGAATGATTTTCCGGAGTCCAGGCCGCCGTGGCAGATGTGCCCAGATGCCTCCGGAGTGCAAGTGGACTGAGCTGCGCTGCACGTACACGAGGCGAGCCCAGGATATACCCTATAGGCAGGCGCAGGGTTTTGCCGAAGGATCGAAGTGCTCGAAGGCGCAGCAAGAGCGTGGGATGCGAAGGTTTTGCCTCGGTCAAGTATTGGTAGCAACCAGCTTCGCCCAACACCGCTCCGATGACTGCAAATGTTCGAGAGCGGGTGAGACCTGGGCACCTGGGCACGCTGGATCCTCCTCGGACGGTCACGGTCAAATGGGATCGTTCATCATTCAGCACTAGACCCCGATCGGGACCACCAGGCTTACCCGATCATGATCTTGTGCAGCACAACGGCTCGAGAGCGAATCAACGCGACCCTGCCCCCCTCCACTCTGAATCGCATGCAGCCCTGATGAACGTTGGAGCAGGACCTCATCGGCGGCCGCTCTGGGGCTTGATACACCACGGCTGCCTGCTTTGCCCTACAAAAGCTGCTCAGCAGCGGAACAACGGTACGCTGGAGCCTCCTGGGATGACCCCAGCTGGGTGTTGAGGTCGCCAGCGGGAACGAGCTCGTCCGCGCGCCCGAGCCGCGCCGATCATCAGCATTCCACGTGCTGCATGGAACTCTTCGATCCAGCACACATGGGGCTTCTGTCGTTCCATCATCAGCAGACCGCCGGGGAGGGCGAGACGTTAAAGGCGTCTGGTTTTCTACGTCATATGTTGCACTTGAGGCCGTTCTCGCTATTCCAAACCCGATAATGACGATTTGTACTCCCTTGCGCAGACAGCGTGTTCGTGCGCCCTGCATCAGCCTCGGATGCACACACCCTCGTCTGCCAGCGAACAACCTCATCACAGCTCATCAATATCGCGATCTAGAACTGCTCAAATACTGTCCTATCGGTGCCCCGACCGGTCGAGGTGCGCAGTCGAGTGGATTCTTTCACACTACTGGGACTGCTGCACTCATTTGCTCCTCTAAGGTCGAATGATTGATACGGATACTTTTCTGACTGCAAGACTTTCCATGGACCAAGAACTGTGTCTGCGGTCCTGAATGGCCTGTCGCGCCGTAGCAAGTCCGCGGGCCGCGTCCTGGGTGCGAAATTTCACGTGACCCTACTACTAATCTCAGACACAGCGAACCAAACAAGACCACGACGGTGTCGGCCCTAGAGGGTTCTGTGTAGACTTTCGGTGTTGTTCCGTTTCCCCTAGCGACGCGGGAGAGATGCCTCATCCAACAGCTCTGCCCAATTCCGCCACTGTTGAGCCAATGGGGCGCCAAAACGTGTTTGGGTCATCCTTCGCCAACTCGCTGCCGTATTTCCGTCGAAGCCGGCGTTCTCGGAAAATAAATTTGTTCTCTGCAGCTTACTTTCTGCCCATATCCATCTGCCACATCGTGCATTATGGGAACCCGGGGCCGCACTCGCTGGGGGCTTCTACTATATATCCTACCATAGGTATGGAGGAACCTCCTAAATTCAATTTCACAGCCACCAGGCGCCTTATAGCTCTGTACAAGGTTCTATATCTGTGTATGAGTACTGCGATCACTTACGAAAAGGCGCTTTTTGACAGGGGTCATGGTTCTTCAACCGTGCGTAAGGTCTCCATATCGGCGCCCTTCATCCGCCTCACTGGTGCACACAATGAGCCCCATCCAGTTTCTTGACCCCACATTTCCAGCGGATTGTCTGGGGCGCTGGTGTACGCGTCTGGCTAAACCCATTAGTGTGTCTAAGCAGCTATGCACTTGTCCTGCAGGCCATGTATGGTGCCATGTCTACGCGTCGTGATTATTTTGAGGTCTGTCAAATAGTATTTGACGATAACGGGGTACGATCTTCAGGTCTTTGATTTGATGCCCCCCTTTATTACTCTATGAGATTTAGCAACGTTGCGGCTGCGGTTCAGTACTCATGTCCGGTCCTATCATATTGGAAGCAGCCTCGTCATTCCGTGGGGCTGTGCCTTTTTCCGTAACGGCACTCATATTCTTCAGATTATGTGTAGAATTTGATTTGTGGACTGCAAAGATGCTTATCGTTTCGTGGGTTGCAAGCTCGTCTCGCGCGAATCTTTTAGTGTTAGTGCAAGAGCGTCCTATTGTCCTCCGCTCTTCGATGCGGAGCTGTTGTGTTACTTTATTAATATTACGTATAATTATATATAAAGTTAATACTTATTATTTAATTAATTTATTACTAATTTACCTTTTTACTATTACTATTATCTTTATACTACTTACTTATATTTAGGAGATTTTAGATCTATATAGTATTAGTATACTTATTAATCTTTTTCTCTATAGCCTAATTTATTAAAGAGAGCCTACCTTTCCTTTAGCCCTAATAGCTATACTTTTTAATAATTATTTAAAAAGGAAGGAGTTAATTTTAAATATATTAGTAATTATCTTTATAGGAAGAATCTTCTCCTACTTATATAAATAGATAACTTTAATAAAGATAAGTAAACTTATAAATCTACTCCTCTAAAATTTTAAAATATAGTTTTAGAAATTTAAGTTTTTATTATTTTTTAATAGCCTTTGTTTTAGCTTTTATATTTTTATTAATAATCTTATTTCTTCTATTTACGTACTTATTATTTTTAATAATACTAGTAATTTACGTATATTTATAGTAGCTAAGTAGATTATTTATAATATTATAAATAATAAAAATTATTATAATTTCTATTTTAGTAGGTTTAGTATTAGATATAACTATTAGCTTTTAAGCTGTAGTTAAAATATTAGTAAAAGGGATATAAAATATTAAATAAAACGTGTTTATAAATTACTATTCTTAGCTATAGTATTATAGTTAGTATTTACTTTTACTACTATCTAATA
This sequence comes from Pleoardoris graminearum, assembly GCA_030770415.1. Taxonomy (NCBI): domain Eukaryota; kingdom Fungi; phylum Ascomycota; class Dothideomycetes; order Pleosporales; family Didymosphaeriaceae; genus Pleoardoris; species Pleoardoris graminearum. The sequence continues at coordinate 51,313 of JASEKS010000148.1, forward strand.
TACCCTCTTTTACCCTTATTATTTTTATTTTAGTAAAAAGCTATTCTTTATATTCTTATTTAGTACGCCTTTTTAATATAATTAATATATTATTATTTATATTAGTTGTCGTATAATCTGTTTAGGTCGATAATAACGATAAAGGAAAATCCCTCTATTATCCTCTTATTCCCGACTAAAGAATATCCTCGATTGCAATTTTTGAGAAGATTACACTTATTCTACCTAGTAATTATAAAACTACTTTTATTTAGACATATACTACTCCACGTTAATGGCGGCAGAGGTTAGATACCTAAGTATTACCGCTCCTTAGACTATAATAACGGTAAATTAAATATAAGTATTATTTTTTTATTATATAAAAAGAGGTAAAGTATAGCGTCGAGTTACTAGTCTAAAAAAGTTATAAGCTAAAAAAGTTATTCTGTTAGATATTTTTTTTTTTTTTTTTTTAAAAAAAAAAAAAAAATTAAGCCTTTTATATTAAGGCTACCTAACTATTTAAGAAAAGTGTTTGATCTTCTAAATAAACTAGAACTAGTTTTTTAATTTTTAACTAGGTTATTATATTACTAAATAGTTGTACTAAACTACTAATTTATTACCTAATTAGAACTAGTTTACTACGCTAGGCCTATTTAGGTATAAATTTTTATCTTATCTAACTTTAGATAGTAATTTTTAGTTTAAAATATTTTATTTATACTCTTAAATATAATATATTCTATATAGAGATTTTAGCTGTTTATAGTTTTATATTAATTTTTTAGTAGTACTCTATACTTCTAAAAATTTTACTTTTTACTAGTAAAATAGGTGTATTTAAAGAATATTATAATAAAGAGAGGAATTAAATCTCTAATATATAAATAATATTTAAAATTAATAAATCTATATATTTTTAGACACTTACTAACTATACTACTCTATCTTTAAATATAGTTAAAAAATATAAGCGTATATAAGAATTATAAAAAATATTGTTATTTTAGTAGGATTTAAACTTATAGCTACGGCGTATAGGTTAGTATATAGGTATATAGCTTGGCGTGCTAAAGTTTAGTACTCTATAGGGCCACGGTCTATTCTTTTTATAATCTATAGAGTATGGCTGTAAGCTTAATTTTTAATCTATAGTTAGACTTATTCTCTATAATTCTTATTTAATAATTAGGTTGTCTACTCTAAAACTCGTACGTGCGATAAAACAACTATATAAACTATAGTTATATAAACCTCTTCTCTATAACTATATCCTATCGCTCTTTAATACGGAGCTATTATATTACTTTATTAATATTATATATAATTATATATAACGTTAATACTTATTATTTAATTAATTTACTACTAATTTATTTTTTTAGTATTACTATTATTTTATACTACTTATTTATATTTAAGGGATTCTAAATCTATATAATATTAGTATACTTATTAATTTTTTTTAACTTACTTTTTTAGCAAGAGCTTACCTTTCTTTTAGTTTTAATAGCTATACTTTTTAATAATTATTTAAAGAGGAAGAAATTAATTTTAAATATACTAATAATTATTATTATAAAAGAAATCTCCTTCTACCTATATAAGTAAAGACTTTTTTAATAAAAATAAATAAATATATATATTTATGTTTTTAAGATTTTAAAATATAATTTTAAAAGCTTAAATTTTTATTATTTTTTAATAGTTTTTAGTTTAGCTTTTATACTTTTACTAATATTTTTTTTAACGTATTTAATATTACTATTAATAATATTAATAATTTATATATACTTATAGTAACTAAAGGGGTCGATTATAGTATTATTAATAATAAAAATTATTATAATTTCTATTTTAGTAGATTTAGTATTAAATATAACTATTAGCTTTTATAAAATTATAGTTAAGATATTAGTAAAAGAAATAAAAATAATATTAAATAAAATATTTTTATAAATTACTATCTTTAGTTATAGTATTTATATTTATATATTAATTAAATAAAAGGGTGTGGCTGTAGTGGCTGTATAGGCGACTAAAAGGGATTTTAATAAAGGAGGAGTATATATATACCTTTATACTTAATATAGTTATAGTATTATAGTTAATATTTACCTTTACTACTATCTAATATTATTATCTCTTACTCTTATTAAATATTTATTTTTATTTTAGTAGTAGGCTATCTTTTATATTTTTATTTAGTATATCTTTTTACTATAATTAACGTATTATTATTTATACTAGTTGTTATATAATCTGTTCAGGTCGGTAACGACGATAAAAGAGACCCTACGGGATGCGCAAACCGGATTGGAGCTCTGCGGATCGCGGAAAGGCGTTGCCGAGGCGGTAGGAGTATTGCGGTGAGCTCTCTGGGGATATATCCATGTTTGATGGCAGTATTCCACGCATGCCATCGTCGACGGAGAATTCATCACGCGTTGAATGCTTGTCCCTTATTATACCATTATCGTCCCGTACCGCCCAGGCATCCCGAGCATGTCTGCTATTGTATGGCGATAATGCCCGCCCCGGATCATATTTCTGGCTGGTTTTGCATGTTCCTGCGGCCGGTATTTCTCCAATGCTTGTAGATTCTCGCTTCCGCATTGCCCACCTCTTAGCGGCTCCCAAAACTGCTGATAGCCAATCGGAGGCGCCTTCCGTGCTTCCGAATCTTAGTAGCGGCTGCGTCACATGTTAGCACGCAACAAACGTTGCCTGTCTGCCCCACTAATAATAACTCTTCCACTCCTATCTCGCGACAGCGTTTGAAATTCTTGTATCTAGCCATTATCTACCTATAAGAGCTTAGTTCCGATAAGCCCTTGCCATAGGGGGCAATGAAAGTTCTCGCCTATCTTCTAGCACCTTTAGCCTCTTCGTTAGAATCTAATCTCTATTACAAGACAACACGGATTTTGTTCGGTGGCCGAAGGACTAATAACGATAATAAGGCACACCTGCAGCGCTTTTCTAGCATCCTACTCAATCTAATAAAGGGTAAGTGATCCGCTAACCTCTTTAGCGTTCCTGTTAACACGTCTAGATGCAACCTTCGATACCTTACGCAAAGACGTTCCGTTTAAATAGAACGAAGAGGTATATAATACAGTTAATCTCTTTAGAGATCCCTAATAAATCGAATTTAAAAGCCTTTGGACCTTTAATGTCGATAATAACACGCTACTCTATACCAATCGCTATTATCGCACCCAGATATCACTTGCCTTTCTTCGGGACCGTCCCGTAACCCTGGCTAACATAACGTGTCTTGGGCCCGCCGTTCCTTTACCCGTAGACCCAACAGCGGGTTTGATAGAACTATACTAGAAACCACAAGTTTAAGTCAAGCCGAGAATCCGTGCATTCGCTCATCGTATTCTCTGTGATTTTAATCACCAATAGAGGCACATTCTTCGAAACAACTATAATACCATTACCCTGCGGGTACTAGCACGAGCTATTATTCGGCTCTCGACACTTTGGTTTGACGTTTATAAAGAGATAGGGTCGCGATATGGGGGTAATAGCTATGTATAGATAACCTAATTGCCCTGGTGGAAACCATTTCAGGACGATATTATACTTGTTAGAAATATCTACGTGGTTGTTTGCCCCTCGATCTAGGAAGGAATATTAATAGTCTAAGAACACACAGAATCTTAGACGGAAGGCTCTCTCTACAAGCGGGAATATTATATAGTCTTGTCGGTTAAGCACATTATACTATATCGTGCCACAGGTCCGGATAAGCTTGAATACACTGCTCCAGAGCCGCTCTTTAACGGAAACCACTATAGCATCGGACCTCTATCAGTCCTAGCATTAGATTATGTTTTGTGGGTTACAGCCTCCTGCATTCCTTTAATTTTAACGCCCCTTCAATTATTGCCTCGCGAGATTCAGGATATTATATTAAGCTATACCTCTGCAGGCACAGTAGCCGCCGCCCAAATTAGTTGCTTATTGGGTGTAGGATCACCATTCCTTTGGACGGATAGTTCTCTAAAGATTCGTCTAATGGAGACATGCAGGATTTGCTCCGCCGGGCAACCTACTAAATCTCAAGTTTAGATTGATAAGAAAAATATCGGAATCGTATATAGGGGTCGAAAATAGATGAGCTATCTCCAGGATAATTTGGATTCGGCTAAAACGAAATGGAGTGACATCCATATCGAGTAGAAAAAGAAACAAGCAACAGTTTTAGCATCTCTATTCCATCCTCATGCACCGACCTTTCGATCATTCAGTTGGGAGTGGGTTTTGCTTCATCCATTGAAACCATGAGGTGATAGCCGCGACATTGTTACGGATATGCAGACGTCCAGTCAGTGGTGTGAGTACTCCCTCGTTTACCGTAGCATGGGTTTGTCTCTTACCTATATACAGAGCGTGCATTGTGTGATATCGGTACTGACACGCTCACATACAAGATCTTCTGGCAAGAAAAGCAAAGCATTGGTCTCGAGCTTGTCAAGCCTTGCGCACGTGTATTGAAGCCTAGAGGAGAGCTTGTCAAAAGTCGATGGATACCATAGGTACAATCAAAGATCGTATTAGAAAGGTGCGGTCTAGAGCAAGCCAAAAATGGATATCTACGACATTCGCTCACGAAAAATCGATGTGCAATCTACAAGATTCGCTCACGAAAAATCATTGCGCAACAAGCCGACACCATTATGAATTTCAACGGTGAAAAATACCACTTGGAGCAGGTTATGCGAGGGCTTCCTTGCTCTCAGCAGCCCTCAAAAATGCGGCCCTCTCTTCTACATCTTTGGCCTCGGCGGCCTTCCATTCGTCAATAACCTGTTGCTTGCGGTCGACACTCCGGGGCTCGAACACCATCTGGAACGGATCGGGCTTGACGATGAGAAGCGAGTTTGACTTGTCTGTGGGAACTTCAATTTCCTTGCCAGTCACAGGATCGACCTTCCGTTTTAGGTTGAAAGCCCACATGAGAGCACCGCAAGCGACGACTGTTTCGTCTCGAGTGATGGACTGGCCGAGACACTGACGCTGGCCCCAACCGAACGAGGTCATGCCCATGATGGAGGGAAACTTGGTGAGGTCAGGTTGATATGTGGGCCATCCAGGCTCAAGCCAGCGTTCCGGTCGGAAATTCCATGGGTCGGGGTACTTCACGGGGTCGTGGAGGAAGGCGTAGTCCAACGGGAGGATGCGGGTTCCCTTGGGGATGAAGTAACCCTTGTGCCAATCGTCTTCTTCGAGCTCATGGGCCACACCTAGGAATTATAGTCAGCTATGCCTCGGCCCGGCGAGATCAGGCGACATTTACCGGTTGGTACATTTGGCTTCCATCGCATCGTCTCCTTGATGCAAGCGCGGAGGACGGGAAGGAGCGGCATATCCGCAAGAGTGGGTGGCCGATGTCCGCAGACCTTGTCAACCTCCTCTTGGCACTTCTTCTGCCACTCGGGATGATGGATCATTGCGACGAGGAAATAGCTGAGCGGTCCAACAACAGTGAAAATACCGACCAGAGCCATCATGCCGATCACACAGGAGGCTTCGTAATCTCCGGAGATGGCCGTCTTCTCGGCAGTCTCCAAGTAGGTGCGCGTGTAGCATTGTCTCTGCTTACCCTTCTCTAGTAGCTTGCGAGTGGTCACCAATCGATCCATGAACCATGCTTGCTGCTCGTCGTGGCGTTTACGTTCAGCGATCTTCCACGGGTTGATGGGCTGAGGAAGCCAATCCCAGAGGGGCGTAATAACATTTGTGATTGGGCCGGCGGGAGACATTTGCGTCAATAGACCCCAAGCGCTGGGTGTGAGCTGCTCGCTAACGGTGGGATCGTCCCAGGTGAGCTGGCACATGACCTTCGACGACATATCCTCTAGGGATGCAGCGAAGTTGTCAGGCTCATTCAGAAGCCTGTACATCCAGCGCTTCGCTTCGAGCTCCATGATACCGTAGTAGCGGTTGTTGGTCGACTCCATTAGATAAGCGTGAGTGAACTTCCTCTGGCGGGCCCAGTATTCTGACAATCTATTAACAGCAGCCAAAGAAAGATATGAATGGCGGCTTACTGTTCCTTCCCATGAGAGGGAGGTACTCCATGGAGCCATAGGTGCTCTTCGCATCGAATAGGGACTTGATCTGCGGCCTGTCGGAGTAAATCTTGGCCTTCTTCGTCAGGATTTCCTCGCATATACCCTCGTCCGAGACGACAACATAGTTCGCTCCTAACATTTTGGTTCGATAGATTGGTCCGAATTCCTGGCTCCACTCGTAAAATTTTAGCCACATGTAATCGATGGGTAGGTCATGAATCCGTCCAATCCAAGGGATCAACGCTGGCCCTGGAAGACCTTGAGGGTTGTACTTTGCATTTCGCTTTGCGAGGGCCTGGGCGAAGAGGTAGAGGGCCCATCCTATAGCCGCGAGGCTGACAGCGTAAAGCGTTAAGGGGTGCATCTGTTTGCGTGGCGAGACAATTGCGTAACGACGGTTAGATGTTCGCGTTCAGGTGCTGTAAGGAGGGGAATTCACTCAAAGCGCACCCTTTTACCACGTCTGTGGGCCCGAAAGTATAAGTGACATGTTCAGTTGCATATGTCGCCGTTTACTTTGGCCGGCTCTCCGACTGAGCATGTATATTATCCGAGACCACTCGTATCAGTTGTTGGTGGCTGAGCCCCGCTCGACAAGGCTGTGCGAGTGGAACAACAGTCTACGCCCCGGGAAGTAAGCACCCCAGTCCAATGATATGACGAGCACGAGATTCCGGACTATGGGCCGAGCTAAGACGCCATAAGCACGATTCGTTTGGATTGGTTGAAGTCGGTCTAGCACATGTGTGTCTGACAATGCCTCACTTCAACATCGGTACTAAGATGCACCGATCATGACATATTCTCAGCCGTCCCAGGGAATATGATAAAACGAGTGACCACCCGAAGATCATCCCTGCTTTTTTTTCATCTGCTGATCGCAATATTGGTATATCTCTAGAAGATAAATGAGCTCGAAGGGATACTAACATTCAATGCAATTTCTGGTAACTGCCGCTTAAGAACGAAGAGGAAATAGAAGCCATAAGGTCCAGTATTCTCTTTATCCCAGTCACGCCAATTACATTCTACGAGGATTTGAATGATTCTCCAACAGTGTCACAGCAACAGCGTAGACACGGTCTCAGGTCTCACCTCATCCCGATCCTTGCCGGTGGGGTTGACGGCCGCAATGAAAGGCGTAACCACCCAATCGTCGCTGAATAAAGAGCTTGATAGAATACCGTCGATGCGGCAGCAGGGATCGGCTCACTAATATCGTTGCTCTCGAGCAATGCTTTAACATGTGTTGCGAGAGGAAACTTGTTGTAGCCGTGATAGCCTCTAGTAGAGCCGCGTCTGCTAGGTTGCAAATCTGTAGTGAGCGCTTAAGTTGGATGTACCTATTGAGCTGACTAGAAGATGTCTCAGCAGGATTCTCCCATAGTCTCCCTGTAGGCTTTAATACGCGCGCGCGCAAGGCAGCAGCGTCGTAGAGGTAATCTAATTTAACAAAGTTAGTGTTAAGGCTATTGCCTTTACAGGAAGGAACTATAGTACGCGTAAAAAATAGTATATAAAAGCTGTACGTAAATTTTTACTATAGCTATATTTATTAACTCTCTATTTTCTATATCCTTATCGCGATCTTAACCGCTCTATTAGCTATAGCGACTTCGATTATCGCACCGACGCTTACGGAGTTCTCCCATAGTACCGCAGTATTTCAGGTCTGCCGTTGCAAGGCCAGTCGAATGACTACGCCGTAGGCTAAACACTTCAATATCTGGGCCTAGAATATTCGACCCGCGTAATATTCAGCCTTCGGACATTGTGGGGAACCATAGGCTGCAGCTTGCTCCGGACCCTCTAATCGTCATGGACCCTCCGCCGAGCCCCAAGACTTCCGCCGAGCCCCAAGGCCTACGCGCGACACCGCGGGAGGTTCCACCCCATGCATGCCCCCGCTTCCGCTTAGTGTTGCGCTAATGTTTACGTAGCCGTCATCGTCCACCGAAGTACGCAACACTAGTCCAAAAAGAGAAATATACAATCAAAACACCGCGGTAATTACAGGAGAAGCCTTAATGTCTGCAGAGCGACACCGAAGTATCACAACTTCGTTGTGAAGGACGGCAATGGCCGGCATCCGGGATTCTCGGGCAACGGGAACGCTACATCGGGGAGCACCCACATCAAATTCGAGTCAACGTAATGTCTCGTTCGTCTCTATAAAGTCATTTGGCGGCAGATTTCACCAGCGCAATTCTAATCGCCTTCCAACACTCGGCACTCAACATTCAACATGCCTCACGCGCTTACTTCTCGTGACTCCACAATGGAGTCGAAGCCGCTCGGATCTTACGAACCAAGTGGAATCGACGTTCTCATCATTGGTACTGGGCTGGCAGGACTGGTCGCCGCACTGGAATGTATCCGAAAGGGGCACAACGTCAGGGTCTTGGAAAGGAATGCGGACATCAACACAAATGGCGAGTCGCACTGTTGCACACAGTTAGCTTGACAGCACACTTACACAATAGTATCCAGGCGATATGTATTTTATGGGCCTCAGCGCCACGCGCTTCTTGAAACACTGGCCGGATCTGCAGAAGGAATACCAGGACATCTCGCTGCACAATGCCTGGATGGAGACGTTCAAGCACAGTGGCGAGGTTATCATCACACCAAAGAAGGTCGCGGATAGGTTGCGCGCGGAGGGCCTCGATCCCGATACACCACCAGGCGAGTTTCAGATGCGCCCACTAGTTTACAAGATGTTCGTGAGCGCAGTAGAGAAGCACGGCGTGAGCGTTGAATTCAACCGCAAGGTTGTCGACTATTTCGAGGACGAGAAGACTGGGAAGGCCGGCTGTATCGCCGAGGATGGTACCCGCTACCAGGCTGATGTTGTTATCGCGGCAGACGGCGTGGGTTCCAAGAGCCAGAAGTTAGTTGGCGGACAAGTTCGCGCCAGGCCCTCAGGTAGAGCTATGTGGCGTGCAGCGTTCCCGATCGAACACTTGGACAAAAACCCTGAGGTAAAGGAGTTCTTCAAGCTGATGCCCAACAACGAGCCCATCGTACGGACATGGCTAGGACCCTCGACATACGCTTTGACCTTGACACGAGAGGATGTTATGGTATGGATTATGAACCACGATGTAAGCACGCCGGTTCATACTTCCGCGAAGTGAACGCTTACACTTACAGGTCACGGGTTCCGAAAAGGAAAGCTGGAGCAACACTATTGAAGCCGACGAAGTGCTGAAGGGCATGGACGAGATGCCTGGTATGGAAGTGAACAAGTGGGCACCTATCTTCAAAGAGCTCGTCAAGGTCACCCCTCCAAATACCATTGTCAACTTCGAGCTGCTTTGGCGCAATCCTCAACCCACATGGACCTCGCCGGCTGCTCGTGTCATCCAAATCGGCGATGCTGCGCACTCGTATCTTCCAGCCTCCGGCAACGGAGCGACGCAGGCCATTGAGGATGCCATCTCAATAGCGTCCTGCCTGCAGATTGGCGGCAAGGATAACATTCCACAATCCGTCCGTGCACACCTTCGCTTCAGGTATGAAGTTGCGACTTCTCTTACAAGACCTCCGGCTAATGCCGGGCTAGGTTTATTCGCAACGCTTGCGCCCAGAAACTCGGTTTCTCCAACGCCGAGCTCCTTCAAGACACGGACTGGGACAAAGTCAAGCTCGATCCGCGCCGCGCCGCGCCCAAGTTGCCCAAGTGGGTGTGGTCTCACGACCCTGAGGCTTACGCCTACGAAAATTATGGAAAGGCTGTCGCCAGTATGGAGAAGGGCATCAGAATGGAAGATGACACGAGCTTTGAGCCGAACTATCCTAAGGGATACAAGTACGAGCCTTGGAGCATCGAGAAGATCATGGACGACATGAGGGCTGGAAAGCCCACCGATCTGGGCCCCGGTGATTGGGACTAGATGATATCCACCATGTTATTGCGTAGCTGCTATAGTGTTCCTGAAGTCTATACTGTTCAAGTTCGGTTGTTCTTGTCGTGGCGTCCGTGCAGCAAAGATGTGAACGTCCGTGAGTGGTCGGCACATGGTTAGCTTCCATTTTGTTTTCAGATATCTAACCAATATTACACAGCATTGGGATTGTCTCCATCCCGTAGCTTCGGAGGATAGGACCACCGATACGATCGTGGCGTTGTTAAATCCCCGATTGTTCGGGAAGATGCGCCGTAGATCTAGGGATGATGACATGTTGACTGTCAAAATAAGGTTTAGTTTGGCCGGTGTTGGGTCGCGGAGAACTGGGTTTGTTCGGAGCTGGTCTAGATCCCCGGCCCTCGACCGTTGAATGCGGATCCGTCAGCAAACTATGTGAATGAACTTGGCGCTGCTGAGCTAGCGCAACGCTTTGGAGCTTTCGTATTTGCACCTCTCGCCGAGGGCTTCTCCTCTCTGTGTTGCAAACAACATCTGCGAGTGTTCTCGTGGCTTGATGCGGTGTCACATTGAAAACCGACTGTAAGCATCACTGCCTCGCAGTTTCAGCCTTGGATATGCCGATCTCGTTTTGGATGCGGTGATGTGGTCCACTATAGTAGTCCGCGATCATCGGCAAACACACCCAAGGCTCGTATTCACGGCTCCCCAACGGATATGCACGTCGTGAGAAGAGGATGGAGCAAGAGTGGGCAGGAATTCGCCGAGAGTGCACAGATGCTTGCCACATTGCTAATCTTGGAAGACTTGCGCTTCGCGAGGTGAAAGAGCAATGTTCGGAGGTCGAGGGACTAGCTCGCGCCCCCGATGGTAGTTTCAACAATATTCAAATGATCATTCAGCTGAAAGCTGATAATCAGGTTGATTCCCCAATGGTGCATTGTGATAGAGGCTTCAGTGAGCCGACAATTCGCAGATGGGCGATGGTCCAGGCACGTGCTGGACCCTAGGTAGCCCTTGAAAGCTCTCTATAGCTCTTGGCCAAACATCCTCGCAGCTTCAGGTAGCCCATCATCGCTCACTCCTTCGCCAAGAGTACAACACATCAGCACAAGGGTTTCCCCGGCCAATATGTCTAGTCTTAAGAGATCCAACACCGAAGCTAGTATTGCCGCAGCGGCCCTTGCCGCCCTGTCAGTCCTCGTCCCATCCATCTACTTTCTGCGCGGCGGAAAACAAGACTCGACGCATCATCTACAAACCTTCCGCAAGTTGTTGAAGTCATACACGACCCTCCGACCCGCAGCCCTCGGCGCGAATGCCTCTTCTGACTTCTCACATACCGTACTTCCACTGTCTCTCAATCTGCCTCCGCGAAGCCTCGAGAATTTCCAGCAACATGCATCCGTTATCTTCTCTTTATTTGAAGACTTCAAGATGATGCCCCAGGGACAAGTGCATTTCTCAAAGGACACCGATACAGTGATTGCGCATTGCAGGATGGGTGGAAAAGTGAATGGCGCAAGTGAGAAAGGGAAGGTACTTGTTGATGGTGGGGTGACGGAATGGTGGACAGAGTGTGTCCTTTTCGTGAAGATGAGTCCAGACGGGAAGAAGATCGTCGAGTTGAAAGAGTTCGTCAACAGCACAAAGGCTGAAGAGCTACAGAGGAGACTGAGTGGTATCCTGAGTCAGTAATTTGTTTCAACTCTGTTCATGCAATTGTACTACTGCGGTGCAACCTTCGATGACATAGGTGGTGGCAATTGGGGCGCGGAGCTGTTATGCATCATTGTCGGCAGACAAGTGAATATGAAGGACCGCAAATTATATTTTTGTATACAGTTCAATGCCCATTGGTGATAGTCGAACGATCCTGGTGTAGATCTTGTAAGGCCATAAAAGGAAATCTATCACTAGTGCCTCCCGGCGGATCTGGACTTGCATCCAATTCGACGGGTTGGGGACGTCCTCGTCGACGATGGGGATATATGCCCCCTTGGCAGCGGGTCCAGTGTTGGGCATGGCTGTTGGCTTTCGTCGAGGTGTCGGTGGAGGGACGATAGAAGACGCGATTGTCTGCACTTAGGTGCTCGACGCCCTTCGAAGAGCCCTTTCCTGCGGGAGAGTCGCCCTTCATCGTGGTGTTGAGGTTGCCATCTATAGTACAGATGCTCGACCCCACCGTCGCCCCGTCGAACCTTTTTTTTGTGTCCTTATTTAGTGCGCCTTTTTGCTGTAATCAACGTGTTGTGATTCGTGCTGGCTGCCGCATGATCTGTTCAGGTCGGTAACGACGATAAAAGAGACCCTGGACTTGCATCCAAATGTCTAGAACAGCCGTTGAAGTAAGCGACAGCACTAAAATATAACCGTCCATCAGCAAGCCAAGAGGAGTTGATGCTATGGATGCGTTGGGGGAACCTTGAAAGATACGGGAGACTTCCAAGGTTGTTATTGGCTTCGGAGGTCGACCTAAGATGAGGGGTGAGTGGAGAGCTCCGACGCTGTACAACATCGCGTGTCCGTTTAGGCCTGATGCAGTGAGAAGAAACAATGTCGGCTGCGCGATTGGCCCATTCAACTGAGACTGGGGCATGGCGATCGACTTACACCGGCATTCCGTCATTAGTGACTTGCTCGGGCGGGAACACCTATCAATGGCGCAGCTTGCCGGAAATTTCAAATGCACGGTCTGACGGCCAACGGGGTTCCCGACAATTGCTTCTGAAGCTCCTTTTTCAGGTGCTGTCTCCATCGCCACATCCCACCTACCGCACCGGCCCTTTCCGATTGCTTCAAGTTCTTCTCAGCAGAACACTGTTACAAAGTAACAACTCATCATGGCCGCCGCGAAACCCATTCTCATCACTGGAGCGACAGGCAAACAGGGCGGCGCCATTCTGGAGCAACTCGCTTCCCACCCTTCGCCGTCACAGTTCGTTCTCTGTGCGGTAACGCGCAACGCTTCCTCCGCGGGAGCTAAGAAGATCACTCAGCGTTTCCCTGACGTTTTAATCGTCCAAGGAGACCTCAAAGATGTCCCGTCTCTGTTCAAAGCTGCCCAGAATACTCTCAAGAGCGCTGGCAAGTCGAGCCAAATCTGGGGCGTATACTCTGTGCAGATCTCTGTCGGCTCCGGCGTCACTTTCGAGGGGGAGATTGCTCAAGGAACAGCACTGATCGATGAGTCTATCGCCCACGGTGTCAAGCACTTCGTTTACTCGTCCGTTGACCGTGGAGGCAACGCGAAGAGCTTTGACAACGAGACGCCCATCCCGCATTTCCGGTCCAAATTCCGCATCGAGAAGCACCTGCTCGAGAAGGCTGGATCGGATGGCAAGCGTATGGGCTGGACCATCCTGCGCCCCGTCGCCTTCATGGAGAACCTTACCCCAGGTTTCCCGACAAAGGTCTTCCTCGCGGCCCTCCGAGACACTCTACAAGGGAAGCCGCTGCAGTGGGTCGCCGCCGAGGATATTGGCATCTTCGCCGCGAAGGCGTTCCGAGATCCCGAAGTTTGGAACACGCGAGCTGAGGCTCTTGCCGGCGATGAGCTGACTATGGACGAAATGAGCGGCTGCTTTGAGCGTGTTACTGGATCACCGCTTCCCGCAACCTACGGCTTCTTCGGAAGCGCACTAAAGTTTGCTGTCAAGGAAATGAATGTGATGATTACCTGGTTTGCGACTGACGGGTATGGAGCGGATATTCCTAAGTTGAAGAAGGAGGAGCCACGGCTGTGTGGGTTCGAGCGATGGCTGCGAGAGAGGAGCGGGTGGAAGAGACAGTAGATCTCGTCATGGGAAACCATCGACACAAGGAACCGATTTCACGGAATCTCAATGCCAAATCATATCATCGGAACCTAGCTTCGTGTATCATGGTTTAAGAGATGTTTATACAGGGCTAGACAGAGAATTCTACCATTGCAGCACTCATCGGGAGACATTGAGCCTCGAAGAGAGAACCTGGTGGCTGAAACTCAATGACATGGCAATCCTGCAAACACCATGGACGTATATATAACCCAAGATTTACTTCAACCTCGCAATCTTTGGGTTGGCTCACTCACGTACATGGGGAATGGAGGAGCTCCCATAAGAGGAATATCAGGGGCAATGTCATGATTGATTAGATTATCGATACTCAACATTCTTCTCTCCACTTCGTCGGTTCAGCAGCAAACGCAGCCTCCCTCACGGCCACCAACTACTACACAAGCTGGAGCAACGCCAAAGTTCCCGCAATGAGCGGCGTCACTAGCCTGACCCTGTTCCAACTACCCCACCTCCTTGCGATACCCTCCGCGTTGTCCAAATCCTTCTCACTCGTCCTTCCAGCGAGAGCCTCCAGCTTGTCGTTCAACGGCTGCATGTTCACTGCCGAATGCACAACGGTTGTAAGGTGCAGGACGGCAGCTACAGCAAACATCCTCCAGTCACCCTTTGCGCCAACACGCTCCTTGTAATCCTTGTAGACGGCATAGCTTGCATAGGCGTACCCGAGGACGCCGAAGGTGGAGATCGGGCGGAAGAACCGGTTGCCGACCGACCAGCAGAGAGGCCACTGGCGCCCGAGAAGACGCGCTCGATCGGTGTGGCCTGGGGCACCTGGCTTGGGGAAGTCGACCAAGAGGGCTGGGACCGTCATGAACGACTGGGTTATCGCGTTGCCTGTGCAAGGTCAGCTGGGCGCCGTCAATGTCCTGTCGGGCCACCATACCGATGAGGATGAAAGAGAAACCAACGCAGGTCCCTGCTACAGTCTTGACGATGTAGTTATCCGTCATGGCGGCGGTTTCGAGACGTCTGATGGTGTTGAGGTGTGTGAAAGATGCTGAAGGACGGGCGTGAACGAGTGGCTTCAGAGGGAAAAAAACAACAGCTCACACGAACAAATTAATGCAAGCGCCGGGCTTTCAACCTCAATGGCTCTTCCCGATCGGAGAATGGAAGCTGCGGTGGAGCTCCAGCCGTGGTGGAAGCGTTGGAGGACGGAACCCCCCGCTTCCGACTTGCGGTTCCCTATTTCCGAAATCCGGGGTGGAGCGCCCACACGAAAACGGACAGCCGCCCGATAAGCAAGTGGCGCATATGATGACATCACCCTATGTTGTGAAATACCAAATTCGTCCGACATCGACTGACCCTCGCATGCTCCTACGAACATGGCGGAAGTCTCACTGATATGGGACCCAGCAACCCCTGGTTTGAGAGGTGGCGGCGTCAGACATTTAAATTCAATGATGGCTGCGTTTGGGAGCATATGCATGAGCGGAATATGGGCGGATTGGGGCGCAAAAGGCTCGCAAGAAGATATAATCTACTGTCGTTGCAGGGGTAAATATTCCCAAATTCTCCACTTTTTCTCGTTCACGCTAGTCTAAGTTATAGCTAATAATAGCGCGTATAATCTACTTAGTAAGCGAACAGGTCCACAGTGGCAATTAGGAATATATACCCTTACAACTATAGTACCTAGGATGATATTATTTCAAGGAATCATTAGATTTTCTGGTTTTCGTGACGGGAATCTGTCGTTAATCGGGTCGAGGATTCAGGCTGATCGAGGGCAGATCGCCGCTAGCCAGAATCAGCTTAGAGCAAGAGGCACTTGGAAATGACAAGCGCGTCTTGCGTTCATCAACTAGAAGCATTTCCTCTCTTTGTATGCCTACGGACGCTCTAACCCTTCAGCGACGCGTCAATCATCCCTTGAAGCGCACTCATTGCGTTTGCGTTGCGCCAGCCCGACCAGTTGTGGTTCAGTAGACCCCACGCCTCCTCATGATCCTGTGTACCCGATCGAATGTAGTAACTGCCAGCGAGCACCCACTGCATCCAGCCAGTCTTCCACTGCGGCATCAGCTTCTTGATGCACGTGGCGTACGTCTTTGTGTAGTCGCCGTTTTCCTGGTTGAATCCGAACTCGGTCAATACAACGGGCATGCGGTTCACAGCCTTGTCCCCTGTAGCGCTGAACCCATTGTTCCAAAGACCGCTTTCCATGCTTCCGCAATCCGTGGCACTGTTCTGGTAGTTGTGCAGCTCGATGACCAGCTTGTTCGCGTATTTGAAGTTTGACAGCAGAAACTTCTTGCCGCTGCCTAGGTCTGCGCCCGTCGCGATGGGTCCCATCTTGGTATCGTAGTCGAGGCCTGACAGGAAGATAAGAATGTTCGGGTTTGCTTGGTTCACGAGGTCGGCGGCGGGAATAACCTGATCATACCAGGTCGCCCAATTGTAGGGCAGGCCCTGCTTCGCGCCGCTTCGAAGCTCGTTGCGGAGACCAATGGAGACGAGATTTGGCCATTGCTTGCCCTGCGGGCGTAGGTTAATATGTTTGCATCGCGACATGGACTGGGTCTGCTCACATGCTCTGCCATATACTGTAGACCGCGCTTCCAGTTGTTCACGTTGAAATAGGTGTCCCCAAACCAAGTGTTTCCATCACTACCACCACAACACCACTCGCCCTTTGACATATGGTTGTCCAGATGCACGTAGATGCCTTGCTTATTCAACTCGGCAGCGACAGCATCGAAGGCCTGCATCCTTACGTCAGAGCAGGAAAAGCAGATCTGCCAATGCGGCGATTTACCTGCAACCTCGTGGTCTTCTCATTGAATTGTGGGTTGTTCTTGACGACTTGTTGAAACACCTTCGAGCCATTGGTGGTACCCAGGGCCTTCTTGAGAGCGTTCTGGATGGTAACGTCGCCTCCATTATCCTTAATATCGTCTATCATCTCGATCGCGAATGTGAGTCGCACACTGTTCATCTTGATGCTCTTAATCTTGGACACAATGGATTCAATTGATGCGTACTGCAGGCCCTCCGGAATCATAACATCAGCGGCACCCGGCCAGTTGACCCCAACGTAGGTAAAGTTTTTGCCTGCTGAGTCCTGGATCCATTGTTTATTCGTCGTAAATGGGGCATTAATGGCGGAGACTGACGGAAGTGCTGCCCCAAGGGCAGCTGGGAGCGACGTCACAGTGAAAAATAAGGAACCGAGATGCATATCGACGGGAGCACCAAAATTGAACTTTCGCAGCGTCACGGGGAGCAGACATCTTCGTCTTTAAGTATTTCCCTAGCCCCAAACGATGTCAATTGCCAATTTACATCGCTGTACTAGTCCGGAGTTACGATTCAGAGAGTCCATTGTACCTGAGGTTGATTGACGGAAATTTAAGTCCCTTGTCATAGTCCACGCGGCAATACACACAGATATGGAGATATGTGCCGGGAACCAGAAGATCTCCACAAACTGTGCCGATGCCCGGCGGCTCCAGTGCGCGCTCGGATTGGCCGCACCATTCGGCTAATATGCACGATGCCCTGACCACTTTCTGTTTGCGGGGATTATCTTGGCAGCCGATATTGGAGGAACACTCTTGCAAGGCATCCTGCGGGGCAGTCTACAGAGGTGCGGGGATGGTACCTCGGCGCTTTCGCTGAATGTAGGAGAGCATGCAAGTTATCATCTGATCGCATTGCCTTCGGTTCCAGCTTTAAAGAAACTCATCCCTCATATGGGCCAAGCAGTCAAAGGAAAAATGTTCCCCTTCTCTGAGCACGTGGGATAATCTGTTCTAAAGTTGTTCCGGCTAAGTACTTCTGATGTCATCCACCCCTCTTTCTAGTGTAGAACGTATCCAAGATATCTTATTACGAACAAAAGAGCGGAAGCCAACCTAGACATAACGATAGGTTTGATGCAGGCACCTATAGACAGACGCTCTTCGATACAGAGCCGTTATATCGCTTTATTAATATTATATATAATTATATATAAAGTTAATAATTATATTATTTTATTAATTTACCTTTTTACTACTATTATTATTTTTATACTACTTTTACTTTAGATTTAGAAGCTTTTAGATCTATATAGTATTAGTATACTTAAAAATTTTTTTCTTTATAGTTTACTACTATAAGTTAAAATTTTTACCTTTACTTATCCTTTATATAATAAAAATAAGTACCTCTTACTATTATTAAATAAATTAGTTATTTACGCGGTAATCTTTATTATCTATTAATATTAAAAATAGCTACTTAGAGAAGAGAATAAATATACTAGTTTACTTTTTTAATACTTTAAGATAGAGATTTAGTAGTTTAAGCTTTTATATAGGTTTAAGGTCTTTAACCTTTTTACTCTAGCCGGTAATATTACTTTATTTTTTAACTTAATTTATATATTTAGGTATTATAGTAATATAGTTATACGCGTTACTTATTATATTATAGTAATATAATTTATTAATAATATTATAAATAATAGGAATTTTAGTCTCTATTATAGGTTTAGTATAGACGTTAGTAAAAATAATAATAAATAATATATATATTTATATTTAGCTCTTAACGCCCTTTAAAGAGCCCTTTTTTATAAAAAAGTTACCCTTTATTATAGTATTAAGGTTACTATTTATAGTATAAATTTTAAAAACCCTATTATTATTTTATTATTTTATTTAGTATTTTTTACGTATTTATTCTACGCGTTTTTTAATATAATTAATATTTTATTATTTATACTGGATGTCGCATGATCTGTTTAGGTCGGTAACGACGATAAAGGAGAACCTAAGAACCCATGGACGGAGGTAGGTTAAGCGATGTAACTTTAGCAGATCCCTTTGTTTTCGAATACCTTTTCGTAAGATTAATCCGACCACTGTCATTCCCTTTCGCAACATTCACGTCTCTCCTACTGCGCAAATATGTGCTATCCAACCATGTGTTTTTATTACACACGGGCGTCAAGTTAACAGCAGGCTCTTTCGGTTTTCGGAGCGATTGGTGAGCTACAATCCCTAGAAACATTTTATTCTTTTCGGTCTGACTCGGCTTCCGCCTTCTATGTTGTCCTGACGTCGTATTTGCGCATGCGTAGTCAAGCCTGTAGTACCAAACCCCGCGCTAAGCCGACCACATCCTGCAAGGCATTTAAACGCGGGGATCCGGCGTTGACGGCGGAGAAGAGAGCTGTTAAAGCGCGTCCCTCTATTCGGACAAAATCGCCAGAAAACTTCTGAACTATCCGATTTTCCGCAATCGCCAGTACACATCATGACTGCCAGCGACCCGACGCCTCCAGAAGCCGCCAGCGGATTCTATAAAACCCTCTTCGCGACGGCTGTCGAGTTCCTCCGCTCTCAAGATCAAGACCTCGACCAACCGTTGCGCATGAACTTGGATCGCGTGCGAGCGATCCGCACCTCCAGCCACGAGCATCATTTTGGCCACAACTACTTTCTTTCGACGAACCCTCCGTTCCAAGTCCGGCAAAGCGTGGACCAATATTTTGCACATCTCAATACGATTTTATCCAAACTCGATACCTGGGAGACGCATATCACGGACATTGTTGTCGATGAGAACAGAAAGATGTGCACTGTAAGGGCGAGCTACTTCATGAAGCCATTTGGGGCGGATGACGCGGTGGAGAACGACTTGGTATGGTGGCTGTGGATGGAAGAGGAAGGGAAGAAGGTAGAGAAAGCAACGGAGTTCCTTGATCCCGTGGCAGTGGGGAAGCTCAGAGAGCTGATGACTGGGCCGGGCAAATGATATCCGTGCAGCTTTGATAAGCAACTTTTGTTGAAGAGCCAGGTTGATCGGTCATGTCGCAAGTGCACGTGCGTAGTGTTTGTTGCGAGATGGCTCATGCTTGTTTTTCCACGGGCGAATACTATAAGTTCAGGAGCTAATGAAGTTTCCTGCAACAAATCCCCCAGTAGCATACCTATGAGCGAATGAGTACCTGAGAATCAGATGCAGATGGTACATTTATACACCCGCGGAAGATACACAGGAGCGAGAGCATTCTTGGCTCTTCCGTCACAACAATCGCGAAGACCCACCCTTTCCACACTATAGCTCCTAGCTGGCAGCCCAACTCCAACAGCTTCATATTTCATAAGTTCCCGTCCAGGAATCCGGACTTCCACTGAAACCACGGCTAGTGGATCTTGCGGAGGAGAATGCGGATGAAGCTGTCCTCCTTCGCACGCTTGAGCGGATATACTCTGCCTTGCCTGGTGTACTTGCGGAATTCGGAGAAATTATCGAACTGACGAGGATGCTTCGCAATCAAGTCGCAGATGTTGACAAGTACTGCTCGAAGCGCCTATATACGTGAGCGCTATGCCTAGAAGCCCGGGGAAAGCTCAACTGACCTTCTTGCATTGGGTGATGGATTGCGGAATTGGGTCAATACCCACATCCTTGCACAACGTCTGCCAACCTTTCAGCTTGTAGAAGTCCGTTCCGTATCGGTTGTCGAAGTACTCATCAACACCTCTCATCCATTGTTCATGGGACGTAATTGAAGAGATGGAGGACGCGGGGCTCACGGGGCTGGTAATGGACGTGCGCGATCCGTGGGAAGCAGTGTCTAGGATATGTCAATAATGATCAAAGCTGGTAGGAATATTGTGACACTTACTGCGGCCGTGCCATATGTAGTCTTCTCCGAAGCAAGCCTTCCAGTTACGGCACCAGGAGATATCGCCTCCGATCCATCCACAAAAGTAAACCGCAACACGCGTGAACTCGGCTTTCGGGGTGGCTTCGCGATTAAGCGTGAAGGCGTTTCCTGCCTGTGAAGTCCCCTCGCCAAGGTTGGCGACGTACTGGTACTGCTTGTCAATAGACCGCGCGGCCATGATAGCTATCTTTAGCGTACGTAGCGGCAAGCCTGGAGAGCGAGCGTAAGTAAACAAGGAACTCCGATGACTGAGACGCGTCAAGACGGGATTGGTCAAGTAAGCGATGCCTTTATATGGAAGTGGCTCATAAGAGGTTCTAGAGGCAAAGTGAGGAGTTCTGCGATGCATGTCGTGCAGGGAAGGCTCAAAACAGCGCCCAATTACGATTCCGTATAACACGCAGCCATGATTATCTACAGCAAGCGTCGAATCACTCTCACATGGATCTCTCGGATGGAGTTTTGAGAACATAACAACTTTGGACCTACAGTTTCTTCGGAACCTGGGTTAGGATGGCGATCATCACTATAACAACCTCTGGCGGGGACATCCTTCGCATGCAGAGACTCCATGAGTCCATGACAAACACGCCTGGGCATTTTTTCGTCACGGACAGCCATTACTCTCAGTGTATAAATATGTCCTCGACTACCCACACGTCACTTACTTCACACAGCGCTCACACTACCCTAAAAGGTACTAAAAGTATTGCTCAAACATGATATGTGCAGAAAGCAGCGTCGCTAAAAGCTATTCCCGCCCTTTTCCATGAACTCCGTAAGCTTGGTTACCGAATCCAACTTTAAAAAAGATTTTATTGTTGACGAATGCCTGGGCCGGTTTCCACTGCGCATCGCAAACGGATAGCTTCAAAATTTCAAGTCTCTTCCACCGCAAGAACACCTTACGCGCACATAAAGGTATCAGGGTTACCTTTTCAACTTCTCCACAGGTGCAGTACCTCCCTGGGGCTTCGTCGAAATTGCCTTGCTCCAATTGCCATGTGCTGCTACGTGGCCGACCTTTACTAGAATATTCTCTTTCGGATGACTGATGGCTCTGTGCCTTGCTGCGCTTCTACATGAGCATTGTGGTACCGGAATATACATGTGCTGTGGTCCCCTTCGGCAATGATTCAAAGGGATATCAAAAAAATTCTATGTCTCTGCGGCTGTAGTGCATACGATGGGACTATACGAATTTACTACCTCCTGATGTTTACCTCTCCGCCATTCGTTCCGAGCTTCCAGAGCACTAAGATTCAAGATTCAATCGAATCTTGGAAAGACTGAATAGATTCTAAAAGCGATGATGGTAACGGATATGTGCTTCTCGTTGAGCTTTCCTTCGCACTTTACGAGCTTCAAAGTTTGCCACCGCATGTCATGCCTTGTTCCAGTACGGCTCCTATTCGATGAAAATGCGGCTGGGAACCCGAAATGGTCTTGTCCGTGAACGACTCACGGCCATGTAAAATCTTCTCCTCTCCTTCGATTCCAAGGTTTCGTACCTCACGCACTTCCTCCAGCTCCAAGAGCACTAAAAAGCACGACACGACTCGTATGCGGAGGTCACTTGTCCCTTTGCGCAGCAAAACGTCTGGAAAAGAGACAGCAACCGCTATATGTCCGCGCTGAACTTGCTGGTCCCAAAACATGTGACCCTTGCCTTGATGGGCGATTCGCAGCTCCGTCCTAAAATAGCCTGCAATAGCCCAATGCCCTTCCGCGCTGGGATGACAAAACGGTATATAAGTCTTCTTCCTCCTCTTCTATTCCACTTCTCCTCCACACGAATCCTTAGCTCTGGGTTCACTAAAAGCCACACGCCTCAAATCATGTGGGATCTGGATTGAGTGTCTGAACACGCAAGTCGTCCAAAATATGAAGAGGATGGCTCACATGTTTGTTTCTTCACGCGGTGTCAAAAGAGATGCCCGACTATGAAGATAGTGTCTGCGACTCTGCTCTCGAAAACCCTAACGCTAATGGGCAAATGTCTTTGCTAGACTCGGAGGACCTCTGCAAACACCAAAACGACAAAGCGAACGACGAATGTGCAGCACGAACGGCCTTGCCAACACAGAGACTTCCAAAAACCGATGCTCAAGAAGGTTGCGTCTGCCGGAGCACGGACGTCCGAAAATGATTGCGTCTTCTGCCAATGGACTGCCTGTGCCTGGCCCCTCGAACAAAAAAAAAAGAAGAAAAAGAAAAAGAAGCAAGGTTATGGCAGACGTCATGTCCCTTCCCGCTGAACGACCCCTCCGGTTCTCAAAAAAGTGCTCGATATGTGCATGTGCGGACCCGAGTCCTCCCCAAACATACCAACACTCCAAAGCGGCTGGGGCCTGCTATATGTCCTGCTGGTCTTGCGCGCTCAAAGGAACCTCCTTCGAGAATGTGTCTCCCCGCTCTCCAATTTCAGTGCCACCGCGTACATGCCTTTCCCTTCGCGTCTAACACAGGCACGAACAGGCCGCAGCTTCTCCATAAGGTAATTTCCCACGGGGACATGCCCCACCCGCTTGCCTCCGTCCTCAGGAATCCAATTCGAGTCGATCCCAACTCATGGCCCTCTGCCTCTCGCCGGTCTCCGAAACCACGATGCAAGAGAAACTATGTCCTTCCCTTCTGCTCCGGCCCGAAGCTAGACGGAAGAACCAGAGTATCCGTATATAAAAGCGACAGACGCGTCCGTATGCCTGGCGCTCGCGTCTTGTCTGCCAATGTAACCCCCTCTATTCAGACTTCTAACGAACAATCGTATGCCGTCTGCGTCTCTCTTTCTCCCAAAATAAGGAAAGCAGTAGGAAGTGTCTTCCGTGCTGCGGTTAAGCCCGAAAAGCATATCCTGAAGTGGAGTGGGCGTTCTGCCGGACGGTTGAGTTTCTTCCTCTCCAAATCACAAGAAGATAATGCGAGGTCCCCTTCGTCGGGCTCGGGCTCGAAAAGCCTAAAGCAATCTTGACATGGGAGTCCTCGTGGACGACCACGTCCCTTCTTCCCCCCAAAACCATAAACCAACTGCGCGATATCTTCCCCGCCGCCGTCGTGTCTCGAAAAGAAACAAGTCTGGATAGTATGCGGGGTTTCGCGGACGGCGGACAGAAGGATCCTGCTCAGGTCAGCGTGAAAACTTCAACTACATACGCTTATGGCCTCCGCGTCTCCCTTCCTGTTAAAAGCACAGCGCACGACAAGATGTCTCCTTCGCCGCGGTCGCACCTCGAAAAGGACACTGCAAGAATGCCATGGGAGTTCTCGCGCGTTAGGCGTATAGATGCTGCGCAGATCAGGTCAGTTTTGAAGTACCAGCAGCTCTCAACCATGCTACGATCGGCTTCGCTCGCGTATTCATGGTGAACGGGGCCGTCATGACGAACGGCATAATCACTTACCCAACGGAGCGCCACGCTATGCTTTGCAGCTGCGGTACCTCCTTTTCAGTTCAGCCCCATAGTCGCCATCTCGCGGCTATTTGGGCGTCCAGAGACCGAGAGAAAAGGCAGTGTGTATACACCGTATTGAAAAAAAAAACGGGACTTCAATAGACTGAGAAGCATTTAGATGATAGACATCAGAGGAGGCACGCAAAAGACCGTTCGAAGTACTACTCACGATTCGAGTCCCAGCAGACAGTCATGATGAACCTCGTTGCCACAGGCTGAGCGTGAGTGCTGAGCATCACCGCCAGGCGGGCGCCCCAAGGCGTGCGTGTCCAACATTGCACGCAACGAGGGGCATCACCACGGCCCTCAGCACACGCCGCCCAAGCGCTTACGCCCACCCAACGCAGCCATCGCCTACGGAAGCCCCATCTACGCACTCCTACCTCAATACGAGAGGGACCTGCCCGTCGCCTCAGCACCCATAACCCGGGGGCCCTCGCTAACCCCCGAAAACCACCTCGACCCCCCCTCTCTCCCCACCCAACGACCGAAGTGCCCAAGCGCGTTCCCAGCGCCCGGGCCTCAACGCACATACCAGCGGTCATCACCATTTTCCCCGGCCGCGGCAGCCCAGCGCAGTGCTAGGCCACGGGCGCCATCGCCACCCGAGGCAAGTCTTTCGACCCTGCACCTGCACACAGAGGGGAGCAAGACAACGGTGAGAACGGGGCACGAGCCTTGCAGGTAAGCCATCGGACTCGCCAGATCTGAGTGCGGCGCGCCCGAGAAGCTTCCATAGCGTGCTGTGAGAACGCAAGGTTCATGCAGGCATAGCGGGGTGTCGTGACTTTGGAGTTCGCATCGAGAGGATGACCGGGTTACTGTTCTCTTTATCTGGTCAGCGGGGGAGACCGAGCGCTTGTTAGTTAGTTTGAGCTTGGACGCTGGAGGTCTCCGTGAGCTCGTGGGCTTTGCCGTATGCTTGGCGGATGGAGTCACTATTACGAGATCTAGAGCGACTGGGAGTGCTCGATACTGGCTTGAAGAAGGCGCGGATGGTGATTGGAGCTTCGACGTGTAGACATCGAAGATGTGCCGGACAATGGATAGAGCGATCGGAGTACAATCAAGAGTCATGTATCCATATTCTCAACAGCGTTGCGAAGCTTGAATCATGTTGAGCCAGAACGTGAAGTACTCCAGCGCGGATCTTGCTTCGAAAAATGGTCGTCCATGATGCTTGAACAAATCCTTCAAACGCCAAGCTAACCGCTTCTTTTCATCAAACCGGTCTGTCCAGCGAAGTCTCGAGTGTCCTATGAATGTTTGCCTCACTAATCACCTATCAGCAACGAGGCCATACGTCTGTCTTGGGGCAATATCGGACTGCCGAGCGAACGCAAACCAAGAAAATCGCAATTGCTCACATAGCCCCGCTTTAGCGCAGAATTCCGTGCCCAGCTGACACAAACCACAAATAAAATGCAGCGCTCAGGGGCCGTGATAGCGTGTGTTGCCTGTATGTTGTTGACAGTACAGATAATTGGCTGCTCAGGAGGATAAGCGGCGAAGGGGTGCTGAAAGCACTGGCCTCGACAAGTATCGACAGCACAAGAGCATTGTGAGGATCAGCCGTTGGCCATACGATTGCCAGCAGAACAAACCATAACGACGTTTTGCATCAATACGGCACCTGCATGTTGCGCAACTGTGGCGCTGTTGATTGTCTGTCCCCGGCTATGTCCTGCAGCTTTGTGACATCTTGATAGGCGATGAGCATGGTTTGTGATGATGCTCGAGCTGTACACCCACCGGCGAAGCACTAGGGAGTCCGGGGATAGTCCCCTAAGGGGAAAGTTCCTCCACCTAACGCCTGAAACAGGCTTGTCACCTGCTTGACCAGAACCAGCAAGCGGGAACTTGGGTAGTGGAATAGCTTTGAAGTTTGCGTCTTCAGTGTTCGCACGGACCAATCGTTCATGACCTGATCTGAGGTGTCGCTGGTTCTACCGCGCAAGCATTGTGTTCATTGTTCTCGGGAAGCGGCCGAGAGTACAACCAAAAGGCTCCGTGCATAAGCCATGTCGTACGCGACCTATCGAAGTGGTGCACGAGATGTCTCTTTGCATGCGTGAGAAAAGAGCAAGCGAGCGAAACGTGTAAAGACTTACCGAAACTCGGCTTAGCATTGAGGTATTATACCCGGATGGGTACTTCTGGCGGATCGGGGTATCCTGTAAGAGTAAAGCAAAAAGAGCATTTAGTCATTCATTGCTTTCTTTGCTAGGCTAGCGACGTGGATAGCGTGACGCTTGACAAGTTGCTGGATGAACCACCTGGGCATGGTACGTGCTGCGTGACGAACCAATCTGTCCAAAAATTCCTCGGATGTCATCGTCCGCCCGTACCACACCGTAGCCTCGCTACCGAACCTCGGACCTTGACGGAATTGGAAAGAGATCAGAGAAAAGATCGAAGATGATTTTCAAAATGCTTCTAGAACGGGACATAAGCAGCGCAGGGGCTCGAGACGGCTACCACCCATGTTCTGCGACAAGGCACGGAACGCAGTCTAACTTGGTGATTAGTACTCTGCCCGCGACAACGAGTGCCTGAGGGGAATCGAGAGAGCCTTCCACAGCTCTAGTGTGGGGTGGGAACTTCAACAGTTTCACCAGATCGGCTGTGCGAGTATACATTCGCAAATGGCAGGTCGTGCAGGAGGCTTGCGCGGCGTCCACGCTGACCAGTGTATATCCGTTATTCCCAACGCCCGCCTCCTGATGGCAATTTTGGCTTGAGATCAAAATCTCTGTGAATCTGCGTAGTCGAATCAATCGTACTAACTGGCTTGATCTCCAGCTGACAGCCGCCACCCATGTCTGGCAGCAGTAGCGCTGCTCCATGGTGCAAGTGATCGAGTGGTCCAGATGCCATGGACCCGTATGCCTTGAGAGCGGGAAGACAGGACTCGACAGTCAAGTCGCTCCGTGTCTGATTGACTTGGGCACGGCCATGGCGTCGGGTCGCTTGCCACCAGCATTGACCGATAGGGGCAATCTGACGGGATCCCGAGCTCAAGATGTGCAGAAACGAAGCTCGACCGGACGAGGGATTGCCCGAGACAAGGCCAGGGGCCCTGATGAAAGGCATAATGGGTTTGAGCCACTGGTTGACTTTGAGCGACCCGAGTACGAACTTGACCCTTGGATTGGCTTTTGGAACGACTTGATTGCGAATTTCAGTGACGGGCCGTACCGCTGCTGGCAGACGTTGCTCTCTCCGAATGACCACAGCGTCACGTCAGCCGCTCCAGAAGCCGCGCTGATCTCTCGTCTCGGGGGGGCTGGGATGGGTGGAGCTGGTGTAACTGTCCATCTGCAGTGGACGAAGCAGGGCATGCGACAGCGTCAATGCGATGGCCTCATGGAGCCACTTGGGGCGGGCTGAGACGGTGGGTTTTGCGCAATTGCGGTCCCTAATCTTTCCGAGATACATTGAGGCTGCTGCACGCCGCCAGAAGGCTCGCGGATACTGGCAGATGTTTGGCCGCCCGACCATGGCCGTCACGGGGCGGACGGGAGGCTGCAGACCGGTGTGGCTCGAAGCCGGATTCGATGCAGAGAAGCCGGGCATCTTGTGACCTGATGATGGGCTGCGGCAACTGGAAGGGGCCGTGATGTCCAGAGCACCCGCGCAGCCACCATGTCGGGCTGTCGTGCGTGGACGTGGTGGACTGGCGAAATGGCTGGCCCGTACCGCAGGCGCTGCTAGTGCGCGCGAGGCAACGGGAGACAGCCGCAGACGTGTCGCCCTGCTTCTGCTGTTTCGAGCGGGCATCAGATGACTGCGGGCATGGAGGAGAGCGATGGGAGGAGGCGCGCGTGATTGGCCGGCGCGCGCTGGCTGGAGGCAAGGAATGCAATGCACGCAGATTGGCCGCTCAGCGCAGAGAGGAGATGCAGCAGACGAGTCGGGCAGTTGGTCGGCCAGGCAGCCCGAGCGCTGGTCGGGGGCAGCCGCAACGTGCGAGACACATGAGGCCGTCTGCGCGTGCGGCGAAGCAAGGAGGGCCGCTCGCGATGCGGTGGTGGTGGTGAGGGCGGCGCTGGGCTGGGGCTGGCCAGGCGCGCTAGGGCCGAAGGGGATGAATGGCGCGGGAAGGAGCAACCGCGCGCTGCACGTCACCGCCCGCGCGCGCCTTCCTCGCGACGACATCTGCTCTGCCCTGCCCTCCCACCGCCGACCAGACGACGCGGCAAGGGAGCGAGCGGCGCGCTTTTTCGTCACCCGCACCCTTCACCGCTCGCACGGCAGGCCAGCACGTCGCTGCGCAGCCTGCCGCCCGCCCGCGGCCCCTCGTCACGCCCCCCCGCCGCCCGCGCTGCGATTCGACTGGCCACCACCTGCGGGCGCTGCATTCGGAGCGTTGCGCAGCCTACCGCGCTGTCGGGCCCGCGCTCACTGGGAGCCCGGATCATGGCGCAGCGCCGCCAACTCGAACCTCCAGGCGAAGCGTTGCATTCGCCCGCTCACCTGCCCCGCACCCCCTCCCCTTAGCATTCACCCCTCGCCCGTGGCAGCCAAACGGCCGCCATGGCCCGCAGCCAGAGGCCTCGCACCGGGGCCGTACGGCCGCTGGGCCCGTGGCGCGACGCCCACGGACGCCGCCGTCGAGCACCGTCCCCTTTGGCTCGCCGCGACATCAGCTGTTCGCAGCATGGGTGCCGGCCCGGATGAAACATCGCGGACCCGGCCTGCCGGACGTGTGCTGCCGTGTCGAGTCGCCCCATGGAGTGCCGTGTCGTGGCCAATGTTCCTGCGTCGCTGCACGGGGGCGTCATGGGCCAGCCGAGCCAATCCCTCACCCCCTGCTGCGGGCCCCGTCCCCGCTACCCTCAAGGGCCTTGGTCGCTGGCGCAAGGAATGCGAAGCGCTGCGTGGCCCGGCGAACCTTTCGAGAAAGATGCGAGCCTGGGCTGGAGCGTCCGTCCGCTCTCCCTGACATCGGAGATATAGAGACGCCGCTTTGGGAAAGGGTCGCTGCTGCAGCTTGCCCATGCTACCGTGGTGCTAGAGAACGGCAATGGTCTGAGCCGCGCGATCCCCATCATTTGCTCGGGGGCTGAATCTTGATCCATCACCGCAAGAGATGCGCGGGAGCGACCAGCTTGGTAGGCACTTCTTCTTTTAGCCAAACAACCCGAACTTGACCTCCCAAGCCGGCCTACCCTGTCTGTCCCGTATCCATCCATAGCCCTGAGTGCTCTAGTTCACACTGTACTTGTACTGGCCCTGTCTCTATGCCCATCCCCCCGTCCTGCATCGTCCTCTGATCTCACGATAAATCTCCGACCTCATCTATTCTCCGCTTGTGGCTTCGCCAATCCCCGTCCCCCCTGCTTCATTGTTTTCTCGTGTTGTATTCCGCTAGGCTACCGGCATCTTCGAGGGCAAAGATCACGGGATTTCTAGTCCTGGCCGGCCTTGTGCAACCAGGCTACGAGCAGGAAGCCGTTAAGCCGTTTGGGAGCATAGGCAAAGTGCATATATCTCAGTGCCCGTCTTTCCTCGAGGACCGCCCTTTGCACGCCTCTTGCAACATCGCTACCATTCTACCAACCTCTGCCATATCAGCAGGCGCAGCAAGAGCGGCATCGCAGCTGCCACACCACAGCGCCGGCGCAGACGGCATCGACGAGCAGATCCGCGAACCGGGCCTCCGTGCAGATCGCTAAGGACTCGAACGACAAGCGACAAGGCATCCCGCTCGCCGAAACAGCCACGCTCCAAAGCAGTCGGCGCCACAGGGTTCCTTTGGGGCAGCTGCAGGAGAACCATGTAAGTTTCATCCAGATTGCGACAGGCCCTCGGCAGCGCAGCAGACTGACAGGTCACAGCAAAGTCTCGACAGCCTCCGCCATCTCACGGCCGACGTCGTAGCCGCCAGGAACCAGGGTCGCCTGGCAGATCAGTGCCTGTCCGTGCGCCCACATCGCGCAATTCGAGATCTTGGTGGAGACGGCAAGAAGCAAAGCGCACCGGACGGCCTGACGTCGCGCCCTGGCGAGCGTTGGAGTTCAAGGTTCGCGTGCCGTCTCCACGCCCGGGCCTCGAGGAGAGCAGTCAACTGTCAGTCCGTCGTCTTTTCCGTCACCGCCTTCCGCCAGCCTTGTGACTAAGCCTGGTGACAGTCTTTGGTGTCGACGAGTCGGTGTGGCCAGAGCGACCGGCGACCGGCGCGCATCACGAACCCAATCTGCTGGATAAAGTGCGCATCGCGGTGCGTGTTGGCCGGGGTCTCTACGGCCTGCTCCAACACGCCCAGCTCCAGCATTGAGCATCGACGGATTCGGCAGCCACACTCCATTCAGGCGACGGCAGCTAATTGAGGATCCCAACTCGTCCCGCCCCTGTACGTGCCGGCTAAACCCCCGGATCCCTTTCAAGCGAGCCAACAACGGCAGTCGACGCGCCCGTAGAGCTCGTCTCTGCGCCAGGACGAGAGAGAGAGAGAGGCCTCCGTCGCAATTGTGACGTCCAAGCCGTTCCGCGACGACTGAGCGCGGCCGGGGTCGCCCACAACAAATAGCACCATAAGCGCCGTCAGCGACCAGGAGGCTCGCCACAACCGACGCCGTCGAACGCAGTCCCAGCACGCCGGGTTCGCAGCGAGCGAAGGAGCTGAGGCGTGAGATTCGCTTCCCCCCAGGCGGCCTCTGAAGGAAGGACTCGCAGCGACCGTCAGGGCCATAACGGGCGTCATAAGAGCGCTGCTGTGCGGCTGCGTCTGCAATATGAACCAAGGTACGTCAGCCTTAAACACATGGCACACCCTGTTCGGCGAGGAGCACAAACCCTCAGAGACCTCCACGCGCGGCATACACTGCCTTCCCATAAACCGGCGCCCTTCTCCGCATTCTTCCGCCGATTCTACATTCCTCCACTGCTTTCTTATATTGGTCCACGAATCCTGCACCCTGTTCTTCTTCCTCTTCTATTTTACTGCTACACACTGTGGGTCCGCTGTTCTCGCCCTCTGCTGTAGTGCACTCTTGCACCTCTGCACCCGATCGCGGGAGCCTTGTGCGACCGCGTCCCACGCGTGCACTCCTATCGTCGACGGGTGCACGTTGTCCGTTTCTGTCCCACTCTTGTCCAACAGCGCGCCGCCTAGCCCTGGTTGATTGGCTAACCCGCGAGCTAAGCAGTGCTTCAACCCTCTCTGCCGTTGGCATCGGAAAACCCCTTCTCTTCCGAGCAAGAATGCATCGATCACATTGGTGCTCATGCGCATCATAGTTCTTTTGCAGCTGGTGTTCCCGATCAGCTCAGGCGCGAGAGCACGCTTGGCCAGTCAGCGACCGGCATTTCTCTAAGCTCTCTTCCAAGGCCTTACCATACTCATCGTCCCGAAGCACCGTAAGTGTCTCTTTTCATTGGCTCCTATCGTCCCGGTCGGCATGCCGAGCTCCGCAGTGTTGCCTTGCCCTGCGGCCCCCAGTCCACGCTTGCCTCGACGCCTCTTCGCCTGGTGCTGCCCAAGCTCTGGCTTCCACAACCGCCGAAACAAACACGTCTTCTTCATGCCTCCTGTCACACACGTCCCGGACGCATGGTGCACCTAGCTTTCCCGGCCTGCTGGTCTGTCACATTGATCACACGACAAGCCTAGCGGCAATGCCCACATCGTCCCGGGCCAGGTTGCCAACTTACCTGTGCCACCTACTCGACCGTTACACATCACTATCATTGGCATCACCGTCGCCGATGACATTGTTTCGTTGGGTTGACTAACGCTGCTTGTAGCTATCAAACCAGTGCGGCTCTTTCCGACGCGGGTTCAGGGTCCATCTCTGCCTCGCCCAGCTCTAATTCATCATCACAGCTGGCCTACTCCTCCCTTGGTGCTCAGTCCAGCTACTTCCACAACAACCTTCCTATTTCAAACTATAACCCGGGGTACGTATACGGTACCATGTCGTCGACTCGACGAACATCCATGATGTAGGTAGCCCATGTGGCGCACTTGTACCTGTAAAACCTTGAGCGCAATGCATGACAGCTGACAGCTACACGGTAGGACTGAGCCTTCACCTTCGGTTATGCTGCCTCCCGCACGATCACCAGGGATGGGCAACCCCGTGTCACCGTCCATGGGTGCAGCGGCCCGGGATAATTATACTACATCAACGCCAGGCCTGTCCCGACATCCGCACCCCCTTTCACCTCGCCATTCCGACATTCCTCGTTACGGTTCTCTTCCGGAGACACCAAGGAGCGTTGTTACCGCTACCATGCCTTTGTCCACCTCATACACCACCGGCAATCTTATGAGTGCTTATGGTGCCCAGCCTCAGTCTGGCGGTGAGACACCGCCGTTCCATACACAGGAAGACTATTGCGAGATAATCTGTGACGGATCAAAGCTTACTCCCACCATTGAAGCAAAAGTTGAGAAAGGCTTCTTCATGTCAGGCGATGCTGTATGGACCTGCTATCGTAGGAACTATTTCTCGGTAACCGTCCATTACAGTCTACATCCATGGGTGAACAACAGTCGTCTTTACCTAAATCAGGGTGGTGGCAAGCCCCAGGAACAGATCCAGTGTTTCGCCGTGTCGTTAGCCGCAGCCGTCGACGGTTCCGGTGGCAAAACCATCGAGTTGATCCAACATACCCCTAAACGGGACAAAGGACCGCAATTACAGATGAAGAAAGAGCTACTGCCACCTACGCCCCCAGGGAAGAATCATGAGCACGGCGGTTACGGTATCAACACTTTCCACCAGCCGAACCAAATGCCAGGTCCGCTGCTCCCGCTTCAAAACGATTCCGAGCAGTCACAACCGTACTCGCCCACCAGTCACAGCAGCAACAACTATCAACACGCTTTTGAGCGGATCCAGTTCAAGTCTGCTACTGCTAACAATGGGAAGCGTCGAGCGCAGCAACAATACTATCACCTCATTGTCGAGCTCTGGGCAAACGTACAAAGTCCAAGAGACAAAGACGCTCGCTGGGTCAGAGTTGCTGCACGTTCCTCTCATCCCGTCGTGGTGCGCGGAAGATCTCCCAGCCACTACTCGAACGAAGGGCCGCACAATGCGGGCGCCTCTCGCGGTGCAGGCGGCGGCGGCGGCGGTCCCGGTCAAGGGCCTCATGGATACGGTGCAAATGGAACCACACAATATACCACCAGCTATCGTAATGGCCTATCGGGCGGTGGCTCATCAGGCCTCGGCAGTGGTATGTATAGAGGCACTACCTACTCACTGGATCCAAGCCCCCTGGGTAGCCATTCTGTTAGCTCTGCCAGCTCCCTCAGCGGAGGCCCGGTGGAGAGTTTTGTGGGGGACCATCACATGGGGGAAGACGAGGACACAAAAATAATTCAGTCGCACAGCGACTACCAGTATTACCCAGCTCCTATCTACGAGACGATCCAGCCCAAGGTCGAAAGTACAATTTCCCCTGTTTCCAGGATCAAAGAAGAATATCCAAGCTCGACTGCTATTGGCGGATCCTGGCAAGTCGGCGGCTGCGGCCGCTTCCAAGGCATGGAGACTAGTCGTGGCTATTATCCCGATGTACAAGCGCAACATGCAGCAGGCTATTGACGAACGAGCAAGCCTTGATCTGATTTGTCATTGCTGTTGACCGGTACCTCAACAGTATGCTGGTCATGGGCTTGGTCAAGCGCAACCCAGCTGGTATCGGTGGCCTCTACTTGCGCCCCGTGAGCAGCTCTGCGCTCTCATCTAGCGACATCCCCGATTCTTACAACCATATGTTAACGAGACGACATTTTCCATTTCATTGGGTAAAAGAGCGGCAACGCATCTACGGCCAATAGCAGCCTTGCATCACCCGGACCACGCACGGTCCCTCGCAGCGCTCGCAGCATGACACGCAGGGCATGAGGGGAAGCGCGCATGAAGGAATGTGCGTGGGCAACGAAGCTGCTGCATTGCGCACCAGGGCGCCTGCCGAGCTCGTCTTCCTTTACCCAGCCCGTAGCTGGGCCTTTGTCTTTCGGTTCGAGCTCCACTTATCAGCATATTTATCCCTGCACAAGCGCTTTCGTCATGCCATGACTTGATGACTTGCATGAGCGACCCTTTTTTTCCTTTTTCGTATATCCCTGTTTCCCTGTCTCGTATTGCTTAATGTCTCATTACTTATCATGTCATCGCATCTGGGGCGATGCAGAAGGTGTTTATGGCAGGAATGCATGGCGTCTCTCTGGTATGTGTGTGCACTGGCACGGAGCATGGGTAAAAAAAGGGAATTTTTTGGGCGGACATGGACGGACATACCCCTTTTGTTATGCTGCAGCCACACCGGCGCAGGTGGTGGTCTACCGTGCTGGGTCGGCGGGCAAGGCTCATGGAATGTATGAATGACGGGTCACGGCTGGCGCAAGAGAGACTGGGTTCAAGAGGCGGATGACGACCAAGTGCTAACGATGGTGGCCTTGTCAATGTATGATTATATAGTCCCAAAAGCGTGTGTAGTTTGAAATCGAGCGGGCGGCCCTTGTCCTCCAACGCGGGTGTGAGATGGTACGGGTGGTGAGGTGCAAGGAAGCTCGGGATTAGCGTCGGCCGGCTCGCGGAAGTGGTTCCGCGTCGCAGCCTTTTGCTCAACACGTCATCTCCACCTGCCCCCACGCAAGACACGGTCGACGAAGAGACGCTCCGCACCCATGGCGTGGTACGACGAGGACAGCTGGGCCACGGCCGCCTTTGCGCCAAAAGCCTCGACCATCGCCTTCAGCTTGCTCGTCGCCCTGCTGCTGCCCGTGCTGCTGCACCAGTTCATCTACCGCAAGGCGACACCCACGACGCTGCCCTCCTTCCTGCTTGTCGGCCCCAGCGGCGGGGGCAAGACGGCGTTTCTGACGCTGGTGCGTCCCTTCCTGCCTGGGAAACTGCCCCCCTTTCTACTTTTTCGGCAGCTGTGTACACGCGCTGGTGCTCGACCCACGACTGACGCGGCTGCAGACGGAGCGCAAGGCCGTTGCCCAGACACACACGTCGACGGCGCCTCTGGCCATCGAGGTGCTGCTTCCCGCCGACCACACGCCCCAGTCGTCGCACTACCGCTCGCCGGGCGACCCGGCGTACGAGCGCTCACGCCGCTTCCTGCTTCTCGACACCCCCGGCCACGGCAAGCTACGCCATTTCGCAACAGCGCAGCTGGCGAACCCTACCAATGTCCGCGGCATCATGTTCGTCGTCGATGCGGCGTCGGTCGCCGAGGAGGCAGGGCTCAGCGAGGCGGCCGAGTACCTGCACGATGTCCTGCTGGCCCTACAGAAGCGCTACACCGGGGCTACCACAAGCAAGGGCCCCAAGGAGATTCCCGTGCTGATAGCCGCGAACAAGATGGACCTATTCACAGCACTTCCGCCCCACCTTGTCACCCAACACCTGGAAAGGGCCATCTCAGAGGTCCGGAACAGCCGGGCAAAGGGCCTGAAGGATTCAGGACGCACGCTGGGCGGCGAAGATGACGATGTGGACGAGGAACGGGAATGGCTGGGTGAGGGAGGCGAGGGTGGCTTCGAATTCGGTCAGATGGAGGAAGTGGGGATTACCGTCACGGTGCAAGGCGGCAATGTGATTGGCGGCGATGGTGCAGATGTGAAGAGCTGGTATGAATGGATCGCTGCGCACTTGTAAGATCGCCGGTGCGGCTCGACAATCGCCCTGCGAATCAGCCTTACCCGTTAGCTCCTGGCTCGCGCATCGTCACCGCTCTCGTGCATCATTTTCCATTCGCGCGGGTTCTGGACGACGGTGCATTCGCTCGTCGCGAGAAGAACGAACGGGCGCCGGGACCATGTCGTCCGTGGAGAACATGGCCTAAGGTCCGCACAGTCGGCATCTTGTAATGTACATCCTGGGGACACACGGGAGGTAGGTGTGCTGGCTCTGAGTATTTGCAAGTCATTAGCCTACACTACATCCATCGAATGATGACGAGAACCAGCACCTCTTTGCTGGGATCATTACACCGCATGTCTTCCCAGCACTCTGGTCGACCCACGTTGAAGGATGATAAGATGCGACGTCTGACAATTTAGTGCGCCATGCGCTCATTGCCCAGGGCACCCCTAAACGAACGTTGGCAGGGCTGAGGGACTTGTGGCGCCCAAGGTTCAGCCCTACACCCATGAATCAGTCGTCCCATCAAACTTCCCATCACCTTTACTTGGTCGGGTCGGCGCCCTCACCCGTGTACGTACCACAGTAGTACCCCGCAAAATTTAGTTTTACTTATTTTTTTTAAAAGAAAAACTAATTTTATTTAGTCTATTTAATAGCGTTTTTAGGATTATAATAAAAATATTATTATTTATAGACTATTAGGAAGAAGTTTTTAGTATAAATTTTTAAAGATTTAAGTTTTTTTATATATATATTTTATAGCTTATACCTTTTTTGGACTAGTGTCTCGACGCTACACTTTACCTCTTTTTATATAATATATTCTACTAAAATAAAATATTAAAAGTAAAAAAACTAAACTAAATTATTATTAATATAAAAGTAAGTATTATTATTATATTTTTATTATAAGCTTTATAATAGAAGTAGTAGTAATATAAATAAAACTATTTATTTTATAATATTAGGTATTAACGGCTTTAAATAAAATATATAAATATATTTTAAAAATATTTATAATTATTATAATTAGGCTAGCTATATTAAATTAAATTAAATTAAATAATATTATAGACTAGTATAGAGTTTATATATATAAAATACTTTTTTACTAGGTAGTAGGTATAAAGCTATATAATTAGGTAATCGCTATTAAGTTAAAAGCGTTATATTAAGTAAGTGCTAAACCAAGGACCCTCTTACTTAGTCGGTTCTACATGTAGCATAGGGCTGACCAGCTTACGTGCGATCCGAAATCAAGATCAGCAACCTCTTCTAAATACCCGTGTCTGCAATATACCACCGCATATCAGCCCACGTCCGACGGTGATGCTCGGCGACGGTTCCTGACCAACA
This sequence comes from Pleoardoris graminearum, assembly GCA_030770415.1. Lineage (NCBI taxonomy): Eukaryota > Fungi > Ascomycota > Dothideomycetes > Pleosporales > Didymosphaeriaceae > Pleoardoris > Pleoardoris graminearum. The sequence continues at coordinate 88,188 of JASEKS010000148.1, forward strand.
CCCCCCAAGGCAGCGCGTCAAGCACTACGTATACCGCGATGGCGCCAGCGGCGCTGACAAGACAGGCCTCACCTGCACGCCAGCGACATGTGGGATCGTTCGCGAAGCCAGTCAGCTGACTCGGTCATCTCGAAACCCCCTTGTCCCGCGATTCCTCAAAGACATCGTGGCCGACGCGTGGCCGTGCGTGGAGACGGCAGGACACCTGAACCGCGTGTGCGTAAGACATCCTGAGGTTGAGGTCATCCTGTAGGGCTACATGTCCATGAACTAGGATGTACCAGACCAATTGCACGCATTGGGAAGCGTTCCGTGGGCTCCGCTTCCCTCCCTCCCGCTCGGGGTGGAGCTGGCGTGGTGGCGCGCATCAGCTTATGGCAGGGTTTGCGCGCAGGGGTGGGCGGCTTGACATGTGCGTGGGGCGCTGGGAGCGGTGATCGGAAAATATCCGTATATGCGTGTTGGTTTGAAGAAACGAGGTGGGATTGATTGCGAAGGACGACGGTCCAAAGTTCGTGTTCGGCATCCCCTTCCAAATTGCGCGGGTTGGCAGAGCACTGCAGTCAGCACACGCTATCAGTGCGGAGCGTGCTCCTTATACACCACGGAGGGCCAGCTTTTGCGAGGGCTGTGTCAGGGTCGCGGTGGGTTTGCGCCGAGGTGCTCAACGGACTTCACCATCCCTGCTGGCTCGAGAACGCGTCTCGCTGCATACTCTCTCAAAATGGCGTACAAGTCACCATATTCAGCTTTCTGGACCTATATCGCCCCAGAAACGGATACGTCTACGACATGCGCCAAACATGATATTCGACGTCTGGTATAGGCGGAGACCGCATGTGCAGGGCTTGCGGCCATGGCTACGTGTCGCCACTTCCGCTGCGGTACGACGTCGAGCTACACTCCAGATGTTCGGGTACGCGGTGGGTATTCCCAAGCTGCGTGTGCCCTTGCAGTTTCATATATCGTGTGTTACGTGTGGATATACGATGTCGGCAGTTGGGGGAAGTGCCGGTTGCGTCACTGGGGTATAGATTGTGGGACGTGGTCTTGATGGGCTTTTCATTTGGACGTATAGTTTGTATGGCTCACGTGTTTGCCGACAGTGGAGGTAGCATAGAGGTGGGACGATGTTGAGTTGCTTCACGATGCCACCACGAGACCGTCCGTAGGGCTGAAGATGATCCGCAATCAGCCTAGTTCCGGCAGACGAGGTGGGCTAGGCCGAGGGATCGGCTGAGCGGCTAGCGGCGGGTCAACGGCCTTGACGTCTGTAGGTGGAAAGGTTTTGTTTTGAGGACTTGAGCTTGTACATCTTCAAATTGCGAGGTCGGGGGTATCCTTTCGTACTGCAGAGTAGAGTCTCTATACCACCTTTATCCAACTGCGAATACTTCCCAATCTAAGGCCCGGACTACGGACTTGACCGAAAAGTTGCCCCACCACCCTCATTAAGCCCACAGCACGCTGCGCTCCTCTTCTCCCTCCCCTTCCACGACCGTGCCTAAGAACCGAAGAGAGAAACAATACTCGAGATGTCTACCAAAACGCGTCCCGCGATACCGCCCGTCGTCATGGACAGCATCACCCAACAAATTGGCAACACGCCCCTCGTCCGCCTAAACAAGATCCCGCAATCCCTGGGCCTCAAGCCCACCGTTTACGCCAAGCTCGAGATGTTTAACGCGGGCGGCAGCGTCAAAGACCGCATCGCCCTGCGCATGGTCGAGGGTGCCGAGAAGAGCGGGCGCATCAAGCCGGGCGACACGCTCATCGAGCCGACCTCTGGCAACACCGGCATTGGTCTCGCGCTCGTCGGCGCAGTAAAAGGGTACAAAGTTGTGATTACGCTGCCCGAGAAGATGAGCCCGGAAAAGGTCGCCGTGCTAAAAGCGCTGGGCGCAGAGGTCGTCCGCACGCCGACGAGCGCCGCGTGGGATAGTCCTGAGAGCCACATCGGCGTCGCGCGGCGGCTCGTCAAGGAGCTCCCGAATGCGCATATCCTCGACCAGTACACGAACCCGGACAACCCGCTCGCCCACGAGCACGGGACGGCGGAGGAGATCTGGGAGCAGACGGAGGGAAAGGTGACGTGCATTGTTGCGGGGGCCGGGACCGGCGGCACGGTGACGGGCATCGCGAGGGGCATCCACAAGCACAAGCGCGACGTGAAGATTATCGCCGCCGATCCGCAAGGCAGCATACTGGCGCTCCCCGAGACGCTGAACACGGAGCACGCAAACCGCCCGTACAAAGTCGAGGGCATCGGGTACGATTTCATCCCCGACGTGCTGGAGCAGACGGTCGTGGACAAGTGGTACAAAACCGACGACCGGACAGCATTCCAGTACGCGCGGCGCCTCATCGCCGAAGAGGGCATCCTCTGCGGCGGGTCCTCCGGCAGCGCGCTCGACGCCGCCGTCAAAGCCATCCAGGAGCTCGGCCTCGGCGCCGACGACGTCGTCGTCGTCGTCTGCCCGGACAGCATTCGCTCGTACCTCAGCAAGTTCGTCGACGACGACTGGCTCGCGGCCAACGACTTGCTCCCGCCGACCCCGCCCATGACGCCCGACACGGCGCTGAGCCGGGCGCACTCGCGCAGCGGCAGCCTCTCCAACAAGAAAGACCCCTTCGCCGGCGCGACCATCGCCAGCCTCCGCCTCAAGCCCGTCACCACGATCCCCACGAGCGCCCCCTGCGCCGAAGCCATCGAGACGATGCGCGAGAAGGGCTTCGACCAGCTGCCCGTCTCGCTGTACTCGTCGAGCGGCCGGCCGCGCCTCGTCGGCCTCCTCACGCTCGGCAACGTCCTGTCGTACATTGCGTCTGGGCGGGCGACGCCCAAGACGCGCGTCGAGGACGTCATGTTTGACTTCCGCAAGCTGGAAGAGGTGGTCAAGGACCTGGGGCGGCTGAGCCTCGAGGGCGCGGGCGAGAAGGTCGGGAGACAGTTCATCGAGATCACGATGGAGACGCGGCTGAGCGATTTGATGAAGTTTTTTGAGTGGAACGCCGCGGCCGTGGTGACGGAGAGGGTCGACGGCGAGTTGCGGGCGAAGGCGGTGGTGACGAAGGTGGATTTGTTGACGTGGATGGTGAGGCGGGATAAGGGGGAGTAGGTGGGATCGGGGACGGAGGTGGGGAGTAGGTGATGGCATGGGAAGCATGGAACGTGGTGTTCTGGCGTCTAAATGGGCTAGATCATGTTTTCTGGTGAGGGGGAATAGATGAGGTTAACGTACACATATGGCATAGCTTGACGAAGACATACTAGAAGCATAGTGATGATGACCGTCACAAGCCCGCCAGGAGATCTTCTACGAGACCGCTGAGTCAGCGCAGTCTGGGAAGCATAAAAAGCCGTTCTCTCTCTCCTACTTTCCTTCTTCACACAACTTCTACTCCCTTCGTGGAGACTAAAACCGAGACATGTATGGGGCATGTGGATCTTCTGCCTTCTGCCTTCTGCGTGGCACTAAAAGCTACAGCGGAAAGTATCCATGGGGTGCTCGTTCCGGCTCCGGCCTAAGGATTAAAAAGCAAACACAGTACCAACATGTGGAGCTTCTGCCTGGGACCAAAAAACATGTATCCAGATTCCATGGCATGCTCGTTCTGGGTCGGGGGTGGAGACTAAAACCAACCTAAGGAAGATACGATGTGTCGCTCTGCGTGGACACCTCCCACCTCCCTTTGCGGAGACTAAAAAGGTCCTCGGCGATGGGATATGCGGTGCTGGTTCCGAGTGGGAGTGTAAAAAAAGGAATGTTCCAGGCACATGTGGTGCTTGTTCTGGGTCTGGGATGGAGACTAAAAAATATTCGAAGAATATTTCATGTGGGAAGACAGTGTTTCTTTGCTATTCTTGCCTTCTTGGTACACACGACTGCTATCTTCCCTGGTGGAGACTAAAAACTGTCGACCTACATCGATATGCGAATCTTCTGCCTTCTACTTTCTACGTGGTATTACAGTAAAATCAGCAGACAGTATTGGTATGGGGTGCTTGGTCCGGGTCTGGGCGGGCTGGGGACCAAAAATGGTCCCTTAGTGGCGCTTTATGGAAAACCCCGCTGCCTCTTCTTTTTTCTTTGCCTTTTTGTGCCGCACAGGACTCCTGCTCTACTAGAAACTGGTTTTGTGAGCAAGCATGTGGACTCTCTGCGTGGCACTAAAACATACAATACAAGGCATATGTGGTGCTCGTTCTGGGTCCGGGGTGGAGACTAAAAGCAGCACGCATGCCGTCTTATGTCGGAAAGCACGCTCTCTCCTGCTTTTATCTTTCCCTTTCTTCGCCACATATTAGTCCTAGCGTCCTTCGTGGAGACTAAAAATGGTCTACCGACCGAACTATATGCATTGTCTACCTTCTACGTGGAACTAAAAACGACATCATTCCAGTGGATATGCGGTGCTGGTTCGGGTTGGGGACTAAAACACGTCGGAAGTCGTCCTATGTGATGCCCTTTGTGGGCCTGATCCTTGCACAACTCCTACCTCTCTTTGTTGGGACTAAAAGTCGCTTTGTGATCTACCGATGTGGATCTTCTACCTTTCTGCTGCGTGGGACTAAAAAGTCCTGTGGCACAGGACACATGTGCTGCTTGTTCTGGGCTGTGGGATAAAAAGCAAACGCATACCCTCTTGTGTGAGCTCTGTGTGCGCGTAATCTTTGCATAACTCGCACCTGCCTTTCTTGTGACTGAAAAGCGCCTCAGAACGGAAATATGTGGATCGTCTGCCTTCTGCATTGGACTAAAACTGTACATCCGGGAGATCGATGGTGTGCTTGCTCTACGCTGTGAACTAAAAGCAAAACACGAACCTGTTATGTGGAGCTCTGCGTGGGCCTTATCTTCGCATAACTCCTACCTCCCTTCGGCGACTGAAAATGGGATTGCCAAGGTGTTATGTGGTGTTATGTGGTGTTCTGCGTGTGGGACTAAAAACAGCGCAGCCGCGAATATATGGGGTGCTTGGTCTGGGTTGGAGACTAGAAAACGGGGGTGCGAAGTCCGCATGTGGACCTTCTGCTTTCGGCAGGAGACAAAAACTGCGGTGGTACTTATTCCGGGCCGGGGACCAAAAACGATGCACCAACTACAATATGGCACTTCGCGTGGGCCTAATCTTCACACGACTCTCCGCTCACTTTGCAGAGACTAAAATTGGCTGAACTTTGAGCTATGTGGATCTTCTCACTTCTGAGTGGGGCGAAAATGCTCGTAGTCCGGCAGAATGGGCTGCTTGGTCTAGGTTGGAGACTAAAAAGTGGAGATTACGCAACTGGATGCGACCACAAAGGATGCATTATAACAAGGACATATGCTGCTCGTTCTGGGAACTGAGAAGTTGCTACTCTAAGCCACATGTGGATCTTCTGTGCGGCACCAAAGACCTATATCATATTTACATGGGTTGTTCGTTCCGGATACCAAAAAGGCGCGCTTGAAGAGTTGATGTGGATCTTCTTTGCGGCACCAAACATCTAAAGCCTGTTTACATGGGTCTTTCGTCCTGGGCCGGGAATCAAACTTTAGTTAATCACTCACTATGTGGCACTTCTGGCGAGTCTCGGTCACCCGCCGATATATGGGACGTTGTCTTGGTGCGTGTGTAGAAGTTGGAAAACGACGCCAAACATTACTATGTGGGGTTGTGCGTGGGCTTCAGACTCTTTGTCGATGTGTGGATGTTGTTTCCGGGGGTATCGGAAACCAAACACTATATCGATCACCGCTATGCGCCGGCTTGGATGGTTAGAATTATCATTTAAAGATTGGCATGAGCTGTTCTCTGTAGCGAAGGGGGAACAGCGAGCCCGGAAACCCCGATCGCACTTGCAAAACACGAATATTTTCTTCCTTACGAGCGGAAGGTAAAATCGCCGACTGCAAATTCTATAGGCTGTTCGCTGCAGTAAGGATATCCTCTCTAAGTAATAATAATATACGTACGCGAGGCAACCGTACTAGTAAAAGTTAATAGATTTAATAAAATAGTATTAAAGTTATTATTTAAAAATATAAACTATAGTTAATAAGACTACTTTATTATATATATAAATTTTTCGCCTATCTACTACGCTTATACTTATTTATATATATCCTCTACCTCTATTTCTATACTTATATTTAATAATAATAATTATTTTAAGTATAGCTATACTACTACTTTATTTAAAAAGGTAATATATTAATAAATAGCTTTACGAGCTTTATATTAATACTTTATTTAATTTAGGGCTCTTTAAAAAAAGTAAAAAATAGTAAATTAAAAATAATTTTTATTAGTATATACGTTTAGCTAAGTAAAACTTTAAAAATAATAACTTTAAACTATAAATTAGACTCTTTATACTAGTCTAGCTATTATATTACTATTTAAAATTAAAATTTAACGTAGGTAAGTAATTACTCCTTCTTTATAATAAATAATTTACTTTAATAGGACTTCTATAATAGTATATTAAAAATAAGCTACCTAAAATTAAAAAGCTCTTTAAAAAAAATTATAAAAAAAGTTTTATAAAGGACCTACAGAACCCCTTCTATTATAAAATACTAATAAAAAAAAAAGTATATTTTAACTTCTAAAAGGGGTAAAATATTTTAAAAAATAACCTACTACGATCTATAATTAATATATTAAATATAGATAATAAAATCACTATATAGATTATTATAGGAAAATTATTTATTGCAGTAAGGGAAGAAATGTTGAGCATGAAAACTACAACCGCACTTGCGAAACATGAATGATTCCTTCCTCGCGAGTGGAACGCATGAGCGGAGCTTAAAAGCTGGATCAACGAACAGGTATGTGGTCCTCTAGGGGTATTAAAATTGTTTCTTCGTGTTTTTAAGGTGGGGCTTCGGGCGAGAGTAAAAACTTCTATAAAAAACTTCTATATCTTGTCTTCTGTCACAAAAAGGGCTCTACTGGGTTCGAATGTGGCGCCCTCTGGCATCTAAAGAACACTGGTTGGACGCTATGGGTGTCTTCTTCGTTGTGCACAATAATCTCCAGAATAACGGCTCCATGTGCCGTCCGGTGGAGAGAACTATAAAGTTGCGTAGTTTCAGTTTATGAGCTGACGCTCTCCTATGGGTCTAAAACCATTCTCGAAATCGGTTACATGGTGTCTGCCTCCTCGGTGACGGAAATGCGCAACTTTTCTTTTGATGTGTTGTTCGGTGACACGACTTTCAACCAGGAAGATATTCTTTCATGGCGCTCTCCACGGGTCTAACACTGCTAACGCGCTGTTTATGTGGCCTCTGCCTCGTGGAGGACGATAAGTCGAGAGGAAACGGCACAATGTGCTTTCTGAGGAGAACCTGGCAGCTGGAGCCAGAGCGAGTATACCACGGCGGGAATATCTACCTAGAGCATAGGAACTTGGAAATTATGCGCTTACGTCAATCCGGCCCCGAAGTTGTGTATAAAAGATTGCTCCATTTCCTGCAACTCCGTTCTTCACACAACTCCCACTTTCCTTTGGGTATCCTCTCTAGGCGATGATAATACACGTGTGCGAGGCAACCGTATTAGTAAAAGCTAATAGATTTAATAAGATAGTATTATAGTTATTACTTAAGGGTATAAACTATAGTTAATAATAAAAAAATATATAAAAATATATATAGATTCTTTATCTATTTACTATATATCTATTTATATATATTTTTTATCTCTATTTCTATTATTATTATACTATTTAATAATAATAATTATTTTAACTATAACTATACTACTACTATGCCTAAAAAAGTAATAAAATAATAAATAGTTTTATAAGCTTTATACTAATACTACGTTTAGTTTAGACGTTTTTAAAAAAGGTACAAAGTAGTAAATTAAAAAAAATTTTATAACTACATACGTAAACCTAAGTAAGACTTTAATAATTATTTTAAACTAAAATTTAAACTTTTTATACTACTCTAGCTACTATACTATTATTTAAAATTAAAATTTAATATAAGTAAGTAAATAACTACCTCTTCTTTATAATAAATAACTAATTTTAATAGAACTTTTAGTATAGAATATTAAAAATACGTTATTAAAAATTAAATACTTCTAAGTATAGGTATAAAAGGCTTATTTATTTATTTATATTTTACTTTTATTGCGTTTTACCCCGCCTACTAATATTATAAACTAATAAAGTTATTATAGACTTATTATATAATTTAGAATAATATTTTTTTATTTAGTTTTATATAAGTTTCTATACTACCTATTAAACTTTTTACTAAGATAATACTACTACCTAAAGGTCTACTAGTAAAGTACGTTATATATATACTTAGCTTATAGTAGTTTTATATTATAAAAGAACTATACTTACTATTATTAGTACCTACGCCGCCTATAGTACTTATTACCTAGTTAGTAATATTTATTAGATAAAAATAAAAGCGTACTTAGTATCGCCCGACCCTATAATAATATATTACTTAATTAAGAGTATTTTAGATCTTAAGCGTATACTTTTAAATATATATTATTTTATTTACTTAGTTTTAACATTATTTAAAACTTATTATAAGTCTATTATTCTATTTACCCTTTTTTACTTTCTATATATATATTATAGTTTCTATTTAAATAAAAAAGCTTCTCTTTATACGTTAGTCCTTCTAGTAGTATAGGCTAAGTATATAACTAAATTTATAAAAAACAATAGACTTTTACTTTTTAGTTTAGCTAGTAGCTATTTTAGGTACTATTTTAATAAGTTATATATAAAAAAATTTATTAATTACTAAAATACTATAAACTACTTTTAGGGCTAGAATTATAATATTACTATATAGTTTTTATATAATTTAGTTAATAAAAGACACGTTTATAATAAAAATAGATAATAGATTCTTATTCGTAGTTTAAGATATAACGACAGTAATAATAATAGTATAAAATAATTTAAAAAAAAACTAAATAAATATTTAGTAAAACTTTAAAAAGTAGAAAATAATATAGTATAAAGTATAAATAGATAGTTAGACTTATATATATATTTATATATTAATCGAACAAATAGTGTGGCTATAGTGGCTCGGGGCGACTAAAAGGGGTTTTAAAAAAGAAGGAGTATATATATACCTTTATACTTAATGTGTCAAAAAAGTTAGGTAAGGCTAGATTAAAAAAAGTAGCTATTTAATAGTTACTTTTAAAGTTATAAAAATATAATTAACTATACTATTTACTAACTTATAATACTCTAAGCGCTATTACTTATTACTTATTACTTTTTATTTTTTATAAGCTTTTATATTCTTAAATATACTAATCCTATACAGTCGCTTTTTTTTATTATTTTTTATTTTTTACCTTTTACGCTTCGCGCTTAGCGCTTAGTACTTAAAATAATTTTATTATTTTTACTTATATAATAACTTTTACAATTTTCTAGATTTTAGTAATACTCTTATTATTAGTTATTATCTATAGTATTTAGTTTTTGTTATTCTTTATCTATTTATTATTTTAGTATTAATTAGTAGTATTACGGTAGCCGTACTTAACTAAATTTTATATCTTAATATATTTATTTTACTTAACTTTTGGGTCTAGTTCTGCTATCTTTTAGAGTACTAGTAGTTTAAACGCTTTTAGGACTCCTATATAAATAATATTTATAATATAATATACTTTAATAATAATAATAGTCCTGTAAATAACTTAATTACTTTTTAGCTATAAGATACTTAACTATTAAATAATTTTTTACTAAATATTAGTCGCGGTTTTTACGGTTATTATAATATTAATTTATATATAAGGTAGATTCCTATATAATATATTTAGAACTACGTAAGTTTTAATAAATTTAGTTTACTATATATAATATACTATAGTATATATTAACTACTAATTCTTAGCTGCTATAATAATAAGGTAACTTATAATAGTAAAGACTATTATAAAGAAGATATTATATAAAATAGCCGTAACCTATTTTAGAGTATACTTTTAATATAGTATTCTTACTAAACTTTATTATCTCTTTTATTAAAACTTTTTTAGTAGAAGCGTATATTTTATTACTAGCTATAATATGGCTAGTAGTTTATTAGCCTTAGTATAGCACTTTTATTATCTCCCTTTTATACGCCTCCTTTTACCCGTGTATATAATAAAAGTATATATATTCTTATACTATACTACTTTACTTTTAGGCTAGCCTATATCCTTTTTAACTTACTTTTAATAATTATCTATTAAACTTTTTACTAAGATAATAATATTATAAAGGCCTACCTAAAATAAATTATATATATACCTAGCTTATTCCGACTTTTAGAATAAAAAAGAATACCTACTCTCTAATTAATAATACCTACTAAATAAAAATAAAAGTATACTCTTACCTAACCTACGTGCCCTAGTAGGCTACCCTAAAATTTATAATACTTAAATCTTTATTTTTATTATAGATTTTATAAGCGTCCTAATAAATCTATTTTAGTTTATTAGTTTATTTTTTAGCTTATTCTATTATCTTTAGCTCTATTAATTATACTATATTTTCTAGATTTTTTCTATTATAGGGGGTAACAAAAAAAAGTCTAATTAAAAAAATATTTTTTTTAAAATAATATATCTTTTTAACTAGGAGTTCTAAAAATACGTAAAAAATAGTATATTAAAAAAAAGACTAGGAGACTCTATTTACTTTATTAGGGACTGTTTACTAAGGGGTTTAGGGGTAGAAAAAAATTAGTAAATATAGAAAATTTTTAGGATCCTATTTTAGGCTATAATAATTTTTTATTTAAGCTGTAAAATTTACTGATTTTTATATATATTATAATAGTACTTATAATATAACTATATAAAATATTTATATATATTTATATATTAATTATATAATTATATATAAAAGTTATTTTTTTAAATTTTAAGAATAAACTAGTAATAATAAATTACTAGTGCTTAGTATAGTAGCCTTTAGTTTTTATAACTACCTTATAACGGTTAGGGAGGAATAAAATATAGTTATTAATAGCTTTTTATAGTATATTATTTTACTTCTTTATAATAGCTTTTTTAAAGGTCTCTATACTATTTAAACTTAATTCTATACCTAAATTGTCTTTATATCTTTTATTTAGTCTAGATTTTAATAAACCCTATATATTTTTAATAGGATTTAAATCTGGACTATAGGCTAAGTAAAGAAAATGTATAATTTTATTATTTTATAAATAGGAGAGTTATCTTGTTATAATTACTACCCTAAATTAATATTAATATAAAGTTTATAATTATGATATAATATAGTAATATATATATATATATATATTATTATTATCTTATAAAAAGGACTAAAAAATTTATTAAGTTACTTACTCCGTTTTATCTTTAGTTTAACTTTAGATATAAGGACTATATTTATATAGTCCTTACTAGTAAAAAAATAAAGAAATTAGGTATTTTAATAAATACTAAATTACTTCTACTACTTATCTAAATTGCATCCTAAACTTATAGAATAAGGTTTCGGCGTATAAAATAATTAATATAAATAATATTAAAAAACTAAAATAATAATATAATAATAGATAAAAAGTTATATATTTTAATATTTTAAAAAGTTTAAATAACTTATATTATTATTAGCTAACAGCTAGTTCTCTTCTAACCTTATTATTACTTCTTTTTCTATAATATTGTCTATTCTGTTATCCTTTTTATATTACTTACTTATTAGAAAATATTATTTTTTTTTAAATTTATATTTTTAATATTTTTTATATATACTTTAGTATATTTTAATCTTTGTTTCGTATTTTTTTTCTTAATTATTATTTTTTTTTAACTTATATTAATATTAAAATCCTCCTCTTTTAAAATCCTATATAATAATTTTATTAAAATATTTAGACTATTCTCTAATAATACTCTTTTATTTTCTTTTTTAGAAGTTCTAATTAAGTCTCTATTAATTATTCTTTTTTCTCTTTAAGTTACTTTAGAAACTCTACCCCTTTTAACTTTATTTATATTATAATTATTATTCTTATTTTTTTAATTCTTTTTATAGCAGTATAAATAGTTTGTTAAGACTTTTCTAAAGTAGTAGTAATTAAAAAAGGAGAATTATTTACTTTTAAAAGAAGTTTAACTTTAGGTTTAAGTTTTAAAACATTTAGCGCTATTTTAAGGAAATAGAAGTTTAGGTTTATAAAAGTAAAAAGATATTACTATATACTAAAATATTAATAATATATTACGTAAGCAGTGATTATATAAGTATAAAGTATATTTTTATTATTAATATAATTTTATAATATAATAATATAACCGTTAATAAGTACTAAAAAATATCTTTTCTTTTACTTTTCGTATAAAATTTATATCTTTTTTATATAAAAACAATATATATAAGAAAGTCTAAAAACTATAAGTAAAACTATTAAATAGTGTAAGCTATTCTTAGTAGTAGCTTAGCTATACTTAGTCTAAATAGTTTTATTTAATCTATTATATTTTTATCTAACTTAATATTTATATTAACGGATTTAAGTTACTAGCTTTTTATTTTTACTATTTTTAAAATGTCTCTCTTTAAAAAGCTATCGCGTTTATTAATAATCTAAGCTAAAGCTTTTAAACTTAATATAGAGGCTAATAATAATTTATATATAATTATTCGGAGTTCTATATAATACTAATAATAGTATAAATATACGACTAATAAACTAATAAAAATTAAATTTATTACTAAACTATCTAATATAATTATTAGGAAATAATATTTTAATTTAATTTATTACTAAATGGTAATTTATTATTAAATAATTCTTTTTATTTATAGACTTATAAGTGCCTTTAAAAAGATATAATTTTATTATAATAAAATTTTTTAGCCTTATATTTTTTTTAAAAGACTATTTCTATACGTGTATTATAATATTTAAATATAATATTACTATTATCTACTTTTAGACTATTTTAATCTTAAATTAATTAAATAACTATAGTAAGTCATTAGCATATATTCTATTAGACTAATAAGAGTAAGTTAGTAAATTACTAATTATATTTATTACTTATACCCTTAGGGAATTAGTATATATATAAGCCTTAAACCTTAGTAGTAAAAGATAGAATTTAGAAAGTATACTACCTAATATACTAGATATTATTTTTAAAAAAACGTCTTATAAAGATTTATAATTAGTAAACTAAAAAAGTAATATAGTAAAATATATTTATAATTTTAATAATATAAACTAAGAAATATTAAAAAACTATAGTTTAGTTTTTTAAACTTATAAAGAACTAAAAAAATTTTTAGTATATATAATTATTTAATAATATTAAGTTTAAGATATATTATTTTTATTTAACTTTTAAAATAAATACTATAATTAGTAAATTTATAAAAAGAGAGTCTATTATACTATTAATATATAATAACTACAGTATTAATATAAATTATTAAAATATAATAAAGTTTACTAGAAAAGTTAATATAAAATATAATTAGGTTTAAAGAGTATTTAAAAAGTAGATTTAGAAGTATAAAACTAATAAAATAAATATTAATAAGCTACTTAGAATACTAATAGGTAGTTATAATAATACTAAACAGACTTTATATAATAACTTTATATTTAATAATAATATTTTTAGTTATAGTAATATATAATTTTTAGAGTTTATACTATCAAGAATATAGTTAACTTTAAATAATTTTAAAAAATTTTAGATACTTATAGTATTAGATACTAGTATTTAAATTTTTTTTATATATTTATATATTATTTAAATAAAGTAGTGTGGCTGGAGTGGCTTAGGGCGACTAAAAGGAGTTTTAAAAAAGGAGGAGTATATATATATGCCTTTATACTTAATCTATTAAAAAAGATTAAATTCTTTTATACTTTATATAATATAAGTAATTAATATTAATTCTTTTTAGTATATTATTATATCTAGATATATCTTAAAATAGACTAAAATTTAAAAAAAAAATATAATTAAAATATTTTAGTAGTAATAAATAAACTATAGTAAAATATAGTAAAAGAGTACTTAAAGTATATTAAATATATTAAATTTTTATTATATAAAGAATATTACTATAGGACTAAATAGACTACTAGACTAAAAATAAAATAGGTTAAGTTAGGGAAACTAAATTAGTTATAGCTAAGCCGCTACTAAGTATAGCTTATACTATCTAATAGTTTTATTTATAGTTTCTCCCCGAGCCACCACAGCCACACTATTTGTTTGATTAATATACAAATATATATAGTTTCTAAACTTTCTTACATCTATTCTTTTTATATAAAGAAGATATAAACCTTATACTAAAAGTAGAAGATAAGTTACTTTTAGATACCTATTAACAGCTGTTGTTATACCCGGCACTTATACCGCCGCCGGCGGAACGACCAACCTCCACATCGGCTATTCGCAGGGTCCTTACAAGGGGAGCTTATGAATCGCATCTACAGCCCCCTCGCCCAGGCTGGCGTCCTAGTGCGCCCCCGTTAAGTTTTTTGCTCGGCGGCTAAAGCTTACTTGTACCTAGTATATAGGGGCTGGCGCGGAAGCCTTCGTGGCGTCCTGCGATTGGGCGCTACAGTTGTTTCGGCTTGATAAATGTCTAAATCGGATAATAACTGCATTTGTGGTTGTCCTTAGGATTGGGTGTGACTAGGATCTAGGGTTAGTATACTTCAGCTCCTTATAAATGATAACTAGGAATAAATTTTAAGGCTTTATTTGCGGGTAGGGCTTGAAGCGGGGTCTTATATAATATTTGCCTTCCCTTATCCTGAGCTAAAGCTAGATAATAGTGCTGCTTTTTAGCCTATATAATTCTATTTTGTAAGGCTTGTCTTTGCAACACCCTTAATTAGTCGCTTAGGCGCAGTTATTACTATAATATTAAGTTATTATACTATATTAGTTATTTCCTAATAATAAGCGCGTCCCTAGATCTTTAGTAAGTTAGTTTTACTAACTACAAAGTAAAGATCGGAATATAGGCTAGCTAATATATTATAAAAGGGGATAATATTATATAATAATTATAGTTAGATCCGTATTCTTAACTTAGCTAACTTAATTCGTTTTTCGCGTTAGAATCGGACACGATCAAGATCCACTAGCACTTTTGCCAGATGCGCCAAACGCTGCCTTCAAGAGTCAACCATGCTCTGCAAAGAGTGCCGTAAAATCTTTTGCAAAAAGCATGCCTTTGAATACAACTCGGCCATCATCGATCGCCATCACCCTAGCTTAGCAGCAGTTAAAGCTGCCGCTGAGAAAGGATGCCACGTCTGTGCTTTCATCGCCAGCCATTTGCATAACGAGCCAAGCGCAACAAATTTTTGGTACAAGTTACATAGTCGCCACGGCATGGATCTTCGCCTTGGGTTGGGATATTGGCTAGAAGACGAACGCAATGGAAGTCATGCGCAAAACCTAACTTTCTCGCTCCACCCATTCAACAGAGGTATGCACGCAGTGTACGCTGAGCAAATCATGCAATAGCACCTTAGGCTGACATGACTGGGCGTCAGATCTAAGATCGATGATGGTTCCCCGGACAAAGGCCGTGGAGCCAGACACGGGATCTGAATCTAGCTTGAACCAGGCCATAGAATGGTTGAATACGTGCCGGTTAAGCCATACCACTTGTAGTCGGACTCGGCGAGTTGCTAACTTTACGCCCAGCCGGCTTTTATACATACCAAGAGGCTCATCTTACATTCAGCTACATGAGAAGGACAAGATACCGCCGGGTGTACGATACACATCGCTCAGTCACTGTTGGGGCAAGGTCGTCCCAGAGAGGCTTTTAACCTCTAATATTAATCAAAGAAAGCGAACCATACCGTTGGGCTCGCTTGTGCAGACTATTCAGGATGCTGTTGTCATCACGAAGAGGCTTGGTGCCGATTTTCTCTGGGTCGATTGCCTTTGCATCATCCAGGACTCGGACGAAGATTGGCGAAAGGAGTCACTCTTGATGAGAGAGGTATACGGGCATTCCTACTGCAATATTGCAGCATCCGCATCCTCGGACGGGCGAGGCGGCTGCTTCCGCGCCCGCAATGCAATGGTCGTGCGGCCATGCCTTGTCAACATGACTGTCCGAGGCCAAACGCAGCGCTACCAACTTCTCGACTTCGACTTCTGGTACAACTTCGAACGCTCGCCTCTCAACACTCGGGCCTGGGTCTTGCAAGAAAGGGTTCTCTCGCCTCGAGTCTTGCATTTTGGCAAAGATCAATTATTCTGGGAATGCAACGAGCTTACTGCGTGCGAGCGGTACCCTCTCGGCATCCGGGTTCCACTCCCAAGGATTCAGTCTCCGAGGATCTTACAAAGACTGGCAACCCTGCCGAAGCCTCAGAGTGCTGTCTTGGATATTTGGGCGCGAATCCTGCAAGCATATTCGGCGTGTGGCATAACGAAGGATACAGATCGGCTGATTGCCCTCTATGGTATTGTGGAAAAGGTCCAGGAAGTAGTGCGCTCTCCATACACTTCCGGCCTGTGGATGCGAGAGATCGAGCGCCAGCTCTTATGGGTCGTTATGAATCCTATGCTGGCTCGTCGGCCATCCGAGCATGTAGCGCCGTCGTGGTCTTGGGCTTCTGTCATTGGTGAAGTCAAACTACTGCCTGACAAGAACGACGCTGTCGCAGATGAATCTGCCGGCGGAGGTGTGTGCAGAGTGCTGGACATCAAGAAATCTCCAGATGGAAGGTGTACAACTTCATTTGTCAGTCATGACATGCTTCTTGTGCGATGCTACCTTATTCCTATGGAGCTGGTCCTATTGGATTGGTCAGAGCTTGGTGGCCCAAAGGAAAGAAGCGCTGAAAGTACTGATAATCAGAGCACCGCTAGCAAAACCGGAAATTCCATTGCTGAGATCATTGCAGCGAGCGATAATGGATCCCCTGGCAACCTTAGTGACCAGGAAGGTGATACAGAGATGTGTCACTACACTAACAATAACACGACAAGTGTCATCTCTTCCACAAACGAAGAGGATTTTGGTCCATTTAGTATACTGGATGACGACAATGTCTCTAGGAAAATCCCCGCGAAGACCTACTATACAAATACCACTGGTGAGAACATTCACAGCATGACACTGCTCAACGCGGATATTTATGATGAGTGGCGGCTCTCAAGGAGCGGCACATGGTGGTTCATGCCGACCTGCACGTTCGACCACGGCAACAGAGTTAATGGTTTAATTCTCGAGAGGTGGGAGGAGGGCGGCGTGTTCCGCCGGCGCGGCCTGTTTTCATATCCGATTATAACTGAAAACAGCGTGGAAAACGAAGACGACGTAGAAGACGAAGAAAAAGTGGATAATGGCTATGTTGAAGACAAAGAAGACCTAATAAGCGTCTTTGAATTGGATGATGGTGTGGTTCTTAATGGTGACTTATTATTTTTCTGGAATTGTTGCGCGGATTCCATTGGTTGCTGTTATGGATTGGAAAAGCGACAATTTGGAGGAGTGCCGAAGCCTGCAGTCCTCGAAGACGGCGAAAATGGAGTATCCACCACCGTTCGCCTAGGGGATGGGGACGTGGTGGACCAGTTTGTGATCTCTATTCTGTAGTTTATTCCTTAGAGCATGAACGAAGCCATGTCCAAGAGCGGCTACAGCACCGAACAATACCACCGCGGCTCATAGTCCCCGGTAATGGAGAGCGAAGCAGCCGCACCTTGCACTATCTTTACCTCCAGTTCGACCATGACATTGAAGTGTCGCAACCAGACTCGTTGTCCGCTTCGACTTAGACTTCCCGGATTGTGCGGAGGAGATGCCCGAGTCGGTGTTGGGGGAACGAAGAACGGGATGGCGAATGAACCCGTCGGTGTACGACCTGGACGGCGCGATGTCCTCTGGAAGGCGGATTGTATAGAATGTAGCAAGATCTAGCGGCGGCCAGGTCGGCTGATACTGTCGACCTCGCCTTGTTGGCTTTGGCGCTGTCGCGTTCTAAGGCAGCGTTCTCCGCATGGCCCTAGTCTGTTTACGTAGAGATAACTTATTATTCTATATTTTTCATCTCTATTCTGTAGAGGTCGCCGGGGATCAATGTAAATATATAGCTTGCTAATTTGCCATAGCGAAGCCTCGAGCACGCTCTAGATCAAGTCACAAGATGGCTATAGAACCACATGTTGAAGATTTTGCCACTTGAGCCTCGTCAGAGGCACACGAACGCCTCGATCATGCTAGCAGGTTGGATGGCCGACCCGCTCTGGCTATAGGGTTGCGCCGGAGGCGCTAGTTTGTAGATATAGCTAAAGAAGAAAGTGCTGTGTACAGCTCTAAATAGTGTAGAGTCTTACTAAGTATAGCTACCTTTACAGCTCCGCTAGTATTTATCCTTTATAAATATAAATAATCTAAAACTCCTTATAACCAGGCTGGCGGATGGGTTGGGGTCACACAGACCACTTGGGGTCGTATATAAGCAACAATAAGCGAGGAACATCAAAGTCTTTTTTAAAAAGTATTTACTAACTTTTTAAAAAAAATTTTAATATTCTTATAAAATGTGGCCCTAGCGTTATAACCCTAATCTAATTTTAATCCTACCGAATTTACTAGCGTACTTATAACCCTTATAAATTAAATTAAAATACTTTTTTATAGCTCTAGAAATTATAGTATCTATATAAGGAACTACTAGTTATTTAACTATACTATAGCTATATTACGAAAATATATAGGTCTTTTCTACTTTTATATATACTTATAATAATAGCGTTACGCTAGTTATACTTAACTTACTTACTAAAGTACTATTTATATTATATTTTATTTTATACCTCTCCTATCCTACTATATTCTCTTTAATAAATTAACTAAAGCTTAGTTACTACTTAGTTTTAGAATTAGGGCTAGTAGACTTAAGAAATATAAAAACGTAGTAGGGCTTAATTAGATTTTTTATTTAATTAATAGAGAGAATAATACTAAATTCTAAAAAGTGTTATAATAGTATATATTTATATTATAAAATAGATATTACTATACGTTTAACTATATTATAAAGTATATATATTTATATATTAATCGAACAAATAGTGTCGCTGTGGTGGCTCGGGACGACTAATTAAAAGTATATAAAATAGTTCTAAAAACGCGTTCGCTAGACTTAATAAGTACTATAGTATTAAGAGTCTTAGTACTATATCTAATTCTAAGTTATATTAGTAATATTTTAAACGCTTATAAAAGCTAGTAGTATAGTTATTTAATATATTATATACCTACTAACTATTATATTAGCTATATAAAGTTACTAAATACTAATACTATTAAATTATTGCGAAACCTCTTTTATATAGTAAGTATATAAGTTTTTTTTTAGTAGTCCTACTTAATAAAGTATAAATAGCTACTATACTATAACTACCTTATTAAGTATAATATTTTTCTAATATATAAACTTTCTATAGCGCTTTATAAAATAATAAACTTTTAAATAAATACGCTATACTTTAAGTAGACAGTAAAATAGACTAAAATAAAAATAATATAGATATAAGTAATAAAATATAGTATTATAAAATTAATAGAAAAGTTATACTAAAAATATTAAATATAAATAAATTTAAAAAGCCTAAGTATTTAGTTTAAGAATATTTAAGTAGTATAATTATTATTAGTATTATTATAGTAAAAAGTACTATTAGTATTTTATACTAGTAGTTTTTCTATTATAATTAAATAGATATTATATTCTTTATTAAGCTTTTTTATTTATATAGTTTTAATATAGTTTATATTATTAAACTAATAATAATCTATTAATACTTAAAGTTATATTAACCTATAATCTTAAAATATAATTACTTACCTAAATATAGAAGTATAAAGATAATATTTTCTTATTATATATAGAGTATATTTAACTTTTTCGACACATTAAGTATAAAGGTATACACATACTCCTCCTTTTTCGAACCCCTTTTAGTCGTCCCAAGCTACCACAGCCACACTATTTGTGCGATTAATATACAAATATATATAATATATATATATAAAGTATTAGTTTATTTAGGAAAGAATAGACTATTATAAAGGGGAAGCTAGGCGATACGTTAAATAATGTACTAATTAAGGCCGGCTTAATACTAAAATTATAGAGTCGTATTACTATATTTATTCTTATAGCTATAGTATATTAGATATACTAACTTTTATTAAAAAGTAAAAGTACGCCTAGACCTTAATCTAAGAGTATAAACGTAGTAAGAGAACTCTATTAAGTACTAAACTATATACGCAATAATTAAAAGCTAACTTTTAGTAAAAGCTAATTTTAAAGGATAATATCTATTTAAATAGTTACTTAATTAAATAATAAGTATACTAGTAAGCTAGCAGTTAGTATTAAACTAGTAGCCTATATTAGTAGGTATTTAGCAGATACTATAAGGAGTAAATAATATAACGCAGTTACCTACGTATATTATATAAATAGTAAAAGAACTATATAGGAACCCTATAACTTTTTTATTATTAAAGTTACTTAATTATTATATTTAATACTAAAAAGTTTAAATAGTATTTACGTTTTACTATTAAGACTAATAAGGCGTTAAAAGATAAAATATAAGTAAACCCTCTATACGACCTCTATATAGCTATAAATAAATACCTATATTTTTATACTTTATAAATTACTAGATTAAAAATTAAGAATATTAAATTATATAAAAGCAATTTTATCTAGTCTAAATAGCGCGTATACTTTTCTTAGCTAAGTATAGTAGCCCTTATTATATTTAAAATTAATATTATTACCTAAATATATAGTAATACGGCCGTCTATAAGTAGTATATAATCTAGGTAAATACTTTTACTATTTTATATAACGCTGTTAATAGGTTACTCTAAAAGTATATAGTAATTATTACTAAAAATATAAAAGAGCTAGCAGCGTACTATAGGGATAGAATCTATAACTTTAAGCTATAGCTAAAGAAGGTATAAAATATATACTTATATATATATAAAAAGAGGGATAACTAGGTAAAAGTAAAGGCGTAGAAAAGTTACTAAGTATAAGTGCTTATAGTAAAGGTAAAGGTAGAAATAAATAAAAGTAATAGCACGCGATACTTTAAATCGCCTAAAAAGACTTAAATTAGTTATTAGTACTTTAAAAATTATTCTTATAAAAGGAGAGTTAAGAGTTAGTAGAAAAGTTATTATTAAGTTATTAAATATTAAAAAAAGCTGCCGGTAACAGCAGTAGAAAATTTTTATATTAAAAGCCTTAGCGTTCTAAGAGGTATAATATTATAAAATTAAATTAAACTATATTAAATAAAAACTATTAAAGTAATAGTAAACTCTATATATTAATTCTAGTAAATATAATATAGTTTTATATTTAGGTTACCTAAGTAGAATAGTTTTTCGCCTCCTACTTAGGAGGGATACTAACTTTTATATTAGATATAGATTTTATACTATACTTATAATAAAAAATATTTTAAAATACTATAAAATTATATAATATATTTTATAAATAACTATATATTAATTATAGCTAGTAAAAATATAAAATAGTATTATTATAGCAGATATAGTATCCCCTCCTTTAGGGTTATTACTATAACGTTACGCGACTCTAGACTAACTATTTAAACTTTTACTATATTACGTAATTAAAATAGACTTATCCTAATAAACATTTTATATAGTAATTATAATAACTTTTTTATTATTACTAATAACCTGTAATCTTTTTAATAGTAATTAAAATATAAAAATAACGCCTCCCCTATAGGGCCCCTTAGTTCTTTTAAAATAATTATTAACTTTTTTAATAGTAAGCTCTTATAACTATTTTATAGTACTATAGTATACCCTTTTTTTATTTTTTACTCTACTCTTATACGTACGTATATCTCTACGCCTAAATAATCTTAATCGCCTTAATAAGCTTATTTTACTAAAACTTTACTTTCTTTACTATTTTAAAAAAGTTTTTTTATTATTATTAAGGTGCTACTGCTACTACTATTCTTTACTTTATATAAAAAAACTTTACTTCTTTTACACTACTATACTATAAAGTTTATTATATTATTATATAATTTAAGATAGATCTTAGCATCTTTATAGGTATTATTAAACTTAAAAATTATAATTATTTTAAGTAAAAAGAGGCGTATTAGAATTAAGTCAGTATTAAAGATATTAACTAAAAAATCTAGTCTATTAAGTAGACCGGCCTCTTGTACTACGTAAAGATAAAAATTAAAGTAGCCTTTAACGTAATCTAGCTAGTTATTACTATTAGTAAAAGCCTATACCTTACGCTAAAAGTTATCTAGTAAACTAATTATTAGATACTAAAACGCTAATATTGTAAATATATAGGGGGGTAATACAAAAAAAGAGTAATTAAAAAACACTTAATTTTAAAAGTTTAATAACTCTATTAATATTAAACTTAAAAATTTATAAACAAAGAAGATTATAGAAAAAGTTATAAAATATAGTATAATAAAAATAAATTAGGCTTAGCGTATTTATAGCCTTAATTATATAGTGTTTTTTTTTAAAATAAGCCTTTTATATTAAGACTACCTAACTATTTAAGGAGGGTGCTTTATCTCCTAAACGAACTAGAATCGGCTCTTTAACTCTTAATTTTTAATATATAGGTTATATTACTAAATAATATTATATTAAACTACTAATCTATTACCTAATTAGGCCTAGTTCACTATACTAGGCCTATTTAGAAATAGATTTTTATCTTGTCTAATATTAGATAGTAATTTAGCCTAAAATATTTTTAAATATAATATATTTTATATAAGGATTTTAGCTTTTTTATAATTTTATATTAATTCTTTAGTAGTATCCTATACTTTTAAAAACTTTATTTTTTTACTAGTAAAATAGGTGCGTTTAAAGAACGCTATAATAAAAAGAGAAATTAAACCTTTAATACGTAAGAAGACTTTAAAAATTTAAGGAATCTTAGTATTTCTAAATATATGCCTACTGTACTACCCCGCCTATATAGTTTTAAACCTAAGCCTTTTTTTTTTTACTTAACTTTGCGTCTTTATAACTTTTTAAATAGTTTATAAAATTAGCTATAAAATATATATATATCATCACTTATCGTGTAGTAATCAAAAAAATTATTTTAAGTATTATTTCTTATCTAAATAATTAGTATTTTAAATTTAGAATTTAAAGTCTTAGTTTAGAGATTTAAGCTATTATTTAAAAAACTATATATTTAACTTATTATTAAAAATATAGAATTTTAAATAAAGGTAGATCTATATTATAAGTTTAAAAATAAAATAATTATTTAATTTAGTAATCTATTAAACTAGTAATAGCTAAAAATATTATTTAATTTTTATTAATTTAAAGTTTTATAACTTCTTCTATACTAAAGATAATAGATAATATTTTATTTTAAATTTTAGACTATATAAAATACTAAACGGCTAATAATTTACTATTACCTAATTAGGTTAGTTAAATTTTAAGTATATATTATTTAATAATTTTTTTTTATGTAATAAAGTTGCTATTAGTAACTATCTAATTAGAAAGAAAAGTACTATATATACTATAAAATCTAATAATCGGCTTTTAAAGGTACTATACTAAGCCTAATTAAGAAAGGTGCCGTGCTAAGATAGGTACGTAATAACTACTTAATAGTACTTAATAGTATCGCAGCTTAGTATAATTTATTACTCTATATAGTAACTTATACTAGTATATTTACTATTATAAACTAATACTAAGTAGTCATTTATAAAAAAAGAGATATTAATATATTATATCTATAGTACGCAGTATAATACGTAAAATAATAGGCTTTATTAACTATAGTACTAGACTTCTATATACTTAATAAACTATAAAATAAATAACCTGCTAGTAATATATATATAGGCTCTTATATTATAAACTCTCGCGACGCGTACTACAAAAAGTATATATTAAATAAATAAATAAAAAAATAATAAAAAAGTTAAAATTAAAATAAGTAACTTTTTATAATTGGCGTAAAGTAACAGCGGTACTTATACAATCTTTAGTATAATATTATATAATAATATACTTAACCTAATCTAAAAATAGTATATAATTATAATAGCTATTACTAAAAGACTAAAAATTTAACTAAAGTATAGATAATAAGGTAGAACGCCCTATAGATTAAATAAGAAGCTAGTATTACTAGTGCTTTTAAACACCTATTAGATACTTAAGGTATAAAATAGTATATAATAATAGTTTTAGAAAATCAACTATAAAGATTAATAACTTATAGGGCTTTTATAAATAAATAAAGACTTTATATAAAAGTAGTAAAGTAAGTTAAAGATTTTATATAAAAGTAGGCTAAATAACTTTAGATATATTATAGAGCTGCGGGTATATAATATTATAAGAGCGTAATAGGTACGCGAGGCCTAAATACTAAAATATTCTTTAAATTAGACTATAAGGACTATAAGGAGATAATAGCTAACAGGTCTAAGGTAATAAAAATAAATAGTTTAGTATATAACTAAATAAAATAGAATATTTTATATTAATTATCTTATTATAACTTTAAAACTTTTAGGTCTCTATTAAGACCGGATTATATAATAATAATAATATATTATTAACTATTAATTTTAACTAAAAAATTTAAACTAAACTATAAAATTATATATAATATAAATTACGTAAGATATATTATAATATTTTCTAATTTTTACTATTTCTTTATTTTAATAAAATATAAGATAATTCTAGTAAAATATAATTAATCTATACTATAAATATTAGTATATATAATAAATATAAAATAGTAATATATATATATATTATAGCTAATTTTATACGTTAGTTAAAAAGTTATAAAGACGCAAAGTTAAGTAAGAAAAAAGGCTTAGGTTTAAAACTATATAATTAAGGCTATAAATACGCTAAGCCTAATTTAGTTTTATTATGCTATATTTTATAACCTTTTCTATATCTAATTTATTTTATAAATGTTTAAATTTAATATTAATTATATAAACAAGGTAAAGTATAGCGTTAAAACGCTAGTCTAAAAAAATATAAACTATAAAAAGTTATTTCCCTAGATATAGTTTTAATATTAATAGAGTTATTAAACTTTTAAAAACTAGTTTTTTTTTAATTAGTCTTTTTTTTGTCACTCCTAAGTAGGAGTATAAAAGGCTTATTTATTTTTTTATATTTTATTTTTATCGCGTTTTACCCCGCCTATTAATATTATAAACTAATAATATTATTATAGACTTATTACGTAATTTAGAGTAATATTTTTTTATTTAATTTTATATAAGCCTCTATATTACCTGTTAAACTTTTTACTAAAATAATAATACTATAAAAGCCTACTAAAGTAAATTACGTATATACCCGGCTTATTTAACAGCCTTATAGGATAAAAGAAGCTATACCTACTATTATTAATACCTATACTGCCTATAATACCTATCGCCTAGTTAGTAATACTTACTAGATAAGAATAAAAGTATATATTTACTTAATTCTACGCGTACTAGTAGGCTGCTCTAAAGTTTATAATACTTAGGTCTTTTTTTTTTTTTTAGATTTTATAAGTATACTAATAAATCTATTTTATTTTATTAGCGTAAGTCTAGAATTACAATTATTTTAAATTTCTTAAGTTTACCTTTAGCTTTTTTAATAACGCTAGGTCTTTTAGCCCTTTTTTATTAAATACCTACTTCTATACAACCTTTATCCTATTAGTTTAAAATTTATTTATATAAAATAGCGTGCTAAAAAGATTTATAAAATAAAAAAAATAATATACTTAAAAAAACTATTTTTTACTAAAAATTCGCGTACGCGCAGGTTAGTATAGGACTTATTAATAAGTAGTATATAGATAGATAGTTTTAATTAATCTTAAATTTTATACTAGCTTAAAGTATCGCTACTACTAAAAGCAGTTAGTATAATAGGCGGTAAAGTAGTAACTTATCTAAAATTAGTATAGTAATAGAACGTTTTAAAAATAAAAAAAACTTATAAAAATATAATATAGTAAAGTGCTTTAAATAAGTAATAATATAGTATAGAGTATAGAACAAATAACTAAATTTACTTAAAAGCTAAATATTTAGTTATATAGGCTCTAATTAACCGCCTAATAACTTTATTAGTTCTAAAGTTTATACGCTTAGTAACTCCTAGATTAACTAATTACCTTATATATAATTATAAGTAGTAATTACTAATACCCTTAAAAATAATTATAAATAGTCGCTAATCTATAAATATAAATTAAAGTATAAGTATATTACTATATTTAGTAGGGTAACTGTAGCTCTTACTAAAAGAATAAAGTATAATTTTTAAAAGTGTAAAATTTATACTACTTATATATAGCCTTATTAGTATTATATAAGCTATTTAGTATTTATTAAGTTTTTATTATTATATTATACCGCGGCTTTATAAAACTTATAAAGTATGTTAATTAACTCTTTTTTTTATATTACCCCCCTGTAATAATAATAATAAAAGATTTTTAGACTTTAAGTATATAGTATTTATAGAAAGGAGAGATAACTATTATAATTACTATTTTAAACGCGCTATATAGTCTATAGTTCTGCCTATAGTTCTATCTAAAATAATAATAACCTATAAATACTCTATTACTATTTTATAGTTATTACCCTACTATTATTATAACTACCGCCTAATAAGTTATCTATTAAGTTATTACTCTACTAGGTATAATATTTAAAAAATTCTATATTTAATAGGCCCTAGTTATAGTACTTTTAATTTTTATTTACTTCTATATTAAGTAAGGACGTAGTATAATATAAAAAAGATAAAGTATAGCGTCGAGACACTAGTCTAAAAAAATTATAAGCTAAAAAAGTTATTTCCCTAGATACAGTTAAAAAATAAATATATATAAAAATTATAAAAAAATATTTTTATTTTAGTTAGTATAGAATTTAAACTTATAGTTATAGTATATAGCTTAATATATAGCTTAGTATATTAGCTAAAGTTTAGTACTTTAGTGTAGGGCTACTATTACTTTAACTTTTTTTTTTTTAGGTTAGGCTACTGTAGTACTAGTAATATTATAATACGCCTATTTTATATTATTATTATTATTATTATTAAAGTTATATAATAGGATTTAAATAGCATTTATGCTTAATAGCGGAGCTTATAGAGTATAGTTAACTAATATTTATAAGTATACTAATAGTAGTAATTGCCCTTAATAAGACTATAATAACTAAGTCTTATATATTTATTTATAAAAGTATATTAGACGATAACCTATATATATAAATAGTAAAAGTAATTACTATAAAATACTTACTATTAAGTATATAAAAATATATTAATAAAATTATTAATACTAAAAAAGCCCTTAATATACTAAAAAGGGGATATTAAAATACTATATACCGTCTACTTATCGGAGATAAAGATAAAAGAGATAAAAGAAATAAGTATATAGTAATAATAGTAGAGGAAAGTATTAAATTATATCTACTAGTATAATACGTCTAGATATAGTACGTTAAAAATAATAATTATAATATTAGTCTAGCTATACTATAAGATAATAAGCTGTAATAGCTTATATTAAGATTAAAAAAAATAATAGTAAAATAAAAAATAAATTTTATATTTAAGATAATAGATAGCGTATAGTTATAGAAGATACTTAATATAGTAGTAATTACTAAATTATATTAAATAACCTATTACTATTACTATTATTAGCGGCGGCAGCGGCGATAGTAGGTAGTAAAGTATAAAATAGGTATAGTAGCTACTACGTATTAAAAAAAATAAAAATAGATAAGTATATATTTAAGTTACGTAAGCGTATACACCTAAATATTAGTAGGTATTTATATATTAATAAAAGTAAAGGATTCGGAGGACTGTTTATAAATAAGTAAATAGTAGTTCTTTAATACTATCTATATTACCTAAAAAAAGATTAACTTAATAGTTAGATATAAGATAATAATTATTATTTACGGCACGCAAAGCCGTGAAGACGCTACTAGAACGTAGTATATACTAGATTAATATAGTTTTTATAGATAAATATAAAGAAATAACAGAAATAGTATTATAAGAGTAAAAAATATTTAATATTAAATAGTATATAGGACGACTAATCTTATATAATTTTTAGATTTAACTAGAGTAGTTAAACGGGTTAGGGTTAGGTTAAAATTAGAGTAGTATACCTAACTACGAATTACTAAATAAATTACGTAATATATAATATATAAATTTAAAACCTTAATATACTAAAAAAAAATACGACATTTATATATAATAATATGTTTAAATTTATAGGCTATATATTACGTAATTTATTTAGTAATCCGTAGTTAAGTATACTAACCTAATTTTAATTTAACTTTAATCCGTGTAACTAGTGTAGAAATAACCTATAATATAACTAAAGAATTACCTTTAAATAGTATATATAATCTATTATTAAGAATACGAATATATATATAGTTAAATATTTTTATAAACTTAAAGTCTCTATTATTTTCTTTAGAATATAGTAGTTTTTTATAATATAAAAAAAAAAAGGTTACTCTACTTAATAGAAAACTAAAATATAGACTATTAATACCCGTGCATATAGCAAAAGCACACACATCCTCATGCTGTTACTTTACTTTTAGGCTAGCCTACATCCTTTTTGACTTACTTTTAACAATTATTAATAATAATAGACTATTATAGTAAGCCTCTAAAGCTATTTATAGTAGTTTTAATATTTTAAAATAAGTTTAAATAGAAAATAAAAATTTAGTAAGTATATTATAAAAATTAGTTTAAGTCTTCTAAGAAACTTTTTCTACTAAAATAAAAATATATATATAAAATATTATATAGAGTACTTCTAAATAATTAAATATTATTAAATATACTAGGACTCTACCTATAAATAATAATATAATAAAAATATATAATTAAATATAAATATATTAAAAATATTATAATTCTTTAAAAGAAAAGCTAAAAGTAATACCTAGATATAAAAAGTAGCTAGAGGTATATATATTATTGTTTTTTAGTTACGTTTACTACTTTAGTAAAGCGCCAATATCTATTTAATAAATACTCTTTTAAGTAATTTATAATTAGAATAACTAAAATATAAAAAATAAAAACTAGTATTAGTAACTGTAGTAATATTATAATAATATTATTTATTTTATTTAAATATTTTAAAATGGATTATATATCTATTAAAATATAAAAATTATAATATATTAAAATCTAAAAAATAAAAATATTAAATAATATACTAAGATTATATATACACTAGTTAGTTATAATTAAATTTATAATTTTACTAAAATATAATATAACTATAATATTATTTAAAATAATATTTTTTTACTTTTAATAGAGCTCTAAATTAATATTTAATTTTATTTTTTACTATAAGATAATCTAGCTATAATATTAGTTTATAAAATATAGTAAAAATAGTTTATATATTTAGCTCAGTCGGAGTCGCGACGTTAAGATTAATTTAGACGAGTATAGTATCCGTTAAAAAAAGAGTATAAATTAAAGCTATATATTATAAATAGATATAGGTATAAGACGTAAAGTTCTAATATATATTTTTAATTTTTAAAAAATATTTTTAAAAATATGTTCGCGGGTATTTTTTTTATCTAATAAATATTTAACTGTAATATTATTAACTATAAGGTAGAGGAGAGATATATAAGTAGTACTCTATATATCTCTTTTTTAAAGGAGAATATTATGTGTATACTAGACTTTTTTAATTTAATATTTTTTTAGGGGGGCGTGCTAAGTGCGCTAGTATATATACTAGTATAATACTATACTTTTTTTAATTTAATGTTACTTAACTTTGTTAAAATATTAAGTATAAAGATATATATATACTTCTTTTTTTAAAAACTTCTTTCAGTCGTCCTAAGGCACTATACCTACACTATTTATTTAATTAGTATATAAATATATATAAATCTTTAGTTCTTAGTTAAAGATATATAATAGTATATAAATATAAGTTTTTAAAAATAATATATAGTTAATATATATTATAAACTTTTAGTATTTTTTAAAAAATATATTAATTTAGTACTAATAAAAAAAACTTTAACTTACTTACTAGAAAAAAAAATTATAAAGCTAATAGGTTTACTTACTATATATTATTAAAAAACTAGTAAGATATTTAAAAAAAAGATTAAAAATTTTAATTAAAAATTTTAAAGTATTATCTAAAACGATTTATAAACTTTAAAAATAAGTATTTCCCCGAATAGTATTATAGTTAAAGTATATCTTTTTTAAAATATTTATCTTAAATATATGGGAGTATAGGAGTAATAACTTTTTATATTTTTTAAGTATAGAAAAATATTATTTTTAGAAATAAAATACTATTACTATAATAACCTAAAAAGGATTATTAGAATACTAGATTTAGAAAACGTATAAGACGTTAATAAATAAATTACTAAAATAATTAATTTAGTCTTAATATTTTTTTTAAAAGTTATAAATTTTTTTACGTAATCCCTATTATTTTATACTATTAATAATTTATTTTTAGAAGGTTTAAGGGATATAGATAATTTATTTATTAAAAAAAAATTCTTTTTTAAAATTAATAATCTAAAATTATAATACTGTATTAAATACTAAGAAAAAAATAGATAATTACGAATAAATATTATAAAATATTATAATTTAAAAAGACTATACTCTAGATCTAAAATAATATAATATAATTATAGTATAGTAATCTATACTAAAAAGACTAGTAAAATAGATAAATAATTAGAATCTACTATTCTAATATATTACCTTTATTAATTTAGCGTAAAAAGGATAGAGAGATAATTAAAAAAAATCTAATATATTAAAATATATTTAGTATATAATAGAAATATAAAAACGGTAGTACGTATAGTAGAGTTATAGTAGTTAAAATACTAAAATTTTAAAATCTAGAAATATATAAACTATAGTATAATATTAATATACTATTTATAAAAATTTAATTATCTATAAGCTAATTAAATTAGGTATAGTTATTTATAATAATTTTAGTCGTAATTATCTACTACTCTATAAACTATTTATATTAAAAAATAATAGTAATAAGTACTAAATAAACTTAGTATTTACTAATTATATATATTACGTTTAGTACTTTTAGGTATTTTATAATATAGATATAACTTCTACTATTTTATTAAATATTTTATACCTATACTATAGCTTAAAAATTATATTCTCTAAGTCTATCTTTTCTTTTACTATACTTATTAGTAATTCTAACCGTAATAAATATACTATAAACATTTTATTTTTAGTTAAATATTCTTTAAAAACTTTTTTTTATTATTAATAATTTTTGTCTTTATAACTATAATATAACTAGTATACTTAAAATAGATTATTAATATAATTTTTTATAGTATTTTAATAGTATAAAAAGCTATAGTTTAAATAATAATATAAAAAATAGAATAATATTTTAAATAAAGAGTAATACTATTAAAAAAATAATAGTACTATAATAATAACGAAAATTAGTAAATATATTTAATTTAGTAGTATAACTATATTTTTATAGTATAAAAATATAGTATAAGACTTCTTATTAAAAAAAATAGCGCTAGTAATTTAAGATAGTAAAGAATATATAGTAAGGAGGCCTATTTCGTCCCTTTTAATATAATATCTAGAGTCTAAAACCTATTCTCTTTAGGTAATAATAATATACATACGCGAGGTAACCATACTAGTATAAATTAATATATTTAATAAAATAGTAATAAGGTTATTATCTAAAGATATAAACTATAGTAAAAAACATTTTTATAAAAGATAAAAATATTTTAAATTATATACCCTAACTATATTTATAGATTACAGTGGGGCGAACTAAAAAAAGCGTACAAAAAGAAATACCTTTTTTTCCCTAAAACACCTCGGCGACAATCCTTGGGTTCCTATTTTTGAAGTAACTCGGGATGGTTTTAACAGTGACAACCCCCGCAGGCTATTCTCCCTTTGGAAGGGCGTCGACGCAGATTTTAAAAGTCTTATTTGTGCCATGACGAACTTTGATCCCGAGAAGAGAATTATGGCACGTGAGGCACTGGCACATAAGTGGTTTGAGGGCGTTTGAGATGGCCAGATAGGTGCGGTGCAGGGAAGAGGCCTTTGTACGGAGCCAAAGCACAAACAGCGAAGGATGAGAAGGAGTCGCCTGTGGTATCTGCCTTTTCTGTCTTGCCGTTTTCTCTCTCTTTGTCCTTGCGGCTGGCCCGAATTCTTGACGCGGAGGACAAGAATACGGCCCTATCGAGTCGGGTACTTTTGGGATCCCCGTCACGATTCACTATAGAGATGCCATTTACAAGCCATTAAAGTTTTAGGTTTGCAAAAATTTTAGTCCAAAGAGGAAGCTAATTACCCTCGCGCAGGACCACTCTTTCTTTAATCTCTCCACTAGCTCGGTATATGCGTGTCATAACTAGTTAATTTGGTAGACTGCCCTTCTATATGACAGCACGAAGTTGGGACTTTCGGAGTTCTAAGTACAGGGGCAGCACGTCGGTGGGCTTGCTCAGAAATATCTTCTATTGGGCGACTGATACCATGGAGTGGCCTATAATAGTGTTATGTGGACTACCTGAGCGCTGCGAGCCTAAGAGATGTTGTAAGCAGTCGTCGACATAGTCGCACAGCTGTAGTTCTAGAGATGGTTAGAAAGAAGTAGAGCGAAAGTTTAGAAAATATCGGAGTTGTACCTAACAGCAGTCCTGACTCAAAGTGAGTGAGCTGGAAGTAAAATTGACGTTTCACACAGGTAACAAGGTGAGAGAAAGCTGTAAGTACGGCATTAGCTTACCTCTTCTCGCATTTTTCCACCTGGAGAGGGTAGCTCCATGAAAATACTTGCTCGCTGCGTGCTAGAATGAGGATTTTCGGCAAGGTGGTCGCCTGGAAAGCTGTCGTAAGCCAATTAGGATGTGTGGGGTCGCGGGTGCCAATGTCAAGAACTCGGTCTATTGAGGTTGCCCAACAACGATGTGTAGATGTTGTCGGATTCCCGACGGTGGCCAGAGGGTATCTATAGCGATCCGACTCCCACGCTAGGTGAAAGTCAGATCATCGCCAATTCTAATTTCAAAATGCCACGCCAGTAGGATCGCCCAGAGATATCCAAACGCCTGTCGAAAAGTACGCCGCACATAGTTCCCAAGAGTCTAGTTCAGTTTATCAGTTGTCGCCCGCCGTACCGATCTCCGAGTACTCGAGCCAGTGGCCGTTCACGGCCTTCTTCCACGTACGGATCGCAGCGTCGTCTCCCGTGGAAACAAGAAGGTCGCCTATATGCGTTAGTCTTATTGTGCTTGAAGGCTGGCCTGTGACGGGCCTGTGACTTACCCATTTGCGAAAATGCTACTCGCCAGACTGCACCTTGATGGCTGTTGAGCTCGTCGACGAGCTTTACCACCTGTGAGATGCGGCCAGGGCCTTGCTCGTGATCTTGAACTGGATCGGGGCCCTTCGAAGCTCCAGCTAGGCCCGCTCCAATACCAGAAGGTGCCCGCGATTGGCTCATCGATGGAGAGGAGACCGAATCGGCCTCTTCTGGGGTCGATGATGCTCCCATGCTGGTGGACGTTCTATCGGAGCGAGGTGTAGACAGCTCGTAGATACGTATAGCTCCATCTTTGCTTGCTGTTGCGAGCACATCGTAGCCTCTCATAGAGCCGTTGGCCCACGCCACATCTCGAATGATCTGTCGAGCGCCTTCGAGCTCCGCGACTTTGAAGAAACGTTTCGTCTTGTCTGTTCTGAAGACGAGGACCTTGTTCATCGCTGCGACTGCTAGGCCGAGGGACTTGCGATCCAGACCGGCCATGATGGCGGTCCAGCATGGGAGCTTCTCCTTGTGGAATGCCACTTTGAAGCCCACCTCTTCCTGGCGCTCTGGTGGGTTGTTTCCACACACCCAGGTCTCGGCTATGCTGGTCCATTCGTTGAGATTGCTCTGATCAGTAGGCTCATACACGAGGAGCAAACCGTCGCGGGTGATCAGGGCTAGCCAAGTCTCCTGCATGATATTCTTGAAATCCAACGACATGAACGGCGCGTAAGTTGGAGATGCGAGGTTGGTGATGAGTTTGAAGCGATTGCCCGACATGGGTACTTCGGTCGCATCCTCTTGCCAGAGCTTGCAGCGGCCGTCTTCGCCAATGCTACCGATGACCTCGCCCATGAACGGGCCGTTCCATTTGACCTAAAGACTGTCAGTAGTGCACGGTGGCCGGAATCTGTAGGCTTGTGCTCCTGTATTACCTATCCCGGGGTAACACAATAGCCTCAGGGGTCCTCCGGGGTGTCCGATAAGGTGTGGCAAAACGGCTGTGCAGATACCGGCTTGCCAGAAAGGGCTCGGTTGGAGATACGGTGCCACTCACATCAACAATCTCTGCGTCATGCGCCTTCCAGCTCTCCACGAGCGACCAGGACTCTTCCTTCTTGTCCCAAACTTTGAGGCGGTGGTCCGAGCTAGCCGTCACCATGCGCGTGCCGAAGTAGTTGAAATCCACGGCCAGCACGAGGTCCTGATGGCCGTGATTGAACGTCTGGAAGCTGGATGCCATCTTGGAATACGCGTTCCTGGCACCCCAGAATGCAGCCTCGAGATGGCTCTGCACGTGTGCGCCAATGGCGGACGCGCTTCCGTCAGCAGAGGGCTCTTGGAGTAGCGGCAGCACTAGGTCGGCTTCTGCTACAGCATCATCGCGGGTGACGATGTTGAGATGGGAATGGCCGCGATGATGGGACCGTGCCTCGGGGTGGAGTGGGCCCTCGCCAGGCGACGAGCTGCTGTCTGATGCTGCGCACGACGGCAAGCGCGACGGCGTCAGGTTCGACAGAAAAGCCGGGCGATGCAGTTTGCGAGTGACTGCGTCCAGAGAGAGCTGAATAGGATCGTGCTCCGTGGTTCTGTCCATGGCGTGCTCGAAGCGGGCGCGGCGACGGCTCGTTTCGGGTTTAGGTGGAGCTTACGTGGAGACAAGCAAAGGTGGCTTCAACAACACCACGAGCCCGCCGAGGCGTTGCAAACGGTTGGAATTGCGCAATCTCACGCTCCTTCCCGCTTTCTTTCCTGTGTATACTGTGTCCTGCGGCTACGCGGTTCCCGTCGGCATGTCGACTACCCTCAGCGCGACGGAAGCTTATTCGCTGCTCTCTCTGTCCTTGGCGGCCGTAGGCGTGCTGTCGAACACCTTCACTGGCGAAGGCGAGCCGCTGATCGCCTCAATTGCTTTCAGCTGTCTGGCGTTCGCCTCCTGCTATGCACTCATACGATGGCTTGGGAATGCCTTTATACGGCGGGGCTTCAAGGGCAAGGATCTGTGCAAACTTAAACAGACCGACATGTACGCCCAACCGCCGCCTCCCGACCATCGACGCAGCTCACATGACGTAGCCCAGAGACCATGGGCGCCGTGTGTGCCATGGTGTATCTCTTCACCATTATAACATTCATTCCGTGGCCGTTCTACAAGGACATTGTCGTTGCCACGTCAGGTGGCGGTAATCGCGATGTCATTCAAGAGCTAGAGGAGGTCGAGACGGGAAGGCTACTCCACCGATTCCCTCACAACAAGGTACGGCTTCCCCGTGCCTGACCAAGCGCCCGCTGACCCTTTTCTAGCTCGCGTCGTACCTGTCTGCTATCCTGTCGCTGCAGGCCATCGTGCTCCTGGGCATTGGCGACGATCTGTTCGACATCCGATGGCGACACAAGGTCTTCATCCCAGCTGTTGCAGCTATTCCCCTGCTCATCGTCTACTTTGTGGATTTCGGAGTCACCCAGATGGTGGTCCCGATACCGCTGAGACCGTATCTTGGAGAGCTGTTTGATCTTGGTGCGTGACGGTCCAAGGTCCGTGGGCCGGTGCTAACAGCTGCAGGCTGGTTGTACTACGCATACATGGCCCTGCTTTCCATCTTTTCTTCCAACAGCATCAACATCCTTGCTGGGATCAACGGCATCGAGGTCGCCCAGTCACTGGTCATTGCAGTGCTGATTGTGGTCAACGACGCGCTGTACCTGTCGCCGTTCACTGCGTATCCGCACCCTGCCACAGACTCGCACTTGTTCTCCCTCTATCTCTTGTTGCCATTCATTGGCGTGTCACTTGCACTTCTGAAGCACAACTGGTTTCCGGCCAAAGTGTTTGTTGGAGACACTTACTGCTACTTTGCGGGAATGGTCTTTGCCGTCGACGGCATTCTGGGCCATTTCAGCAAGACTTTGATCCTGTTATTGTTACCGCAAGCGTTCAACTTCGTCTACTCAGCTCCGCAGTTGTTCCATATCGTGCCGTGCCCCCGACATCGGCTTCCGCACTTGAATGCACGGACCGGGCTTCTCGAATGCTCGCGCGTCGAGTTCAAGAAGCCTCCTGTCCGTCCGGTAGCGGAGAGTCTGAAACTACTGCACCGACTTCGGCTGCTCGATGTCGAAACAGACGAGCACGGGCAGGTGGTGTCGTCGTCCAATTTCACCATTATCAACTTGTGGTTGGTGTGGTTTGGGCCGATGCGGGAGGACCGCCTTGCATTGGGTATATTGGCGTTTCAGACTGCGGTCGGGATCCTCGGACTTTTCGTACGACACCGCATGGCACTGCTTGTATTCACGGCAGACAACTGGTAGCAAGGCTAGAAGTACAGGTCGGGCATCCGTCGGCAAGTGTAAGATGGCGACGAAACGGGTACAAACCCTGCAGGCTCGGACCGCTGGCGGGACCGGTCGGTCCAGGGAATGTGCCAATCGGAGGCTTGCGTTTTTCTGCTGACAGCCGCCCGAGGCACGGCGGAAACTTTGGGCTGCTCGCGTGTAAACGCGGGGCATGGTGGGGCAAATGGCAGCGAAAGAGAGCGGCGCGGAGCGTCATCACCGGTTCGACCGCACATGTGCCGAGCATCACGATGGGCTGCAGCTGCAGGGCGAATGAGAACGTAGCCGCAATCGCAGCAGCAGGCAGGCCTGCATGGGATGGACACGGACTCCGCCACAGCAGCGTGGTGGCTCGCGTGGTTAGCCGAGCAAGGCCGCCGTCGAATACGTCGGCCGTGGCATGCGCTCCGAAAATCGGCATCGTTCTTTCAGTTGCTATTTGAGTGCCACAGCTCCCCTCGGTCGACGAACCTGCTTCCGGCGCGGACACCGTTTCTCTCATCTCCCTTCTCCTTCTAATTTCTACACCTTGCGAGGCCTCGCCGTAATCGTAGCACAGAGAGCGGCTTCCAACATGCCGTCTGCGGTGAAACCACCACGGACCCTGTACGACAAGGTCTTGGAGGACCACATCGTCGACGAGAAGGACGATGGCACAATTCTGCTTTACATTGGTACGCTCACTGCTGTGCTTGGTTCTCGTGCTCGCTAACATTTCGCAGACAGGCATCTGGTGCATGAAGTCACGTCGCCAGTAAGCACCTGTGAAGGTGGAATTTGACGCGACAAACACTGACAGCGCGCAGCAAGCATTCGAAGGCCTCCGAAATGCAGGCCGCAAAGTGCGCAGGCCAGACTGCACGCTTGCCACCGTAGACCACGTACGTTGTCTCCAGCAGCTCCTTCCTACTCTGCTGACATGCGCAGAACATCCCCACAGTCTCGCGGAAAAACCTCACCACCACCGAAGAGTTCATCGAGGAAATCGACTCACGGACGCAATGCATGACCCTCGAGGAGAATGTCAAAGCATTCGATCTCACATACTTTGGCCTGGACGACAAGCGCCAGGGCATTGTACACATCATCGGTCCCGAACAGGGCTTCACGCTGCCTGGTACCACGGTCGTCTGCGGCGACAGCCACACATCCACTCATGGCGCGTTCGGCGCCATTGCCCAAGGTATCGGCACAAGTGAGGTTGAGCACGTCCTGGCCACTCAAACGCTCATCACACGGCGGAGTAAGAATATGAAGGTGCAGGTCGACGGAGAGCTGGCGCCCGGTGTCAGCAGCAAGGATATCATCCTGCACATTATCGGAGTCATTGGAACGGCCGGAGGCACCGGATGCACTATTGAGTTCTGCGGATCCGCGATTCGCGGTCTCAGCATGGAGGCACGTATGTCGATATGCAACATGTCAATCGAGGCTGGTGCACGTGCGGGCATGATTGCGCCGGATCAGACCACCATCGACTATTTGAAGGGGCGCCCGCTCGCACCAAAGGTTGACAGCCCAGAGTGGAGGAGGGCCGTCAACTACTGGCTGACACTGAAGTCGGACCCAGACGCAAAGTGGGACCACGAGATCTACATCGACTGCAAGGATATCGCACCTACCGTCTCATGGGGCACTTCTCCGCAAGATGTTGTTCCCATCACCGGCAAGGTACCCAGCCCAGACGACTTCCAGGACGACGTCAAGAAGAACGCTTGCAAGCGGGCGCTTGACTACATGGGTCTGAAAGCTGGGACTCCCATGCAAGAGATCCCTCTGGACAAAGTCTTCATCGGTTCGTGCACAAACGCCCGTATCGAGGATCTTCGAGCGGCGGCACGTGTCGTGGAAGGAAAGAAGGTTGCATCGAACATCAAGCACGCCATGATTGTCCCCGGATCCGGTCTCGTCAAGAAACAGGCGGAAGCCGAGGGCCTCGACAAGATCTTCATCGACGCCGGTTTCGATTGGAGAGAAGCAGGCTGCTCAATGTGCCTCGGCATGAACCCCGATATTCTCTCTCCGGGTGAGCGTTGTGCT
Source organism: Pleoardoris graminearum (assembly GCA_030770415.1). Lineage (NCBI taxonomy): Eukaryota > Fungi > Ascomycota > Dothideomycetes > Pleosporales > Didymosphaeriaceae > Pleoardoris > Pleoardoris graminearum. The sequence goes on from JASEKS010000148.1 coordinate 127,095, forward strand.
TCGACATCGAACCGAAACTTTGAGGGACGGCAAGGAGCCGGCGGGCGCACACATTTAATGTCGCCTGTTATGGCAGCTGCCGCCGCCATCGTGGGCAACCTCGCCGACGTACGCAAACTCGCACCACGATCCATGTCTGCCGCAAAGGCCTCCCCAAAGGTAGAAGTCCAGGGTGACGCGCACATGGAAGACCCAACCTCGGATGAAGACCGGGACCACATCATGGATGCCCCCGTCGACGCGCCGTACCACCCCTCCTCCGCATCCTCTCAGGGCGCGTCAGCAGGGATGCCCAAGTTTGAGACGCTCCGCGGATACGCCGCACCCATGGACATCGCCAACATCGACACCGACGCCATCATCCCCAAGCAGTTCCTCAAGACCATCAAGCGGTCTGGCCTCGGCTCCGCGCTCTTCCACGCCTGGCGCTACGAGCCGGGCACCGACACGGAAAAGAAAGACTTCGTCCTCAACCAGGAGCCCTTCCGCCAGGCCAGGATCCTCGTCTGCACCGGGTCCAACTTCGGCTGCGGCTCCAGCCGCGAGCACGCGCCCTGGGCCCTCCTCGACTTCGGCATAAAGTGCATCATCGCGCCCTCGTTCGGCGACATCTTCTTCAACAACACGTTCAAGAACGGCATGCTGCCCATCCGCATCGCGGACCAGGCCGTGCTCGAGAACATCGCGACCGTCGCCAAGTCCGGCAAGGAGCTCGAAGTCGATTTGCCGAACCAGGTCATCCGTGATGCGGACGGCAACGAGCTGGCGAAGTTCGACGTCGAGGAGTTCCGGAAGCACTGCTTGATTAACGGGCTGGATGACATTGGTCTGACGATGGGCAGCGTCGAGGCGATCGAGAGGCACGAGGCGAAACGGTCGCGGGAGTGGCCGTGGCTGGATGGCAGCGGGTATCTGGCGAGGCATCGCAAGGGGCCTGTGAAGGTGGAGGCGGCGGCCGTGCCGAAGACGAATAGGGGGGAGGTCGTGGGCGAGCCGTTGGAGTGGTAGGTCAGCCGCGCAGAGTGGGCGCTTGGATGCGGAAAAGGGTAGCGTTATGGTGCGAATGCGTTGTTGGCTTTGGGATTGGAACAGGTACATGTGGACGGTATGTCCATGTTTGATCAGGGCTCTGGTACGGACGTCGAGATGGCCCATGATTGCGCCTTTACGTTTAATGCTTGTTTCCTCTTGATGGTAGAGCTCAGTGCCATGCTCATGGTGCTTTGTGCCAATGCTGTGGGAGTGATCCTATGGCTGTACACGCCCCGAGGCTGACGGTCTGTCCGTCAAGCGGTGATAGGAATGGTTCCATTTGATACCCGTACAGGGCTCCCAATGCCGTGGTATAGTACTACGCAAGATCGCATGCAAACTCCCCAACTCCATCCCTATGCCCGCCTATATAATCCCAGTTTCCAAATCTGCGCACCAAAAAAAAAAAAAAATCTCTACTCGTACAGACCCCAGCCGCTACCTCGCCTGCCCCTGCAGCCCGGGCCCCTCCTTCGTCCACCCATTCCTTCGCATCCCCTCCTCGATGCGTCCCCAGATCCTCTCGACGAGCTCGCGGTCCCGCCACCGCCCCTTCTCGCTCCCCGTCCACTTATCCACCTGCACGCTCGTAATCCCCCTACCCCACGCCTTGACATTCTCGGGCACATCCTCGCCGCCGTACCCGACGTAGAAGCCCGGGTAGTGGCTAAACAGCTCGATCGGGTTCGGGTACTTGTACGACTTGAACTGCCAGGCTTGGCCGGTCGTGAAGACAGCCACGACGCGCGCCCAGTAGCTAGGCTTGAACATGGAGGTGCCGTCGACGAGGATGAAGCGGAAGGGCGTGCGGGCATCGATCGAGGGGAGCGTGCGCGTCATTTGCAGCAGGTTGGAGGATGCGTTGGAGGACGCGTCGAGGGCGGAGGGCGGGATGAAGACGCCGGATTCGAGGAAGGATTTTACATTGGACATGCGGAGGAGGGAGGAGGCGGAGGGGGAGAGCAGGATGATGGGCTGCTCGATGCGGCGGGTGGGCTTCTTCATGTTGGTGGGGAGGGAGGCCGGGATGGAGGCTGGCTTTTGCGCGGCGTGCTGCGAGCGGAGGAAGGCGGTGGCGACCTTGCGGTAGGCGGAGAAGTCCTGGGGGTCATGTTAGCTAGCTGGATGAAGGGGCCGGCGGGGCGTATGTACAATGGGCTTGGTGCCGCGCAGCGCCGTGTTGCGGTCGCCCATGCGCCGCTCGCCGTCGTAGATCTGCAGCAGCCGCGCGTCCACCATCTTCTGGCCTCCGGGCGCCGTCGCGCCCTGCTGCACGGGGACGCCCTTCCCGCCTGCGATGGCCGCCGCGTCCCCGGCCGCCGCGCTGGCGCCCGCGCTCTCCAGCGGCTTGATGTTCTCGCAAGTGTCCACCTCGCCGCTCAGCCAGCTGAACAGCTCGAGCTTCTGCGCGAAGTTCAGATTGACGACGCTGCCGCCTGCGCCGCTCGGCAGATCTTCGTTGAGGCCGCGTACCGCCGCAACATATTCGGCGATGGAGGCGTCCTTGTTCAGCCAGGCAAAGTAGATGCTGCGCAGGTCAATGGGCTTGTCGTCGGGCGCATAGCGCGTGGGTGCGCTGAGGTCGAAGGTGCGGTGGTGCGCGCCGTGCAGGGTGGGTTCGTTGAAGGATATGTGGGTTGCTTGCGACAGTTCGGCGACGGTATCTGAGGGCGCCGAAGGGGTGGGTGTAGACACGAGGATAGGCGGGTGGTTGGAGGTGATGCTCAGGCGCAGATTGAAGAGCGGATCGTCCAGCTCGGCGGGGGTAGGGGTCGCCATGGTGTTGGGAGGGCCGCGGGAGATGTCAACGCGAGGCCAAGTTGCGGAGCTGGTCAATGTTGGACCTTAGCTCTAAGTACCGTGCTTTTTCGGCGATGATCGCGCCAAGCGCACGTGCGGTCGCGTTTCTTTGGTGGCAGGCGTCCACGTCAGTCGATGCATCTTGCCTCCTAGTCCGAACGAAGCGTTGTATAGTTCGTCTATAAAAGCATGAATCTTGAATAGCGTTGTTTGTCGCACATGGGTGGCTTCGTTAGCATTAACCAGCGTTAATGTCGCCAGGCCGTTTCGTACGGAAGTGTTCTCTTGCCGCCTCCCTGGTACGCTTTTTTCTCGCATCGTTATCAACCTATCGCTCTTGAAGTGTCAAGTTGCTTAAGATTGGAAGTACAACGTCTTGCTTTTATCGGAATGGGCCTGGCCCACATAAGACCTTGGAGGCAACACATCCAGCAATGATTTGCACGAGGATTGGGTTCGAACCTTTCCTTTGCAACACGCCTTTGGCGTTATCTAATATTACAATCTTGTGGTATCTTTACAATCACACTATTCCCATGTTGTTTCACGGCCCATATTCCTGCTTCCTTCATCTCAAAATGCATCTGCGTCAGTCTACATTCCTCAGGTTTTTCCTTCGTTACAATGTCAGCCACACACATTCCGTCCATCCACCTTGGATTTCTAGTCTCAATAAAGTGACTGCACAGTCGCTCCTCCATATCATTCTCCATAGACTTCATTTTTGCAGCGACAAGAGATGCCACTCTTCCGCCGTCAGGCTCAGCCGAAAGAAGCGATGATCACAGCACAATTCCCCAACCCAAAAACGGGTCATCTCTCCCCCAGCAACGTCTCAATCTCCAACCATCATACACCATCCACTCTGCAAGAAGCACTTTCCTTTTCTTCTACACCACCCCCTCCGCCGCCTCATCTTACCCATAGCAAAGCTAGCCCCATCAGCTCCTTGACGTCCAGACACCAGCTCGAACGCTCCCAATCTTCCGAGTACTTTCTTGAGATAAAAAAGAATCCCGCCACAAATGCGCCAATGAGTCGAAAGTCAGCCTGGGGGAAGACTATCCGCACCGAAAAGCCGGGCGAGGATGCTTTCGAAAGCGATGCCTTCGCCATACAGATGCCCACTACTCGCGAACCAATTATGGAAACGCCGCGGGAGTCGTCTGTCTTCCGGGCTAAGATCCCATCACCCAGCAAAGCACAGGTCGATGCATATCAGACGTACAAGCAGAAGGCCCAGCAGGTTCGCGCACGCAACAACAGCGAGGGCGTACGAGTGCCATCCAAGATTGTCTCCTACGACTACGCATACGCCAATAAGAACGGACAACCGGCGACCGTACCTCTGAATGTAGGCCTTAGATCGCCAGCTAGCCCAGCGCAATTGTCGCCTGCGGGCTCCTTCCCTACCAGCCCGCCGATTGCGCAGCACGCGTGGGCGACCTCAGCAGCAGCCCAAGCGCCGCGTAAACAGCAGTTTTTTCCCAGTAGTCAGGTTACTGGTCCGCGCTCGATCAGCGAGTCGAGTAACATCTCCATTGCGAAGAAGCCCGTCGGCTTGGGTACCAGCGCCACCTCGACACTGCGTCCGCGCTTCCACCGTGGCGATTCTGTCACAGGTGCCTCAAGTTCGCCGGCCAGCAGTCCGCCCAAGATCAAAGTGCGCCTCGTACCCAGGACTACCGCACCACAGGTTCAAGCCCAGCCCGATCCTCCGCAAAAGGAAAGCTGGTGGTCGCTCTACAACCGTTCGCCGCCATCGTCCTCTTCCGAGCGCTCTCGCTCCTCATCACCCGAGAAGAACATTCCGCGGTTCGCGTACACGACGAGCGCGAGCGAGCAGGTCAAAGCTACAAATGACGCCGTCTTCGGGTACACCACAGACACGATCAACGGCACGGCCGCACCCGCCAAGCAAACGTTCGCCGAGATACTGAAGGACAGAGAAAAGAAGAGGACCGAGCAGAAGCGCACGCTCGCAAGCCGCTGGGCACGGCTGCGTCCCGCTGGCCCTCGAGTCGCGAAGCCCGCGCCTACATCTACCGCCCCTCCTGCTGTTGCAGCCAAGCCAGCGACAGCATACGTCGATCCATTCATACAACATGCAACACCACCACCTAGCATGCCTACGACCTCGCGCCCCGCCACGCGCCCGTCTTCGCCGAAGAAGCTCGCTCGTCCCGCTCCACCGGCGTCCACGCCCAAGGGCAAGTTTGAGACGGGCTTCGCGCAGATAACGTCGTTCTTCAGCCTCATCTTTAAGATCTGCTTTGTATTGTACGCGTTTATTGCGGTGTACTTCGTGCTCGATGCCATTCGAGAGGCTGTACATGCGCTGGGGGCGCCGTTTCGCGCGGCGAAGATTGCAGGAGGGTATGCTTGGGTGGTGGCACTGTGGGTTGGCAAGTGGCTTGCGAAAGGATGGGATAGATGGGGTTTCAAGATCGCGCTGAAAGGAGGATGGAAGAGTCTGGCGAGGAAGTGGTGGTAGGGCTCATGGCCATGTTGAAGCTGCAATGAAGCAGCTGCCATCTGTTGCCGAAAGCGGCATCGCGTCAATTATAAAACAAAATGTGCTCAATTCTTTTGAGTCAATAATAAGAAGTCTTTAGAAATAGTTTGGGGCAATTTGAGCGTAGAATGGAAATATGCAGTTCTGGCCATTTCACATGATGCAGCAATTCACTCACCCGTACCGCTCATATTTGTGCCTTGTTGACCGTTACTGTTACTCGGTAGGCAGCATGGCTGCTTAAATACAGTTGTTCGACGGGCTCTTCTCATTTTCGCTCCCCACAGCGTTCGTAGTACCTATAAACCCAGCCCGCCATTCCCGTCTGTCATTCACTGCGCCTTAAAAACCGCCTTTAGGCAGTATCCGTGCCCTATCCCGTGACTTTTAGCGCCTTGGCCCACTAGCGCGTCCCAGAATCTATATCAGCGGGCCCCAACCTGTCCACCTAATAATCTTTTTTCTCCCACGCTCACTACAACAACCCGCCACTGGCATGGCACCAGGCAAGTACCTTTTTCTTACTTCGACTCCAGCCATAACTAACACATATAGGCTTTCGACCAAACCGTTCCAACCACGGCGGCGCCGCATACCGCACGGGAGGCGGCGTCCGCCGTGGTCGTGGCAGTGGGGTGCTCATACACTAGGTACTCGTAGATGTGAAATGGCAGCGGTTTCTAATCGCGTCCCTACCGGCGGAGCTCACACAGCTCCGTCAGCCGCTCGCATGGCCTCGGATGGCGCCACTCTGCCTGAAGATGAGCCTGTAAGGCGAGCGCGTCGTGCCGGCTCAAGCTGAACATGGAGCCTGTGCCAGCAGGTTGCCATGGGAGGTGCCATCCCGGCTGTAGGGTATCGTCCCGAGAGGAGCATCTGCGACGGGGTGAGGTTGCACACACGTAAGGCCACAGCTGGGCCAACTGGTGGCGCTATTGCGGCATTCAAACAGTAAGTTGTCATTCACTCACTGCCTACTTCTGACTTGGACACTGACGCGCCTTAGAAGAAAAAAAAGGAAATTGAAAACCTGCCAATAGCCCAGGCAGCGCCGGGCAATCACCAACCTCTACATCACCCAGCGCCGACAACAGGTCGGTGATGGTGAGCATCCGCTCACCTGCTCCCACCACCGGCCACCCACCGGCCTCAGAGCCTGATATCGTGAGTACACTTCCCTCTCCTACTCAGCTCCCCTGATAACCGCCTTAGAAAGTCTTCCTGCTCAGCATCGCGCCACTCCCACGCACGCTCTCAAAGTCCTCCAACTCAGTGCCGCCCTCCTCTGTCCCAAAGTCAACAAACCACACCGCGCTCTCCATTTCCAAAGTCACCACAGCGCCACCTTCGCCCACTCTCTCAAAGTCCTTCGACGCGGCGCCAACTTCTCAGTTCCAAAGTCACTACCGCACCGCACCGCCTCGCCAACACCACCGTGGTCTGGGGCGCCGCCTCCTCTGCTCCAGACCACACTTATCACTTAGCTAGCTTCGAATCAAATTAAATTGTATTCTCATTATATTTTTCTTCTTATTGCCTGCCACCGCCTGTGCCTGCCCATTGTCGTGACCGTCCGCCTAGTGTTTTGTGACTAGGCACCTGGGCAGGAGCCCGACGCGCCTAAAGCCCTCGCAAGAGATACTCACGAAATACAGCTCGCTTATCCGCAAGCAGAGTATAGACAGCACTACTACCGTCCCTGATAAGGGCTTACAGCCGTCGCCTTGTGCATCGGTGAGACTGGACTTCGCCCAGAGCCAGCTCTCAGCCACAAGGAGAAGCGCGCGCGCCCGTCTCTCAGACACCAGAGAGATCCTCGTTTACCAGCGGGCCTCCTCCCTCTGCTAGGAACACGCATCTAGCAGTTCCAAGTTATAATCTTTCTCACACCGCGCTCCCTCATCTCGCACAGACGCCAACGCAGACACCCAGCGAAAAATACGTATTCACACCCCTAACCCACTATCCATATATCCCGCCTTCCTACCGAAACCTCCCCCTCAACGGACTCTCCTGCTCAAACCCCTCCCCCTCTCCCTCCTCATCATCCACACCCGCAAGATCCACGCCCGTAACCCCCTCGTCGAACCCTTCCTCCCCACCCACCGCCGGCGTCCCAAAAACCGGACTCGTCGCAATCCGCGGTCGACTCCGAAACACGCGATCGTAGTCCACATCGTCGCTAAACAGGTCCTCCTTGGGCGTCTTCGCGCCCTCGCTTTCCTCCTCCTCAGCGACTGTCAAGTACTCCGACCTCCGCGCGCGCGGCGTCTCAAACTGGTTCACGGGGAACACCTGGCTCTGGCGGGCCTTCTTCTTCTCCTTCGGCGCGAGCGAAACGCGAGACTTGGGTTTGGCGGACAGCGCGGCCATGCTGAGGCGCGTGCGCTCCATGAGGGCGGCGTGGCGGTCTTCGGCCGGGGCGGTGGGCGGTGCAGGGAGCGAGGGCGACGCGGAGATGGGGGGCTCGACGCTTGGGGGGCGGGCCATGGACATGCGGGTGCGCTCCATGAGGGAGAGGCGGGAGGGGGGTTTCTTGGTGGGCGAAGGGGTTGCGTCGCCGATGGTGGAGACGATTTGCGCGGCGAGGGCTTCTTCGGCGCTGACTGGGGGAGGCTCAATGATGGGTGGCTCGGAGGGGAAGTAGGAGCTTGGTGGAGGAGGGGATGATGCTGGGGAAGGTGGTTCGACTGTGGGAGTCTGTTCGCGCGATGCAGAGATGGAAGGAGCGCCGGATGCGTCTTGGGTTGAGCCCAGACGCGGGAGAGGCTCGGTGGGCGATCCGGCGGCCGGAGAGTTGGAAGCCGCGGTACGAAGCGTAGACGGCCGTCCTATCAGGGTCGCTTCGGAATCGACAGGAGTTGCTGCTGAAGGTCGTGCAAGAAGGGTAGGTCGGGTAGACAAAATGTCTTCGGATTTGATTGTCGACTTGGAGGCCCTGGACAGGCTGGCCGCGGGCTTGGTCATGGAGTCGGATCGTGAGTGTAGTATTTGGCGTCGCACAGGCGAGTGTGAAGCACGCCCGCCTCGCCTCAGTGGCGCCATGGTAGATTGATTGTACCTCGCCGAGGCTGCCCGCGATAACTCATCGTCCAGGTCAAGTATGATGTCTTCATACGCCGGGCGTAGCTGCTTCGGTTGCGTAGGCTCGTTCCCAGAGATGTTTGAGCGGAGTTGGAGTTGCAGATGGTCGTCAAACTTGAACTCTTTTGCGGGCGCTGATGCTTTCTTCGGTCGGCTCTCGGCGGCAACGTCCCCTCCTCGCATCTTCTCATGGAACGCCTTCCATTTCTCTAACCTCGTCCTTTGCTCATCAACCCTCAGCTGCAGGCCTTCGAGTAAGCCAACCTCGGGAACGGCGTCCTCAAGCCTGCGACCCTGCTCCACCATCCGCCACACCTTGTTGAACGAGGTGTTTAAGAAGACAGAATCGGCTTGGACATCGTCGCCATGCAACATCACGTCGACCCATCTTTGATCGCCGATCCAGTTATCCTTGAGCTGCCTCTTGATCGCGTCCGCTTCCTTCTGCGGGATCGCCGGCTTGCTAGCTCGTGGTGTATCGACAGTCTTCCGTATCCGTCTGTGGATCTCTTCCGCCTTGGCATCCAGGACGCACCCAAATTCGGCATATCTCGTGCGCTTTTCCTCCTTCCTTCGCAGCACGTTCGTAAGAGCGGCTTTGTGTGCAATGGCAAGGGGCAGCAATGAGGCTTGATCTTCGTGCGAAAGGGAGGTCGAGGTAGCCAGCGTGCGCGCAACTGCAGGTTTGGTGGCATACCGCGGCCGGGATGGCAACACCTTCTTCAGTACAATGGCAGAGAAGGAAGCCAGGATCTCGTAGAACTTGTCGCCCTTGCACTCGTCCAACATTGTCTTCCGGAGCACGGCCTCTCGACCCAGAAGACCATCCCTTTTCAGTGCGTCCAGCGAGCGGTGTAGAGCGATGCGCAAGTTGCGGGATTGGAGCGGCTCGAGGGGTGGGAAGAAGGGCTGGAGCTTCTACAATTCTGTAAGTGTCGTGTAATTTTAGGCTATGCAAACCTCGCACCTGACTTGTCTCGACTGGGTCCCATAGCTCGAACAGGCGGAAGAGAGACCACTCGACTGCGCCGATGCGCTGCTTCTGGTCTGCATTCTTGGCGGAAAAGGTCTGTACGGTGATGTTTGGCCAGTCTTCCCTTCGATCCAGGTCCAACAGGCGCAGATTGGTCACGAAGAGCCGGACGTCTGAGGTCTGCAGCGGGTTGCTCACCGCCGGCCGAGTGTTTGTTTTGAGGGACAAGCTGCGCGCCAGGCCATTCGCCGTGTTTGCAGATACGGTTGACGTTTGCGAGGTAGTGCGCGACATGCTTTGGGTATATAACAGGCCATATGCGCCCTTCAATCGTATGGAACCGTTGCACACATTGGCATACACGCTGCGCTGCGTCGCGGTCAAAACAATGCCAAGGCGCCTACCTGTGCTGGGTCTAGCGCACCCGCTGTCGATGCTGGCCGCACTGTCGGGTAGGACGTCATGGCAATTTGCTTGGTCGACAGCCTTCACGCAGCCTCGTCCTCTGTTACTTCCCAGACACGTTTCCTGCACGCGCCTGTACTCTCACATCCTCTCTCTGCCCAGCTTTTGCCTTCGCACACCTCCCGCAAGAGCCATGACGACGCATAGCAACGACACAGCCAACGGCGCCACGGATGGCAGGCCCAGCGCCACGGACGGCAGGCCCAGCACCGCCGACGAGAGCACACAGACCAACGGTTTCTCCGAGCCCCACGCCGGTCAATTGAGCAAGAAGGACGTCGAAGGGAGCCTCTGGTCGGTAGCCAAGGGTATGTTGTGAGCTGGGAGCGCGGTCCGTATGCGACACCATCTTTCTGTCCTTCCATTCCTTGCCAGGCATGCAGTCTGAGGACGCAGCATCAAACAACATGTGTCTAGGATGGCCTGAGCCACCATGGGTCCCCAGTCTTCTGACATTGCATGATTTACTGACACCGTTAGTGCTATCCGAAGAGGACCTACACTACGAAGAATCCACCAATTCACCCATCCCCTTCCTCCACCTCCTCACGCGTCTAAAGACTACCAAGCGCGCAGGATGGCGTCGCTTTGGCATCGAAGACGCCGAATCCATCATGGACCACATGGGCCGCATGTCCACCATTATCATGATGATGCCTGCGTCCCTCACCGACAGGATCAACATGCCCAAGTGTGTCCGCATGGCGCTGATCCACGACATGGCCGAGTCGCTTGTCGGAGACATCACACCCGTCGACGGTGTCTCCAAGTCCGAGAAGAGCAGGCGCGAATCGGAGACGATGGACTACATCTGCCACAGGCTGCTGGGCAAGTACAATGGCGGGCTCAATGGCAAGGACATACGCGCTCTCTGGCAAGAGTACGAGGATAGCGAGACGCTAGACAGCATCTTCGTGCACGACGTGGACAAGGTAGAACTCATTTTGCAGATGAACGAGTACGAGCGCAAGTACAAGGGCGAGAAGGACCTGGGCGAATTCACGTGGGTGACGAAGAAGATCGAGCTGGACGTGGTCAAGGGCTGGTCTGATCAGCTGCTCTGGGAGCGCCTGGAGTTATGGCAAGGCTTCGGCAAGGAACCTACGTGGGCCGAGGGCACCAAACCGCAGTCGAAGCCCATCATCTAGGCATGGACACCGCATACATAGGTTGTCGATCCGGGCCATGGTGTGTTTCCATAGTTTACAGGCGGGAAGGGCATCTTACACTGCGACATGGTCGCATGTGGATAGGAAGGAGTTCTTTGGATTGGCGTTCAAGAAGGTTGGGACAGCGAGCCTCGCAAATCTTGATATCCCTAGCATGAAGCATCCGGAACATCATGACTAATAGCCTCCGTCTCCGTCTTCCCTTTTACACAAAGTCCAACTCTTGTAGGCAAGTCTCATATCCAACGTCCTCATCACTAAGGTCTGAACACACATACTAAGATGATTGGCCCGTTACGCAACGCAAAGGCTTAGCTTGGATCGGTAGGATTATCCAAGGACACCAACATCTACATGGCGTGTCTGTTCTGGGCGTGCGCAGACGTCGTGGTGGGCGGACTTGTGCCAGTGGACAGGAGTCTGAGACGGGGTTAATTCACCGGGTTTGTGTTCTGGACGCTTCTTCGTTTCATCATTTGCACTTGCATTTATATGTTTTTATCTATCCAGCACTGACACGTTGTAGCCCGGTTGCTCTTTCCGCGATACAGGCCCTCGAGCTCCTCCCGCCTACTCTATTCCTGGTAGAGCCAAGCCGTCAAACCCACCGCATCCTCGAACCATAGATGGTAACTAGCCCTTATTCGATCAGTCCAAGGTTGTTGAGAAGACGCGATGGGTACCGCGATCCCGCTCAACTACGGTTATTGGTGGGCAATTTGAAGGCTATATTTCTACCTTATACATCCCAACCGACAACGCTCGAATATCGATAGTAGCACAACAGCACATACTACCCACGCTGCAATAACAAGTACAACGGCAGCAGCAATGGCAACAGTCACAGACACCATGGTAACCTCCTTCCAAGACATACCCAGTCCTCACCCCCGGCCACGACCATGCCCACGCCTCGCCGTGCGTATATCCCTACGCGCAAGCCCACCGCAGAAGTATGTGTCGTCACAGCCAACACCAGCCTCACCGTCCTGGACACGGACACCGACGCTACCCACCCAACGCACATCAACGGCAAGCTCATCGCCCCCGCTCTCGGGAAACGCATCCTCAACGAGGACGACGACTTCGGCAAGACAGCAGCCGCATGATCGAGCCAGAAGAAATGGACGCTCCTCACCGTCGTCGCGCTGTGCCAGACCTCTATGAACTTCAACGCAGCCATCTACTCCAACGCCGTGACGCCGCTGGACGAGTACTTCGGGATCCGCAATGCGCGCATGGGCATGGTGGCGTTCCTCGTGCCATATGCGTTCGGGTGCGAGCTGTGGGCGCCATGGAGCAAGGAGCTCGGCCGCTGGAGCGTCACGCAGGCGTCGCTGTCCGGTGTCAACGCGTGTATACTGCTTTGCGCGCTGAGTCCAACATATGGGGGTGTTATCGCAGGAAGGGTGCTCGGGGAGCTGAGCAGCGCCGGTGGGAGCGTAACCATGGGCATGGTCGCGGACATGTTCAATGCGGACAGCCAGCAGCACGCGGTGCTCTGGGCGTCGCTCTGGAGCTGTCTCGGCGCGGTCATTGGGGGCATCTGCGGCGGGCCCGTCCAGCAGTTTCTCTCGTGGCGCTGGAACTTCTGGATCCAGCTCGTGTTCAGCGTAGCGACGCCGGGCGTCCACTTCTTCGTGGCGCAGGAGACGCGCGCGCCGAAGATGCTCGACGCAGCCGCGCAGACGCAGCGGCGGGACGCGCAACAGGAGGCGTACGGGCCCACCGAGGCCGTCTCCTGGGGTCGGCCCCTACCAGATGCTCATCACCGAGCCCATCATCGGCCTCTCGCGCCTCAGCGGCTTCGCCGACGCCCCCATCTTCTCCTTCGAGGTCTACGCCTACGTCTTCGCGCAGTGGGACTTCTCGCCCTCGCAGACCAGCCTCACGCTCCTCCCCCTCGCCGCGTCCTACGTCCTCGCGTACCTCTCCTTCTTCCCCGTCGTCGCGCGGCATGAGCAGCGCCGTCGCCGCGCCGGCCACGCGCTCCCCCCCGAGGCGCGCTTCTGGTGGCTCTTCCACGTGCTGCTGCTGCCCGCGGGCCTCCTCGGCAGCGCCTCCGTCGCCGCCGGCCCGCCCCTCCACTGGTCCGGCGTCCTCGTCTGCTCAGCGCTCATCGACATGGCTAACTTCAGCATCTACTTCGCCACGCTCGACTACATGGTTGCGGCATACGGCGCGCACGCGGCGTCGGCGACGGGCGGGAACGGGTTCACGAGAGACTTTTTGGCGGGCATGTGCGCGCTGTACACGGGGCGAATGTACAAGCGGCTTGGCATCCGGGATGCGCAGCTGGTGCTGTTTGGGCTGGAGACGCTGCTGTGCGTGCCTGTGTTTTTGTTTTATAGGTTTGGGCCGCGGATAAGGGAGAAGAGTAGGTTTGCGAGGGGCTGTCGAGGAGGAGGGAGAGGAAGGTGGATGAGAAGAATGCGGCGATTCGGCAGGAGAGGGAGAGGAGGGGAATGTTTGAGGATGTGGATGTTTAGGTTGTTGGTTTTGCAGTTGCATATGAGTATGTATGGGGAGGAGAACTTCTGAGTTTCTTGCGGTGTCGCTAAGCAAAGGCGGAAGGGAGTATATAGACCTGCCCATGTGGGGTTTGTTTCACATTCGTATAACGCCTTGTAATGAGGAGTATGGACCTCCAGTCATAGTCTGCGGTAGTAACCTATGTATTCCCGCACTGAAAGCAGTATCGACACTTGAGTAGCTGCATAATAGATCATCTTTGATGATTTGTAGGTCACCCAACGCAAAGTCGCTCCGCATACTGCCGTGGGTAACTGCGTTATTGGATTCCTTGATGTATGTACAGAGATAAGGCATTGCTGGCCTGAAGCTTTAACAGTAGCAAAACTACGCGATTCTTTTTAACGTACTAAAAATTAATACTATATAATAAAAGTAGCTAAAAGTTAACATTTTATATTTTTTGTTTTCTATTTTATAATATACTAATAAAAATAAAAATAAAACTTTTTTTAAAATCTTTAAATATAGTACTATAAAAGGCTTTAATAATAAACTATATTAACTTAAAAACTTATATTTTATTTTTTTACGTAATATCTTTTATAATATCTAAAATAAAACAAGTATAGTAGTAAAATATTATTAATTTATAAAATACTAAATAAAAGTTATATAAAAACTTTACTTTTTTTTTTTTATATAAAAAATAAAGAACTTGTTTACTAACTTTATTCCCTATTTATAAAACTAAAGATTATAATCTTAGAGAGATAGTAGTAATTTTAACGTCTAAAAGCCGGCGTACGACGTAGGAGGTTGCAATCATGCTAAGTATACAGAACTTACCCGGGTATGTCATATACTCATCCACTAAAGGAAGATGGCACTTGCCGATGAAAAGGGTTGCCAAGATAGCCTCCAGAGATGACCAACCGCGTGGCGAAGAGCGAGGATTAAGGAAGTTGCATGTAACGGCCGAGGTTTCGATGCTGGCAAGATTGTAGTAATTCAAGCATATTGTAAAAGTATCGGCACGCAAGGGGATGTACCATGATGAGCTCGAAAGATTGATATAATTTTGGCTCCAAACGGTTACCCACACCAGCCCTGTCATCACTTCCAAACAGGTTTCCTCAAACGGTCTCACAAGACACATGACTTTGCTCCAAACTTCCAAAGACTGTTCGACCCACGTTGTATAGATTGCTATGGACGAACCCAAAGGTCTCAAAAAGGACATAATGTAACGACTTCAACTGCCTCTTCTCCCAGTAATGATCGACGCAAGGAGATTCTCGTCAACTCAACCCCGCCCGGGCGCACGGCTTCGTCTTAGGAAGCAACACCTAGCTAAGCCCTTTGCCGTTCCCACCCAATCCGCGCTGAATCAAAAGACTTGCGCACTATTCATCCCATCGTTCTCATCTAGCCAAGAACGTCCGCGGGGTTAGCAGCGTCGATTTCATCCTGGTAGGCGTCGGCTCCGTTGGAAGAGTCCTTCTGCACGACGAGGATGTAGTTGACACTGTCGGTAATGGGGTCGGTACGCTTGCGGACGGACTTCACCAATTCCTCGTACTTGGCCAAGTTCGAACGCTTGTAATCGTCCTGCGACATGGTCATAACATTGGCAGGGGCTCTACGGTCAGAGTTCGGAATAGGGCTCGAAATGGAGCATGCCGCAAGGGCAAGAACGAGAGCGGAGAGAGTCGACTTCATGTTGATCTTGAATAGACCAAGCTTGACTTCAATTGATTGGGTAGTATCAAAAGTGTATAAAGCGTATTGAAGCACAATGAGGCAGTGTTGAACTGCAGTGAGCTACAACAGAGACTATTTAATACTTGAACTCTGAGTGGGGCAATAGGAAAGCAATATAACGCACCGCTATCTCGCTGTCGTACTTGACCAATGACCATGCTGCGGACCTTGTGAACCTTGATCATATTGCTGTTGCATGCACAGCTTATCTGCTGCATACGCGATGGATAAATCGACTCTTTAGTTCGGTCGTGCTGCACCTGAATACATGGCTTACCTAGGTACCTTCACTGAGAGCGGCAGATACCTCACGACTGAAATGCCTTGAGGTGACACAACTCAGTAGTGGTGCATCGCGCACATGGATATCGTTACATCGGCTGTACTCAACTACGATAACCTGCATGTACAAGGGATGGCTGCATCAAACCCGCCGCGATATGCGGACTCATCCCAACAGTCAGGAGTTTCCGGAGGTCTCCATGCTTTGAGCTACTCCACGTCAATCTTGTCCAGACATGATAAGTTTATGCCCAATGCGGTCTAGCAAATCCTGTTGGCTTGTGCTTTATGTTCACCCCCTCTTTGCACCGGACTCCTCCGCTAGCATTGGCGTATCGTACTTTGCGGAGGAGAGACGTTGAGCGAAAATCCATTATCAAGTACCGAACTCCATCTAGCAGCCTAGCCTGATGCCCCACAAGGGCGCTCAACAAGTTCCCCCTGTTTGCACCGCACTGGCATCTTCACTATCCGCGGAGTTCCGGTTGAGAACCGGTTGGGAACCGCTCACAACGGTGAATCAATGACTGAGAAAACTGACTACTCCATGAACGCATACGCTCCTTCAGATGGAGGCAATCGAACAATGTGTGAAACAGATTAAGATTAGGTGATATTAGATCACAATGCCGTCTCCTCCGAGATGATCATCTTGTATCTACGAAATCATCCATGTAGGTTGCCGTGACCCAACTACTAATACTGAAAGCTTTCACCAGTAGAAATTTACCACGGATGTTTACCTAGACAGGTGTCATCAATCGGACTAAACGACTTTGATATTGTAGCAAAATAATTCCAATAATCAGGTTCCTCATCCTCTCCTTCGGAAACTTCAATTAACACTCCAATTCTCATCGATCCATGCCTCGATCCTGTCGAAATTCCTACACTTGTGGTGACTGTTGAAATCCGCCCTAGCTCCCGCATGGCCACCCAAGCGAACAAACAGCGGCGTGACATCGCCGAAACACTGAATTGCTATTCTGAGGGCATCGATACAATGGTCAACATGCATGCGATTCCTGAGTGGGTCTTCTGAAAGTCCGTCGGGAACGCCGGGGTATTTCCCGGCTTGGTACCAGGTAAACATTCGAATCATATTCTAGAGAAGGGTAGCTCTATTAGCTTTGAAGAATCAATACACTGGAGAAGGGGATCTTACGAGGCAGTGAAGTTGATGGAAAACTTCAAGGATGGCAATGTAGCCTGTTCCTACATTTGCAGGAACATGTTTCAAGTTGTCGGATTCCGAGCGGTTGAGTTCAGCAATCTTGTCCATCGGGATTTCGACTGCATGTTCTAGTTGTACCGTGAGCCAACTCTCGGATAGCATGGAAAATTAGCATTGAGTAACTCACTGTACGTCAAATTGAACCAGGCATCTTCTCGCTCTGGTGTCGGTAGCCCACGGTAGATGTTGGTAGAGTTGAACTCGGCTGCGAAATCATACTCAATATACTCAACAGCCTCAAGAGCAGGAGCTGGACTGATCTGTTCAGGTCGGTAACGACGATAAAAGAGATCCTAGACAGCCGAAGAAGGCGCCACCGTCCACAGCCTCGTATTGCCTCGCATCCCTCAAGCTCGTAGTTTAGGCAGCCGTCGCTCAAACACATCCATAATTAACATACAATATAATTACTGTTACGATCGACCACTCCTATAAGTTATCTACACTAAAGAACCCGGGGTATATCAAAGCCAAACCAGTCAAACGCCGTCCACGCTCGTATGCTCACCTCAAGCTACCACGCTCTCCACGAAATTCTCGATCCACCCAGAAACATCTTCCCACCTAACCCATTTCCATTTTCCATTTTGGCTCCCTACTCGCTGTCTCCCAGCCCGCTGTTTGAGCCCTTCGTGCGAACCGTTTCCCTGCCTTCCCCACCACTCCTCTTCCGCCTTTTCCTTCGCCCTCCTAACCACCACCTCCTCATCCTCGACACGATACAAATCGCACTTCTCACACTCTGTACACTTGGACCCAGGAATGGTCCTGAAATGTTGGCAGAAATGCTGGTATCCGATGCCGGCGAGGCCCTCGCGGCAGACATAGCACATGGAGTAGCCGCAGATGCAGACGAGTTTGTTGCAGCCTTCCGATTTGACGAAGGAAGTGTTGCAGGACGGGCACGTGCGCTTCACGGCGTCGGTGGTCGCGCGCTCGAGGGTAAGACGGAGGGAGGTGAGTTGGGAGGAGTAGCAGGCGTGAGGGTCGTGCCACGGAGCGGAGCAGGAAAGGCAGGAGGAGCGGGCGCAGGAGGGCGAAAGGCACTTGAAGCGAAGACCGCGACGCTTGAGGTGGGTGCGTCGCAGGGCCTTCTGAATAGGAGAGAACAACGGGAAAGGCTTGGGCAAGGCGCTATTAACGACAATCATGAAAGCGAGAACGAGAATGAGAATCATTACAGAGACACGTAATGCCTGGAAGAAGAGGATCTGGAACATGAATATTGCAGCGAATATGAGTGGATCTTTTTTGAAGCGGAGGCCGGATAACAGGTTTACGGAGGGTAGAGCGAGGTCGTCAACTTCGGCGTAAGAACAGAAAGGGCATCGGATGAGAGGAAGTTGCGACTTGAGGACTGCTTCGCTTGAGAAGCGCTCGTTCAGTTTGTTGTACGCATCCGCGCCGTTCGGCTCTTCAGAAAGAGCGCGCTTGACGAAAGCGAGAGGTACACAACCAGTACAGTCGTCCATACCGTCCGTCATCGGCGCGATGCACTTGAGCGTACAGAGATCGGTATTGATGTTGCGAGCCCAACCCTGGTCGTACAATGCAGCGTTAATGGCTTGCCGTATGCAGCGGAAGCAAATATAGTGCCCGTCCACATCGCACGTCGACATTTGTTGCAGCGTGTTCGGGATGAAACAGCATTCGCAGTCGTACAGTTCGCCGGCCATCTCTGCTTCTGTCTCGTTCCATTTCAGCGCCAACTCAAAATCCTGGCGTTCCTGCTCTTTGCGCTGTTTCTCCAGCTCGGGCATAATCAGCGTTTCGTACAGCTCTTGATCCAACTCCAAGCTCTTAGTCTTGACCAGTAACAGCTTCCGTCCGTGACCCGTTTTCGCATCGGGGGCGAGCCACATGACCAGTGGATGGTCGTTCGCACTCGGGGCTTTCCTCCGCATCAAGAAATTGGTGATGCTGGATCGCCAACTCTGACTTGACAAGACCAAGAGCGTCGGCCGCGCCTGGGTATAGCTCCAGTTGTACTCGGCCAGCACTGCCCTGATGGTTGAGTGGCTCAAGCCTTTGAACTCGTCGTACAACGCCTCCTTCGCAGCATCTTTGTAGCTCTTGGACCTGAACTTGTCTTCTCTTGCCAAGGGTACACCGCGCGTATCTTTCCCAGTATCCACATTACGATACTTGTACTTGTGTGTTACAGCCCGCTGTTCCTCCTGCTCCACCGGCATCCTGTATCGTCCACGTGCCCATTTGGCGCCATGACGGAGTAGCTGCTCCGTGACCACCTCCACTCTACTTTCGGGGCCGAGCGAAGAGAGCATTTCGCGAAAGACCTCGGGCTGTAAGTCCGGAAAGATATCGGTGAGGGCCTGCAGGGAGGCATTGAGGTCGCGGAGGTCACGGTCGCTGCTTTCGGGGTCGGGCGCCTGGACCGGGATCGCGGTGACATTTTCTGGGGATGGCTGTCCCGAGCCTTTGCTCAGAAGCCCTGCCGGCCGCACGAGCGACGAGAAGACGGACGTCATCTTGGGAGGTGCAGTGGAGCCTTGCGGCGAGATGCGGTGGCGGGTCGATCGTGCATTCGGCTGGACGAGAAATCAGGGACTGCAATGAATGAAGGGTACGAAGAGGTGCAACCCCTTGGGGTGGGAGGTGTCATTCATGCTGCGAGGGATATCGCGCGTCACTTTGAGAATGTTGCTGGTAGCCGCGCGTCAAACGCGAGCCATCACGTGCTAGCGTCTGGGCACTCGGATGCGCCTGCTCTCAGCTTGTTGAGCTCGCCTTTGTGGGGCATCAGGCTAGGCAGCCAGATAAAGTTCGGTTCTAAATAATGAATTTTCGCTCAACGTCTCTTCTCCGCGACGTATAGTACGCTAATGCTAGGGAAGGAGTTATGGACCTGAATATATGCTGATCGACCGCTGCGAAGCGCCGTGCTCCCGAGGAGTCTTCCAAAAGTCAACCCAAATTAATCGCCTTACGATATCTCCAAAACGAGACGCAAATCGTGATCGCCTTTCCTAAACACGCAGTAATGTCCTGGCACAGGATTGCGCCTTGTTGCCTGCATGGTGGGCGAATCGCCTACCATGACGAGCGTACAACTAATTGCCCTTCCGTCTGTTCACAAAGGAATGCTTCGCAGTATTGCGCACATAGCAGAAGATTACTGTCCGAATATTTCATGTTTCACTACGAGAATCGTGAGCTCAGAAGTCATTGAAACAACTGCCAATATCATCGCCGTTCACATCCTCACTAGCTCGTAGGCATCACCATCGCATATGCCTGTGCCGCTTACAGTGCCTAGACGTGGGTGTACAAAGTCAGCTGAGACTGATATAATTTATATTATCTTAGGGTATTGTGTTGCGCCAGGGTAAGCAATACAGCAGCCGACTAAGACATGTCCACTCCATGCCCGGGCGTTACGTACCAGGGAGAACGAGAATCTCTCTGCGATCACCTTCGATGCGTCCGTGTTTTCATTCCTTGTAAGGGAATGGTGCACAAAAGAAGATTTGGGTGTTGATGATAGGCAACGAGACCAATGCTGAGTTCAGTCATTTTTGCAGTGGCGTATTTTAAGGATGTCGTTAGGGATGCGAACAAGTCGTTATTTTTTTTCTTTTTTTTATATTAAAAAAAAAGGAAAGAAAGAAAACCGGTTCTTCGCGAGTCCCAGATAGCTGATATGATAACCTATCAATGTAACTGGTAAGGCAGATACTATGGCCTCTAATACGCGTCCTCAGAGTCCGGTCCCAGAACAAACCCTCAAACAAGCCAATAACCAGAATTCAAAGGCAGTCTATGCCATCGCAGTACCGTCCCTGTCTT
This sequence comes from Pleoardoris graminearum, assembly GCA_030770415.1. Taxonomy (NCBI): domain Eukaryota; kingdom Fungi; phylum Ascomycota; class Dothideomycetes; order Pleosporales; family Didymosphaeriaceae; genus Pleoardoris; species Pleoardoris graminearum. The sequence goes on from JASEKS010000148.1 coordinate 147,692, forward strand.
GGAGGTCAGTCGCCTCACTTGTCGAGTTTTGCCGTCAGAGATGCAGCCCTTCAGGAGCAGATCAGTAACAGGGTTTTAAGGAATTAGCCCAGGCAATGTGCGTACGCCAAGACAACGTATCAATCAGCAAAAGGTTTCCTTAGCGTATTTGATTTTGAGCTACTCAGAGCGGCAAGATTGCCTGAAGCTTTGATTGCGTCGAAAAGCTGAACGCTAGAGCCCGGTCCCGGTTTACTGAGCTACCGAACTATCCAATTGACGAATGAGAAGGTGGTATCTCGGACAAAGGAGTTTACAAAATCAGATTACAAGAAACGGCTACTACGGTCGAGACACTACTTCCTTCTCCCAGAGCACCGTTACATCAGCTCTTCGTCTCTTCGAGCGACTTGACGCCATTGAGCTGCTCTTGCGTCCAATCCCACAATTTCTCTGACAGAGCTTCATCCTTTGCCAAAGCAGTCTCCTTCCCCGGCACGCCCACTGGCTCGTAGTAACTGCCGCTTACTACGTCTGGGCTGGTGGCTGCCCACAGATGGTTGATGATACCCACAGATACGGGCACGCAGAAGAACGGTGCGATAGGTGCTGTAACCCGAACAAGAAAGCTCTCCTTCTTCAACGCGGTCGCCATGCCCGTCAAGATTCTTCCTGGATGCACCGCAGCCGTTCTGATTTCCGGATGGCGTTGCGCAAGTTGTCGGGTGAGGTGAATTAAAGCCAACTTGCTCTGTCCATATCGCTGCGAATAATCCTGTGACAGAATTAGTACACCTTCGTCTTTCTGGGCGTCAAAGAAAGGTAGGGCTACGGACCATTTCTGCGCACTCGGTTTTTAGCTTGTCGAATTGAATTCCACCCTTGGGCGCCATGGCATGTCCTTCGCTCGAGACAATCACCACGCGCGCTTTTGCACCAGATTCAAGTTTTGAGGTTCTGATCAAGCTCGGGACGAGGAGCTTCGCCAACAGTGCGTGACCGAGGTAGTTGAGACCGAAATGGACCTCGTAGCCTTCTTTGGTAGTTCCTCTCGCGACACGGATGATGCCTGCATTAAGGATAAGGATATCCAGCCGTTGTTCTTTGGCCACAAATTCTGCGGCGCAGGCCCGAACACTCTCGAAGGAGGTCAGGTCCAGGTCGATGAAACGCACCTCGGTCTTGGGGGCGGTAGCATCAACCTTTCTGGGCTCGTTGGTTTCCTGATATATTTCTTGGTTGATGCGGTCCAGAATAGCTTTTTTGGCGGCCTCCTCACGTGGCAAGTCGGCTACGTAGATGCGCGCTGGTCGTCCGTGTTTCGCGAGTTCGATGGCTGTTTGGCGACCAAGGTCTCCAGCAGCTCCAGTGATAAGAATGACCTTTCCCGCCAACGGAGGAATATCTTTTGCGGGAGCGAAAGTAGCACCACCCTTGTTTCCCGACCCGAATAGGGTGACCTTGGCCATTTCACGAAATTCAGGCATGGTGAAACAAGAAGCGCCAATGACAATGAGACCGGCAACGACACTCCAGGGCGTAAAGTACTCAAACATCGTCGGTGTTGACTTCGGTCATGTACAATGTAGGTGTAGCGTAGGAGTGCTCAGTGCTCTAGGTCGGAGAATTGAGAACAGGAACCAGAACCGCAGCGGAAGGAGCCGTAGGCGCCAGAGCCTCTCGGACTAAGGAAGGGAGGGGCAATAGAGTGCAGGAGGATGGCGCAGTTGGCGTTAGTTCAACGCCCTGTGTACATAGCCTCGCGCTTTTGGGGGCAAGAGCTTGGGGTCGGAGTTCTACCCGTTACGCGAGGAGCACGGGCCATCTTCGCAACCGCTAAGGCAGACTGCGCACCGGTCACTAATGGGAACGTCATCTTTGTCATGATCGTTGCAACGTTTGGCTATTTTTATGTACATTTTCATTTCAATCTCACGTCAGCGTGCTAGCGGCTGAGCGTGCTGCGTGTACACCAACCTCCAAGTGACTTCAACACTGGTTCGCCGAATCTTTCCTAGTGCACGAATCGCCATCACTGGTCCCTCCGACACTAGGATTTCTTCCAAAAGTGGAGAAGTCAAGATCTATCGTTGCCAGATGCGGCTGCAGCCGTAGGAAAGAGCCACTCCGTTCTGTGCCCTCGAGGTCCGCGAAGGTAGTCAAGAGATCATCATGGAATTTCCTCCACTTGCTCTTTAAGCTGGGGCCACTGCTACCGCCTGAATGACTCTGTCGAGCCATTTCGAGGATCCTCTGCTTCTCGGCTTCCTGTTTTCGGTGGTCGGAAGACTTCTGGTCCCGTTTGCTTGACCAGAGCGAGCGGAAAGATACAAGGCAAGCAATGACAAAGGCTAGAAAGCACATTAAAAGTGTTCACCGAGTGTGGGTGAAAAGGACGGGGACTTACAAACGACGTACTCAATGTACCACCAGAAAAGCATCCACGATGAATCAATGACTTGGCGATCTGTCTTCGAAACTGATTTGTAGACGCCACCGAAGATACTGCCACGGACTATTGTTACACCAATAGTGAAACCCACAAGCAAAAAGACGCTTGAAAGAACGATCTTCTGGCGAGCATCCAATCCCGTATTCCAAACGATCAGAATCGGGAATGCCATGACTGTGATTCGCATGTCAGCCAGGAATGAATAACCTGCGTGACTGGACTTGACTTACTGATCAAATCGGAGATCACGTCAATGATGACCGAGACGACATAGAGCGTATATATCTCTTGCACTCTCGACTCCATCGCGCACGTAACAGAGATGTGGGAAAGACTGCCCAACATGCAATCGTACGGGACCGTTCCCAGGTTCACGATCCCACAACTCATCACCAGCACGAGCGCAACCCACCAGAGGATCCGGTAAGACTGGATCTTGTTTCCGAGGCGATAGAAGAGAAGCAAAAAATTGAGCTTGATAAGCCACAAGCCCACGATGCTCATAATGATGAGGATGGCGTCTCCTTTGAGCCCTCGAGCCATTTGGTTGAGGAAATCCGGCCCAGGTGCTTTTAGCATGTTTTGAACATGTAACAGCTCGTATAGGTCTCCCAAGTATATCTGGGCTACAATTGCCATCGCGACAAGAACAGCAACGGCGGCGACCATGAGGTAATCCTCGACGAAGAGGCGCTGGAAGCACATGTGTCGAACGCAAAATCGCAGGAAACACACGGTGGCACACAAGCCGACACCGCACCAGACGACGATCTATATATCGAGTTAGCAGCATTCTTGACGGTGTTTCTATGTCTTCGGGTACCTTGAAAGCATGTTCCGAGATCAGTTCCTTCGTCGTTTGGTAGAGCGCGGTGGTTTCTGCAGGTGACGGAGAGGATGAAGGCATTGCCATGTTGTCGAATGGTGCCAAAAGCCAACGACAAAGACGGTTCAGATAGACTGTAATCGACAATGCGATGGAAGAAACTCCTGGTCAATGCTGATGTGAGAGGACCTGAAGGATTCAAGCACAGAACATGCAGTGAGGTGCTGCCACGTTTTGACCCTCGGAGTCGGAGCTTTCATTCTTACATACCTCATCAAGTCATCCGTGCGTTGAAGCAATGCAAGAACATCGCCAAATCACCAGAACATGCAGCGCAGCCTAGTGCTGAGCCCAATCGAGGGCCGGGAATAGACACACCCATGGTGACGCCCACGATCCTTGCGCAACCCGGGCGGCAAATGCAACACCTCCACCAGGAACGTCTTACGATGCATTTTGGGGGCCGGAAAACGTTAACTTGCTAAAGAAGTTTCGACGGACCCACTAGGCTGTGAAGCGCGTGTACGCCCAGTCCCAGTTTCAAATTCTTATTAGCGGGCCGAGAACCTGAGAACCCTACGGGATTGTAAACATTCGCGCTATTTTGGGGTCCAAAACTTGTCGATCAAATTATCTGCGAATAGTGAGAAATTTCTCCCACGAGTGCCAAACCACATGCAGCTGAGGCCTTTTTGCTGACGCAACCAGCCATTGAATTGGACCCATACCATGCCGCACGTACGTAGATAGAGGTCTAAGGAAAGATGGTCCACAGCGGTGTCGCGCCCACAATTGCTGCTGGTATTCTATTCTACCTCGGCAATTGGGCCGGTCCGTCAGGGAGCCTGAGCAACATAAGCTGAATAAAGCGAGGTCTCTATGCCTACGAAACTCAGCAAATAAAAGTGGAGAGTAAACGGCTAGTGGAGGCGGTGCCCCTCGTTGTTAGCTCACGCCTCAGCTGTGTGCTGATATACTTCCGTCCCGAGATAAGCACTGGCTAAAGTCGTCGATCATTAAATTCCGAGGACCTATGCCCACACGTGGTGCACCAAGCTCTCGGCTCCATCCTCATGCGGGATAGGCCCCAGTGCATTTACCCCATTAGGCTAGCCAGGTACAGCAGATCACCATGCCTGGTATGCCCGAGGTAGTGATGTGATACAGGTAGCTGAGTACATATGGGGAAGCATCCTTGTGCAATTTCAAATAGAAACAGTGGTGATTATCACGAGAACGAGGCAGAATCAGAAATCGAACAAGATGCATGTGGGTCCTCTACGCCAAGTGACAAGCAAAGCTAGAATTCTTGCTATCTTTGGGTCGAATGCCGCGACAAGGACCTGGTATCTGGCTCTCATTCAAATTGATACCTTTCCCAGGTTACGCGGATAGCCTGCAGGGCAGTTAGTCTCCAACTTTTCTAAGTCACAGAACATATCAGCACAACATGGTTGACCAATCATCCATCCTTGCCAACGCAGCGCAATCTTTCATCCCCACTTTTACAAATGCTACACAAGACCCATGGAGACTGTCAATATCAGCATGCCTCGTCATTCTCATTCTTTCTTTCTCGTTCCTCACAATTTACGAATACCGATCTTGGAGAAGGCTTTCACACATTCCAGGTCCACGCGCTGCACATTTCTCGATCTTGTGGTTGCTGAAACATGCATGGGTGGGAAACCTTTTTCCGTGCATGGTGGACGCTGGCAACCAATACGGTGACCTCGCCCGCATCGGCCCCAATCTTCTCCTATGCTCAGACCCCGACGAGCTCAGGAGAATCTCTGGCGTTCGTTCCCAGTACACCAAAGGCCCGGCCTATGATGCTGGACGCATAACGGAGGGCGAGCCCCACGTCGCTTCGCAACGCGATCCTGTCAAGCACAAAGCCTTGAAGGCTAAGATGGGTACCGCCTACTCCATCGATGTGCAGCCCAACGTGGATCGCCAAATCTCGCGATTGATCGACCTCATCGATAAGAAATACGCCACAAACCGCACATCCGCCAATCCCACCGCCGAAGGACGTCGCAACGAAACTTCGGCGCGGTTCATGAACTTCGGGGAGAAGATGCACTTCTACGCCCTCGACTGCTTAGGCGCATTTGCTTTCGGTGAGCCGTTTGGATTTCTTCAGACGGATGAGGATGTCGGTCGCATGACGCAGATCAACGACCTCTCTCTGCGTATGGTCACTGTCGCGGGGCTGGTCCCATGGCTATGTGGGCTACGATCGAAGTGGCCCTTCAACTTGTTGGTGCCAAAGGAGGGGGACAAGGTCGGCTTCGGCATTCTTTTTGGATTCGCGAAGAATTTGGTAGATCGGAGGACAGCGCCGGACGCTAAGCCGAAGAACGATATGATGCAGGAGTTTATCAGGAGCGGGATGACAAGGGACGAGTTGATGCAGCAGGTATTCATTCATATGTGAGTGATCACCTCTTGTTCAGATTTTACTTGAATCTCTTTCCTAACATGACTTAGTATTGCGGGCTCAGATACTACCTCGAACTGGTCACGCATGGTCATGCTTTGCCTGCTTACCTGTCCTCCGGCATACATGGCACTTCAACAGGAGATAGATACCTCGACGTCCTCAGGGGACCTTAGCTACCCGACAGCGACAGATGCCGAATGCCGCTCTTTGCGCTATTTGGACGCCGTGCTGCGAGAGGCCATGCGCATGCATCCACCTTCCGTTTCGCCTTCCAAGTTGTCGCCCGCGACCCCGGATACCGTTTGCGGGTTCCTTGTACCGCCAGGTACCCAAGTTGGCGCCAACGTCCCTGGTGTGCTGCGGTCTCAAGCTGTCTTTGGTCCTGACGCGGACTGTTTCCGCCCAGAACGGTGGCTAGAGGCCGCCGAAGAGGAGGACGGTTACAGGCTCGGCCGTATGAAGTCGACGCTTGACCTTGTATTTGGTGCAGGCAAGTTCCAGTGCATGGGGAAAGGAATCGCATATATGGAAGTGCGAAAACTATTCGTTGAGCTGATGAGAAGATTTGGCTTTGCGATCGTGGATAACAAGCGACCTCTCCACGTTGAGTCGCTAGCCATCATGGTCGTGCACGATTTCAACGTGCGAATAACGAGACGGACTAGATTTCCTATGTTAGATAGAGAGGATGCGACGGCATAGACTGCGTCAGATTTCTTTTCTTTCTTTCTTTCTTTCTTTTTTTTTTTGGATGGAGAAGGAGTAAAGGCGTATGGACTATGATACCCAATAAGATGATATATCAACTGAGAAGGTGCTACACGACGTTACATGCATTCAGAAACAAGCTGGTGAACAAATGGGTGTGTTGATAACGGTGACGTGATTCGGTTAACAATCTGTTCAAAATATCGAGAGGTCGCACTTCGTTTCAAGTGACACGTTGAACGTTTATTGCAAAGACCTAACAGAAAGTCGCAATCGCTTTTCATCTCTGCCTAGGTCGTTCTGGCTCAGCATGATCTCATCTATCTGCAGATCGCGCTTCCGCATGCGGGGTCCGTCGCTTTGGATTCCAATTTCATTCTGGAAAGATGGTTGCTGCATTGGCTCGTATTTCGCTCGGCGCGTCGAAGGTCGGGGTGTCGGGAGCCTCGGCCTCATCATCTTCCGCATCTCGCGGTTGGAACAACGACAGACTACTAAGTCTTCCCTCGTTTTGCTTTGGCTTACGAAACTGGCAGGAGTTTCTGGTCTCGAGTCTTAGCGGGATCCTCTGTCTCATGGTCACCCCAGCTAGCGTCCCAACCGTTAGCGACTAGATAATCTTTCCAAATCTCATCCTCATTGTCGAGCACTTTAGAGCCGTCCTGGATGACGAACCAGGCATTGAGTGCACCTAGAATAGCGAAAGCAGATCCGACTAGAAATGCAACCTGGTTCGATTTGTTCGCATCCGTATAAGAGGCCATAATGGCAGTGAAGACCTGATCGCGGTGAGCCTACCCTGCCGTAAATATTGCTGGGGCAACTTACCTCAGTACCAATGGCGGCCCCGGCTTTTGAGCAGGCGGAAATGAATCCCATCGTGTGCCCGCGCACAGATGTGGGGAAAGGTTCGGTAGCCGTTATTACCACGGTGCTGCGGAGGATAAACCATGAAAATTCTTTTATCAAGTTCAGCTGGCTTACCTTCCGGGGCCGACCTCACCCAGCGTCAAGAAGATACCGTACAAGACGATGAAGAGCGGGAATACAGTCTGGATTTGTTCACCAGCTCCACCGAGTACAAATCCTAGGATCGCTTGGAGAGTATAACCGAGACACTGTGTCTTCCTTCGACCGATCTTATCCGACAGGTACCCACCAAGGAATGGTCCTGGGAGGTAAAAGGCATTGAGGACAACCCCCCAGCCCAGATTCTGTACGAGAGAGTTGTCAGGATTCATCCGTGACACGATGGTCGAGCCAAAGATACCGAAAGGGATCGAGATCCAGTTGTATAGAAACCAACCCAGCGCAGCACCGAAGAGTCTTCGGTAGTACTTTTTCGCAATGAGTATATAAGGTGTCCTCTGCTTCCGAAGGGCTGACTTGCGATAAGCAGTCGAGACCTTCATGCGCATGCGAAAATAGAAGATCGAGAGGGGAGGGAGCGCACCGAGTACGAGAGCAGTACGCCAAACGATGTGATATTTGTCAACTCTCTGCTTCACGCATAGAAGCAGAAGCAGAGGAACGAGGGCCCCAAAACAGTATCCGAGACCAGCTGCGAGATCGCCGATCATGGCGAACAGGAAACCCCGTCGCTTTCGGAAGCGCCCCGCCTCGTCCGAGGCCTCTAGAGCACCAGCACCTACTCAATCAGTACCGACCGATTGTTGTGCGTTTAGATGGATGTACCGGCAACTGGATACTCGCCGCCAGCACCGACGCCGGCTATGCCACGCGCAACGACCAGCATCCAAAAAAGGCCGAGTGGGGTTGTTCCACTGGCGCCAGTGCTAAGCGCGATACCCAAGAGGAGGATGAGCGTGGTAAGAACCGCTCCTGTTTTTCGTCCTAATTGATCCACTACAACGCCAAAACCGACCATGCCCACAATCATGCCGACGAGGAAGGCATTCGATAATCGAGCTTTCATCGATGTCGACAAGGTCTCCGGATAAATGACCGTCAACAAAAGGTTGAGATTGCTCATAACGGCGGCATTGTAGCCATCGGAACCCAGCGCAAGACCGGAGAACAGCATCATCAGGTAGACGGACACCTTGCTGTAGAAAGCGGGTGCGGTGCCCTTCTCGATGGACTCAACATCGCCAAAATCGACTGCTTGGGTGTCCTTGACGTCTTTTTTGTCCGTTGACGTCCTATTGAGAACTTTCGTGATCTCAGGGGTCGACATTGTAATTGTGGCATAAAAGAGGCGATGGGATGTTCCAGAGATACAGTCCAATCACACAGGAAATGCGTTCCTATAAGCCTGTTGTTCTGACGGATAACAGTGGCCCTTCTCCAGGCGGCCATCGCAATTCTACCAAACGTTAGGGAAGGATCGTGCGGTTCTGCAGCCGCATCTAGCAAGCGCTACCGGACAAGCGAGCACTCAGGGAATCCGTGGACTTCTTTTCCGTCGCTTCCAAGCTTCCGATCGATTACCGGCATACTGAAAGCCGTAAGACGCTCGTGGCGAGTCAATGGAGGTGTGATCGTGGGGGAGATCGAAAGCGGGGGTGGAGTGGATGTGGGCTATCATTTGCTCAAGACCATGGCTTAGGGTCGGCTTTGTCCACTTTGAGCTTAGTGTTTAGGGTACGGCTTCTGGAGCTGGGCGCAAGCTCCGATTATGACTCGGATGCGCCCGTACACATGCTACTACATATTGAATCTTTGTGTTATTAATCGAAGAAGGGAAGGTCCGATTCCCAATACGTTGTGACCCCTGAAACTCCCCGCACGTAACTTTGCGGTCTCGCCAATCACGCCAGTCGCGCGTACCGACATCGGATCCGCACCGATCAACCACTCGCTGCGAATACGTTATGCTGGATCGCTTTAGAGAATAATACAGCGGAACTGGAGCAATCGATGCCTTCTCTCACTCGGTCAGCCTCTGTAGGAACCTGAGCAATCTGTACGTTATTTTACCATTACATCCCTCTCTCGAAGTGATCTCACCATCATAGCGGAACGAAGCAGCCCTGCTCCAATAAAAGATGCAGCTTCTTCCTATTCGCATAATCTATCACGAACCCATCACGTTGAGCGATGGCACCGTTCTTTCGGCAATGATCTGGCTGCCGGAGAATGCGACAAAGACACACCCAGTACCTGCCATTTTAGAGTACCTGCCATACCGCAAACGTGATATGACAGCTGAGCGCGATGCGAAGAACATGCCCTATGTTGCAGGGCGTGGCTATGCTTGCGTCCGCGTAGACATGCGTGGTACGGGCGACTCGCAAGGTCTCATTTTGGGCGAGTATCTGAAGCAAGAGCAGGATGATGCGCTCGAGGTTCTGGAGTGGATCGCAGCACAAGAGTGGTGTACAGGGTCTTGCGGAATGATCGGTATCTCGTGGGGTGGCTTCAACTCGCTTCAGGTTGCTGCGAGGAGGCCAAAAGCGCTAAAAGCCATCATCTCTATGTGCTCGACGGACGATCGTTACGCGGACGATATTCACTATATGGGAGGTTGTATGTTGACTGAAAACTTCACCTGGGCAGCTTCGATGTTCGCTATAAATTCTTGCCCGCCAGACCCAGCAATAGTGGGACACCAGTGGCGAGATCTCTGGATGCAGCGCCTGGAATCTGGAGGTTTTTTCGCGAAGGAGTGGCACGAAAACCAGCGAAGGAACGATTTCTGGAAACATGGCTCAATCAACGAAGATTATAGCGCCATCGAAGCTGCTACTTATTTGGTGAGCGGATGGCAGGACCCGTATACCAACACTGTGTTCCAGATGCTCGAAAACCTCAAATGTCCCAAGAAAGGTCTCGTTGGCCCCTGGGGTCACGGGTATCCTAACTTTGCAAAGCCTGGTCCACAGATAGGTTTCCTACAGGAGACGGTTAGATGGTGGGATAAGTGGCTGAAGGGCATCGACGATACGGGTATCATGGATGAGCCTCAGCTCCGATGCTTCCTCCAACATCCCGCACCGCCGGCTGCCCATGATGAATTTCGTCCTGGTCACTGGGTTGCAGAAAACAACTGGGCCGACTCCAAGGCACTCACGCGAAGGATGGGTCTGGCCCCGGGGCGTTTAATCGATGAAACATCCACCTCATCTGAAAAGATTGAGATTTGTTCACCTCAAACCGTTGGATTTGCGGGCGGAAGGTGGCTTGTCTTTGGCATCGAGGGTGAAGGGCCATCAGACCAGCGTCTGGAAGCCGGAGGTAGCCTCGTATTCAGCACTCAGCCATTGAAGGAGCCGCTTGATCTCCTAGGAGCGGCTGTCCTTAATCTCCGCATCGCGAGTGACAAGCCGAGAGCTCTGCTGGCTGCGACGCTTTCAGAAGTGCTACCAAAGGGTGCAGCAACTCGTGTCTCTTACGGCCTGCTCAACCTTACCCATCGTGAAAACCATGAGGAGCCGAAAATGTTAGAGCCCGGGAAATTCTACGATGTCACATTGAAGCTCAACCACTTCGGCCAGCGCCTCGGTGTAGGCAGCCGGCTCCGTCTCGCGTTATCTACAACATACTTCCCCATCGTTTGGCCTTCTCCAGAAGTTACTACTCTTACAATCGATACCAGTTCCAGCTCCATTGATCTACCAGTGCGGACCGATGACTCCCTAGACTCGAAGCTCAAACCTTTCGGACCCGCCATCAATGGTTCGCTCAAGAAGACTGAGCTCCGTCCTGCCGACCACAAGAACTACGTCAGACAAGACTGGGACACCGGCCATACGGAGCTTGTTGTAGACTGGGACGATGGAAAGTGGGAGGTTGATGAAACTGGATGGCGCTTTGGTTGGACTACACCGATGGTGATTGGTATTCACCCTGCGGACCCGTTGTCTGCAGAAGTCTACCAAGGCTTTCAGAGGGAGTTTGAGCGCGGCGATATCAAGGTCAGCTTCAAGGGCTGGACGAGGATGAAGGCCACGCTCACGGAATGGATAATGTCTGCACGGATAGATGCTTGGGAGGGAGGGAAAGCGGTATTCGGACGCGACTATGAGTTCAAGGTCCCGCGCGATCATGTCTAAGCAATGTACTGTTAAGATATTCCCGGCTTGATTTACGATTCTGTGGTGAAGAAAATCCCTACGGCCACCCTTAAGTCACGACGTTGTATGCCATGGAAGCAGGTACAAGGCAGCACGGGAATTTGAGGAGAATGCGTTCGAGGACAAAGGCGCTTCAACTAGGATCCTCGAACGCGTGAATGATGAGTAGTGCCGGCGCCATCCGAGGAAAATATTGAACATATACCGCTGGACAAAATGGCAGATTTGTCACTGCTATTGACCTTTATTGTTCATACTCTAGCCATCTACCTATATAAGACCGTGCCTCGTGTACGTGCCTCGGCGCGCCTATGCTGTGAACACCATGCCCATCTTCTGCCCCGGCAACTCATCAAGCCATCCATCGACATCCTCGTCCACCATCTTCACTGCCGAACACTTATTCATCTCCTCCACAGTCTGCGTCTTCAATATCCCCTGCTTACCCGGGCTACCGCATCCGTGGAACATGCAGCTATCGTTCAACGCCCTTTGCAAACTATCACCCTTCCAACCAAACACGTAATCAGCATGCGTGCCATATCCATTACCCATGAATGACCATACGAAAGGCTGCGACCCGTCTTTAGGCCACATGTCTTGAAAGACAGTCGTGTTCCACATGGTTTCGTAAGCGACTTGTGGGACCCGGACGGGGTGCGAGGCAGGACAGGGCCCAGCTTCCAAGAAGTGGCCTCGCTCTGTGTTCGCCATGTGGCTTTGGTGATCGGGACTATCGAGGTTCTTTCCATCCCAACATGCAGGGAAGTGTTGGATAGTCTACGGCGCAAGTGAGTGTGCGATGATGTCAAGTGAGAAATACGAAGTTCCTTACCATGATACCCGCAGGACATTTTTCTTTGGGAAAGTCGGGAGTCTCATGGCCCCGTGTTAGTATTGTTTGCAAGCAGGTGTACGCGAGTCCTGGGTTCGTGCCGTTGTTCTTGTCCGTGACGGTGGGACTGCCGACAGTCATGCGGAAGCCCTGTATTTGAGATGTTGGTGTCAGACCTCTGAAGACTTCCATGACATAGGATCTAAAGCCTTACCGGAGGAAAAGCGGGGATATACTGGTCCCCATCGGTATCAAAGTTCTTCTCCGTATAGTAAATGGTCATTCCACCTTTGATGGTCGAATCATTCTGTCTGTTGAAGCAGTAAGTCAGCATCCGTCCTTGTTCTGATCGGGCTTGTAAGAGACGCACCCCTCGTACCCCAGTTGCGCATTCGGATATTGCGGTACCCGCTTGTAGCTACCATTCTGGTGCCGGAAGTACATCACTGCAGTCCAGTAGTTGCTGTTGCATCTTAGCGGACGTCACCGAATCTCAGTTCTTACGAGAAATTACCTAAAATCTTCGGTATAAACACATGTAGTGCAGTTCGCTTGCTCGCCTATGTCGCCCTTCATCGTCGGCGCGAACGCATTACCTCCAACAATCTGTCTGCTGTTGGTCTCGGAGAACGTGAGAGCGGATCGGGACTCACCTGATGGACATGCGAGCTTGGATTCGCTCCAGGCTCTACAAGCGGATCGAGCCGCTGTATTGAGACTGTGGAGCAGCCGAAACGTAATGCGGCATGCGCAAAGCCGACATGCAAGAGAAGTGCTTGCCACTTCATCTTCTACAACTTGCTGCAAGTATGACCGGGTGCGAATTGAGAGTAAAACCTCTGGAAGTTGAAGGGAATTCCAGGGATATGTAGGTACTTCTGCCGACCTGCACGACTATGCTCATTGTAATGACATGCATGCAGCGCGGTGGCTAGCACCCCAGTTGGAATTATCGCATTCATCTATAGAGGATGGTGGTGGCACGAACGCTCCATAGGGCGTTCGCGCGTATATTAAGGCAGATTACATTATCCTTCCGACCCTGGAACATCACAGTGGTTGGGAACAAATCCCGGTGTCAAAATCCCGAACTAGCACCAAACTAGCAGCAAATATAGACTGTAGCCAAGATATAGCATAATTTTTGAAGTGCTATCGGGTGGTGCTTCGTCTTGGCGGCCAGTGTACGTGCATGTGGGCGCTTACAGTGCAGAGGTGGGGCATGCATTCACCGCGAAGCATGTATGGACCAACAATAGAAAACCGTTATGCAAAGGCCACATGAAATGGATATTATGACTACCATTAGTAACTATCGAAACCACTACTCAGATGGAAAAGCAGTAGAACGTCTATCACGCCAAACAGAGCAGATTTCCTCCCGCGCCTCCGACAAATTACCCTCCTCAGACTTCGACATAGCATACGCCTAGTTGACCTCGATAAGACCAGGACCAAAAATCGTCTCCTTCGCGACAGCGTCAGCATCGGCGAAGGACTCCGCCTCATGCGTAACAGCGGCAATGGTGAGACCGTGAAGTAGGAACTCGTCGAAGGGGAATTTAGCCGTGAAGGTAACGACGTTGTTATCGGCCTTGACGTTCTCGAGCTTCTCCACGATAGGCTTGTTCTGCGCGTTGATCAACACCAAGGACAAGGAGCGCACATCGACATTGACGCCCTTTGTCGAGAAACTGAATTTAACATCTTGACTCTTCGGTTCAATGTTTTGCGTAAGGACATTAAGAGGTTTAAAGGTCTGTAGCGGGATCTCCTCGATGTTAGGACAGCTGCCGGGGACAACGAAGCCCTGGATGGCGGTGAAGGCAAAGTCGCGGGTGGATGTGGTAAGGAAAGGCTGAGCAGGCGTAGTCTTCTTCTGGATGATGCGGAACAGGCCTTCTTGTTCGCCTTCATTACCAATAACAGAGGATATCAGACGGACAGGACCGTTCTCGGTATTCTTTGCAAAAATGTCGTTCACATCCTGGAGCGTACCAAGGACAACGTCGGTGAAAGTAGCTGCCAGAGCAATGGCGGACTTGTAATCGCTAACGGGGAAATTATACTTGCACGGCTTAATGGGATCCACGCCGTTCGCCTGGAGGATAGCATTCGCACCAAGAGCGTGGAGTTCTTCTACGGCAAGGATGACATTGAGGTCCTCGAGAATTTTGTCGCGTCCCTCGCCTAGTCCATAGCCCTCGACATTGTTGGTGATATTCTGAACCAGCTCAAAGAAGAAAGCGACTTCGAAAATTTCGTTAAAGGCAATGAGCTTGAAGTTGGTGATACCCTCCTTGCTAAGGTTCGACGGCAGAGGAGTGTTAGGGAGTGTGCCGTGAGCTCGCTCTTGGATCTTGTTAATTTGGTCCGGAGATGGGTTGGGAAATCCGTCAGGCAGGTAAGGCGAGGAATCGTTGAATCCATGATCGTAGCCGTAACCACCGTGAGAAGGTGATGAGTAGTTAGACGTCTTGCTGATTGGGCTAGCGAAAGCTAACGCAACCAGGGTTGCTGTGCTGTAAAGGATCATAGAACGCATCTTGAGTTGCGTATATGAGTGCTGCTGGACACTGAACGTGTGAAGAGCGATGGCAAGCGATTGATGGAATGGTGAAGCATCTCACAAAGGACCGTGAACTGTTATATAGAGATTCGGACATACGGTCCAGGCTAGAAAGTTACACGTAAACGAACAAAAAAACGTTGCACCGCCTTGTAATCCAAGACGTCTGACAGCAACAAACTGGTCCATCATGGTCCACTCGGTCTAAGATTGACCAGATCTTACCAGCTTACACCATGGAGTCGTCGGATATTAAGAGTGCCGAACAATCGCCGCAAGGATGTCGTGTTTGTGCAGATCTACGACCAGCGCTAAGCTTTTGATGATGAACTATGATGAGGCGTTTGTCCGAAGTAGGAAAGGTGCACTCCAAGAATAACTTGGCGGTGACTTTTCATAGGCACTTTGGTTGGTAAGCTTCAGCAGTCAGAACCTTTACATGGGAAAAGAAGCTTGTTTATGGTTGAGACGGCCTGTTCGAGAATTTGTCTCTGTTCAAAACGTTCGAGCGGCTCTGTGGCTGGGCTTGCTTAAAAAAGTCATGTCTGCCCGATGCGGTGGCGCGAACTTTGAAGTCTAGGCATCTATCGCTCAGGATACATGATCATTGGGTCGCTAGGAGTCAGCGAACTGTGCCGGGTAACTGTTTGCGGCTGGGGCTCAAAGGCCATTTTAGCGGAGGTGCCTGAGCACCGCCACTTCCGCCATTTCCCAGCCTCAAAGAACCGCACCGGATGTTGCACTCATCCGTAGAACTTTACCACGTCGTCGATTAAGCACCAATATTCGAAGTCTTTTTCAAGTTACCGGCGTGCCTTCAAGTATGGATCCATAGTTATCCACGCGCCAAGTAGCTCGCCTTGCGGGGAAGTGCCTAGGTGGAGAAGAGGGGTGCACGCACGGCGGCCCGTTGCTGATTTGCGGCAAAGCGGGAGTATATGTTGCCGGCTGTCATCGTTGGTGGTCCATGTTTTTTCTTTGGCATGCGGACAGTCGGTGTGGCGATGCGCTGATGTTTCGTTTCACGATACGGGTGATCGGTGAACCGAGAGAAACAATGCACGGACCTGCGCCTGCTGACTTTGGAACCGCCCAGGTGCCCAGGTGTATTGCACATCAATAATAGCACGCTAATAGGATAGATACTAATTATGCAGTTATGTGCATTTAGAGTAATTGTAATAAGGTAGGGCAGGCAAAATCCATACCAGGATATGTCACGTCCGTGCCTTAGCGGCGGCCTAAGGTGGGGCTTTTGTTGTTAAGCGCACGATCGCCTACGGTTCTTATATTAACTATTACTGTTAAAGTTTAGTACTAAGTTATATACTAGTTACCTATATATTTTGTAAAATAGACTCTATAACTTTTTTATTATTAAACTATTTTCTATTATAAGTATAAATTTCTTTACTAACGATACTATATATACTATAAAGAAAATATATATAAAAAAAATATAATATAATATAGAACTTAAAGTAAGTAATAAAATAATAGCTATAGTTAATACTAATATATTATAGTCTAAAAGTCTCGTATTTTAATTATAACTTAAGAGAATAGTATTTAAAAGATTAGTTACTTTTAAATATACTATATGTATAACTATAATAATATTAATTATAAAATTAATATATATAGTAAAATTAAGGAGTTTAAGAATAATTTTAATAAATATATTTATAACTCGGTTCGGGCGCGTAAAAAAAAATATAAATTAATATAGTATTAAATTTAACTTTTTAATATAATTATTTACGCTAGAAAAGATATATCTTCTAATACTATATATATAAATAGTATTAACCCTACTTAGTAAAACGTTTTTTATAAAGGTACTAGAAATAAAAAATAAATGCTATAAAAGTACTTTAGAAAAAAATTAAAAATAGTAAAATATTTAATTATAAAGAGTTCTTATATATAAACTATATAGATAAAGTAGTTAGTAATAATATACTATTTTATATACTAAATTTCTACGCGCGACTATATAAGGGGCTAGTATTAATTTTATTAATTTTTATATTATATAACTAGACTAGTATTAAAATTAGCTATAATATATATTGCGTTATAAATATATAGAGTTATATATTGCTAGGTGTCTCTCCTCTAGGGTTATTACCGTAACGTTACGCGACTCTAGACTAACTATTTAAACTTTTACTACGTAATTAACTAACTTTTAATAAACTTTATATAGAGTAACTATAATAGCTTTTCTACTAGTACTATTAACCTATAACCTTTTTAATAGTAATTAAAGTATTAAAATATAATATAATACTCTCTATAGGATTTTTTAATTTTTTTATAATAATTACTAATATTTAATAGCTTTTACGCTGTCTTTTAAAATTCGTTTATATATATATATATATAATTTTAACTATTTTTAAGAGCTTTTCCTTTTAGAGCCGTGCTCGCTTTTTTATACTATTCTAAAAAATTTCTTTTTATCTATTTTTAAGTATATATTACCTCCTATTTTACCTAGTAAGCCCTTAACACTTTTAAGTTACTATTTTACTAGGTTTATTATATTATTATAGATGTTAAAATTAAAAATTATATTATATTTAAGAATAAAGAGCCGTATAGTAATTAATCTAAAACTAAAAATACTAAAAAAAAAAAAAATAGCTTTAGACTAGTCTTCTCTATAAGCTTATAATAATATTTTAAGTAGTTTTTAATATAGCCCTACTAGTCGTTTAAATTTTTAGTAAAAGTTAAAATTACTATTAATTTTTAGCTAGAGTTAGTAGTTATAATTATTAAATACTTAAAAGCTAGCTTTAAAATCCTCTTAGCTATAATAGTTTAAAAAAAAGATATTTTAGAAAGTATTATATAGCGTAGGAGAAAAAAAAATATAATTTAAACGCGTTATATATAGCTTATAGTTCTACTTATAGTTCTATTTATAGTTTTACCTACGCGCTATTATTACTATTATAATATAATAAGTTTATTAATTTAAGTTATTACTCTATTACTATAATATTTAAAAAATTTTATATCTAATAGGCCTTAGTTATAGCGCTTTTATTTTTACCTATCTTTATATTAAGTAAGGACGTAGTGTATACTAAGTCGATATAGCTCCTACGGATAAACGTAAAGAAATATATTACTAGGTACTAAAATACAAGACTACTAGGATATGTTATATAATATTTATATAATCTTTACGATTTGGCTAAGTTTATAGCAAGATACCCTATACTTAGGGGAGTGATGTGGAATAACTAAGGACCAATTATTAGTAAGGTGTTATAATAATTAGAGCTCTCTATAGTTTCCGCGCTAACTAGTGTTTAGAAACTAAAGTAAGTAGGCAGGCTTAGTTACTAGCCCGAAGCTTTAACGGTAGTAAAATATATAATTTCTTTTAATATACTATAAAATAATACTATATAATTAAAATAGCTAAAAATAGAGATTCTAATTTTTTTTTACTACTCTATAAGATCTGCTATAATAAATAATAATATATATATTAGATCTACGTCTATTTAGAAACTATTTTTTTATCTTTATATCTACCCCTATATCTACGCTAATACTAATATTAATATTAATATTTTCCCTTTTATAATAATTTATAACGTTAAAAACTATTTCTAGTATTTTATTATTAAAAAGCTTAACTATCTATATAACTTTCTTAATTAAAATACCTATATAATAAGTATAATCCTAATTAATAGCCTACGTACAATAGCTCTCTACTATTAAATAAAAAATTAGATTCTCCCTCTATAATAATATAATACTTTTATCCTTAATAACGTTTTTTTATACTAAATTAACTTTTTGCCTATTAAATTAAGAATAATAATCTTACAGAGGTAGTAAAATAATATTTAATATTTAAGGGCTGGCGTACAACGCAGGAGGTTACATTATTAACAATCGTATCATTCTTATCTCATCCGCCGACAAACATATCGGCGTATCGGCTATTGGTTCATACTTCCAGCCATGGCCGTGTGTTAAGATCGTGTATGCGATGCGTTCGGAACAGGCCACGCTTGCATCATATCCAGAGTGTGCGTCGTACGTCAAGGGAACGAACCCAGGGCAGCAAGCTGTTATACATACAGATTTTGAGAGTGATCTTTCTACAGAGGTTGGGGCTGCCCTAAACATGTGCTTCGGGATGGCGCTCTGGATGACGTTGGTGTTGAGTCCTATGTAAGTTGGAGTTTGCTCCGAAGGACCGAGAGCCCAAGATCAACAAGGATGTCAGCTTCATCTAACGCCCAAGGAGGCTGAACATTTGAGAAACGTCAGCTACCAACGCCAGACTGAGGCCTGTATGCGGAAACCTGGTTCTGCCGTGTTAACTGCGGATCGCTTGGGTGATTCCGGCTCGTGAGTGCCACAAGCAAGAAAGACGAGCGCCGTAATTACATTCGATGGTGATTTGGGCCTGCAGGCAATCAAGTCTGAAGAATCGACGTCCTCAATAGTAGCCTTTGGTAGCTGGTTGGCATAGCGCGGCTTCACTCATTTGCAACTTGGATCGGATAGTTTCATTGGATCTCATTAGCACTCGCTGCTTTAGTGAACTCTACATGGTTCATCGATCCTCATGAGTGTCCATGCGTATCCATATGCCAGTGGAAGTTCGAGTTCCGTTGTTATCGCTCACCATCTACCAGGGAAGCTGAAGCGGCGTAGGTAGCTTGTCCTTTGGGCCAAGTACGGCCTCTGCGGTGCCGATGTCTCTGAAGTACAAATTGACGAAGCCTAAGGGCAGACACAACAGTGCTTACCCAGGTCCGCGAGGCGCGCGGTACTGCCCCGTTTTGGAGATGTCAAACGTGGATATCCACTCCACGAGAGACTTTGCAGCTACGTCCGGCATCACCGCTGTCCCGACATTAGCATTTGTTCTTGTCTAGCTGGTACCTCCACCTTCGTCCCAAAACTTATGGAAGCCCACACTACGGGTCATCTCGGTTCTCATGAATCCAGGGTGAACTGCAGCTATGGCGGCGCCCCTATCCCTCAGATCTAGACTCAAGAGCTTCGCACACATGTTGAGTGCAGCTTGCTGGCGTGATGCGTGATTATGGTAAGCTGTTTTCGGGGGTTGAGGCAGGTGCGGCTTACCCATATTTATCGCCGCCCTCCTTCTCATGTTGCAGCGTGATGCTTCCACTTTCTGAAGGGACGAAGATCACTTTCGATTTCGAGCTCAACAGAGAATCGGAATCCTTGGCAAGAGCAGTGACAAGGAAAGTTGGGCCAATGGCAGAAGTCCGGTACATTGTCTCCCGGGCATCAAAGGAAGGCTCTTCCAGAGTCTATGTGGCGAAGTATGTCAATGTGGGAGATCGACCTTATATGGAGGAAGTTGAGAAGCTTTTTGCCGGCAT
Organism: Pleoardoris graminearum; assembly: GCA_030770415.1. Classification (NCBI taxonomy): domain Eukaryota; kingdom Fungi; phylum Ascomycota; class Dothideomycetes; order Pleosporales; family Didymosphaeriaceae; genus Pleoardoris; species Pleoardoris graminearum. Next base: position 167,939 of record JASEKS010000148.1, read on the forward strand.
CTGACGAAGCGATGTCGATGCCGGGTATGTAGGTAAGATTCTTTGTTGCGAGATGAAGCTATTAGCGTGAGACACCATGCCAACAACAACAAAACTCAACGGTGCAATTAAGAAGACGAAAACTGAGAAGCGTACTACTGGGCGGAGGGTTGGTGGATCGTGCCGTTGCTAGGACATAATTGTTCGGATCGGATTTGTAGGTGTTTGCCAGGCTCGCACCAAGGCCGCGAGTGGCCCCGACGATAAGTACAGTAGGCATTTCTAGAGTTGATGTAGGGTTTGCAGTTTCGTCGTAAAAGGAGGTGCTTTTTTGGTGGTCTGAAGAAAGGAATGACGTAAAGACTTCGTGCTTAGTCTAAAGGCCCAATGGAACGCCGCCACCTTATCGATAAGCTCAGCGAAGTGGTTGGTGTGAATGCAAACACATTCCCTCTCTCCCTTCCTGCTCTCCCTATCATGCCGATGCGACTGCCCAAGCCCGAACGTTTACAATTCGGTGCAGCTGAAAATGAAATATTGATTTGTTTATGTTGTCGCTTCTTCAAACCTGTGGACGGCAAAGAGTCAAAGCCTTCCCGGCGACAGTCCCATTCACACATTTACTCTATCATTGATCTCCACCCCTCCTGGCAACGTTTCCAGCCAACTATCATTCCCCACATCCTCCACGGCCTTTTGGGCAATCTTACACTTCATGGCTTCTTCATCCGTCTGCCTCTTCAGCTCCTTACAATGGTCATTATCGCACCTTGCATTGAGTGCGCGCTGCAGGCTATCGCCCTTCCATCCAAACATGTAGTCGCCGTGATTTCCATGACCTGTCGCATCACCCATACTGTACACAAGCGGCTGGCTACCGTCCTCAGGCCATAATTCGTCGCTATTGAATTCCGTCGTATCGAAGATGACTTCGTACATGAGTTGGGGCAAATGGACAGGGTGCGTGTCGGGACATTTGCCGCGCTGCAGGGCTGGTGTGTAGGGTCGCGTGACTACGGGGTCTGCGTACGGTTCGAAAGGGATGGTGGCGTAGGCGACGTGGGACTGGTGGTCTGTTGAAATACCCTAAGTTAATTGTTCTACTCACCGGAATGCCAACTTATGCAGATCTCTTCTACGAATTAGGGACTTACCTGGACTGTCGAGGTTGACGCCGTCCCAGCAGGTGGGGAAGGTCACTGGAAGAAATTAGTGGATGACTATTCACTGGGCGGAATAAAGAGATTGGCTACAGAGAAATTGAAGTGCGTATGAAGGCAACACAGAAGGGGGAATACGAATATGTGTACCTTGCGTCCGAATTCCGCCTTCGCACTGGTGGTCTGGGAGGTGTGTCGTATCATTGCCCGTGCAAGGTGCTCCGCCGAAGGGATTTTGGTCTTTAAACAAACAGCGGTGGCAGATGCCGCGGGACTCGCCGGTTGTGTTACGCAGCATTGGGTTGCCGGCGAGCATGCGGAAGCCCTGCCTCCATCAGTAATAATTTCGATCACTCAAAGCAACGGCTCTTACCGGAGCGAACGCTGTTACGTTGCTCACGCCATCATACGGCGGGATGTAGTATACGGTATGACCGCTGTCTTGATGTAATCCGCCGTTGGAGACCTGCTTTACCCTCTTGTAAGTACCGTTGCGAGCACGGAAGTAGAGTGCTGCAGTCCAGTAGTTGCTTTGCGGTGTCAGATGAATCTGCCAGAAGCAGGAAGGTAAGATACTTACCTAAAGTCCTGCGTCAAGTCAGCGTACAGCTCGTTTATTTGAATCAGGTTCCTACCTCGCTGAATGTGCAGCTTGTACAAGTCGATTCTGTTGGCAAGTCGTACTTCACAGGTTCCATGTACGGCCTGAAAGAATTTCCACCCCTATGATACCATGGTACGTTAGCTAATATATCGATATGGTTATGAAACTGCTCACACGATCTGATGCGTATGCGGCGTCCCAATCTGTCCGGGGTTTACCAACGGATCAAGCCGCTCAACGGTAAGCTGTGAGCAAGCAAATCTCATCCTGCACTCGTCAGATCAATCGATTGCTTGGCAGGATCCATTACATATGCGCTACTTGCGCATGCGACGCTCCCGCAACTGCGAGTAAAGAAAGGACCGTTCGATGCATCTTGGGCCGGTATCGATGCGCGAACTCGTGCAGAGACCGGACCGTGTCACTGAAGTATGCGGAAGCGGCATAAGCCTATGTTCAGCGCAGAGGCCTAGGTCAGCAACTGCTTTCTTATCGGTGTGGGGCATGTGTAACTGCCGTCAATTTAGCATGCGGATTCATCTGAAGAGTGTAGTTCGCTACCGGGTACTTGTGTGTTGAGGCTGGGCGCAATTAATATACGACATGCAAGATAGAGGAGGTTCATTAACCGATTTACATACCCGTCGCTGGGTTGCAAAAATAGTCGATCCACGAGATGGTATGCTAGCTTCATGCCAAATTTGGTCAGAGGTGCATATTCACCCTGTTGAGATAGGTGATGCAAACAACAAGATATCATGTCGGTGAAAAGCCATAAACAAACAATCTATCGGAACAAAGAACGCAACATGGACAGGCGGCAAGCCCGGACGTAGAAAGGAGGTCCATAGGCGACCTTCAAGCATAGGAGTCCCCTTCTAGCTATCAAGTCGCTCCCCACCGGTTCGAGCGTGCACTCTCGAACCGATGAGCTCGGATGTCCGCTGAAACATGCGCGTTTAGATACCATGCTCGCACTGTAAATGTGACAGAAAAGACAGATGCTTGCATGCACCCATGGAAAGCGCTGTCATAGAAAACAGTGAAACTTCCACAACTCGCGTCATGCGCTAGCAACTCTCCAGTATACAAAAATCATGCCAAGAAGAATAACGTAAAGCCGCCCCAACCCTCCAGACGAAGACCAGTCTTTGTGTATGCTGCGTCCGCTCGACCAAGTCCTCAAAATACCAAGTTGTAGAGATCTGAAAGATTAGAAATTGGTTCCAGACTCGCCCGGCTATGTTATCCATTGGCTATGACTTGCGAATTACGCCAATGGCCTCAAGCCCTGATGCGACCGTAACACCGCGCTCAACTATTCATAACCCGCTCTTTCTCGTGAACGTTTTACACCTGTGATGGAACGAGACTTACTAACAAACGCTAGGAACCTATCGGAAGGTGTGTAGGATTTTTCCGCTTGATCATCGTGCAGCAAAAGCTTCTCCGGAGCTGCCTTAATGCTTGTGCGAATGCTTGAGTGCGGCGCGTGGGAGTGCTTACGCGGTCCGTTCCGTGTAGCACTGGTAGATACCGCCGTGATGGTTGTGGTAGCGCCGGCAGAAGTCTTCCTCATCGCCCGAGGCCAAAATTTCGACGGAGTCGGTCTGGATGTACATCTCGTGTAGTTCGTCACGAGAGAGTGTGACTGGCTTCCAGGTCTTGCGTCGCCAGCCGTGGAAAACGGTTTCGCTCCAGATGAGGCCTTTTATGTCTCGGGGATCCACGTCTAGAGGATCAGCCTCTACATATACATCTCCTTCATGGGGATCTTGCTCAGGCGAATTTTGTTTTAGCTTTAGGTAGGGACCTGGTTCGCGAAGGTCGCCAACCAGACCCTGCCTAGCTCCTACCTGTGCCGTATAGGTGCCCGCAGCAAATTGGTTGATGAGTTGCCGATCTTTGGGCAATATCTTCCCCTGCTTCTGACGCTTGTAGTGTTCCCAGTAGTTTACAAACTCGGGAGGGTAATCTTGTTTATAGAGGGCCATCCGTAAGGTTGCAGCACGCATCTTTATCCTAAAGACATCGAGAAGGAACAAGCGGATCGGATCCTGCGCGCGGGTATGATGGAAGACATACTGGATATCTTCCGGTTCAAGCAACTGTAACGCGTTGGGGCCGTCAAGCATCTTCCGGAGGTGATCCATTATCATGTCACCAACAACGGTAACGCCCAGAGCTTGAGTGCCGCAGTACGCCTCGAGAAGGTCGGAAACTGTGTAGTCGGAATCGACGTCCTCGTAATTCGCTTGCGTGTACTTCACGTCGCTGCACCATTCATCTTCTTCGCTGATATACAGAATCAATCGCTGCAACTGCTCGGGCACAGCAGGTTGAAGGCGAGGCGCGAAGCAGCTTGTGATAATGTCAAACGCTTTGCCCGAAATGTCAACGAGCCCGTCACGAACTGGCGATTGTGACGTACGAACTGCTTCGAACTTCTCGCAGTCCACGAAACGCTGCTCCAATGGTTCGTGCATGTGGCAGCCGAACGGAGTACGCTGCTTCGATAGCGCTTCTGCCCAACGTGCGCTCGAATGGACTGCAACATAAGGGCATTCCGGCATGTAGTCGTCGCCGTCACAAGCAGAGTCGTCAGTGTCAGTGTCAGAGTCACCTTTGTGGGCCCAACCATCCTTCTGATGCCACAGCCAGGCTTTTCGGCATTCTTCGTCATAGCAGAGACCATGTTTGCAGCATTCAACGCAGCAATCAGTGGACTCAGTCTCAGGGGGCTGCACGAGGAAGGTGACGATCTTTCGACCCGGAGCAAGCCCCTCTTTTGTCGACAAAGCTGGACCGGGGGTCCACCAGTCGTTGACATTTTCATCAGTCTGTTCGCTCTGGATATTGTTGACCTCGAAAGCGTTGGCTTGTTGCTTCTCGGACTGTATGTGCGCATCTCGCTGCTGCTGCTTCTGCTCCGCTACCGCACGCGGTTTGTATGCCTCCCCCAGACCAGCCGCAGAGCGCTCGAAGTAGACGCCAGTCGCTTGGAAAACCATTCGGTTGGCTTTACCAAATCGTTTGCGGGCACCTTCAAGGGAGTCGACATCCATACATCCTGACCGTCGAATCTTGTCTTTGATCTTCTCAAAGGCCAGTTCACCCCCGTGCGCTTTCGAAATCCATGGCTTACGGAGCTCATAAGCCTGTATATGAATGTTCTGCAGACCTTTAGAATGGGCTTTAATGTAGTTCCAGTCGATGGGACAGTCGACTTGATCCGCATACTGATGGGTAGGCGGATGCTCCGTCTTGGTCCACGAGAAGTCTTTCTGAGGCGGCGGCACCTTGAAAGCTCCTATTGATCAGCCTTTTACGTTGTCAATGATTTAATTGGTACTGACCTTCTATTGGGGGGTGGAATGGGATGAGGATTTCATCTTCGTCGTCTGTGTCCTGTATTCCTTCGTCATCGTCCGCATATTCCGCCTGCTCTTCCTCGCTAGCGTATACCGAGACCTCGTCCTCTTCGGTTCCTTGCGTCGCTTCATCGTCCACCACAGCGTCTGCTGCAGCACCTGAAATTGTCGGCTGTGCCGTTTCATCTAGAATACTTAACTGAGCAGAGATAGTACGAACGCTGTTGGACCCACCTTCATTACTATCAGCTACTGATAATTCCAATTCACCGTCCGAGGGCGCCTGGAACAGTACGACATTCTCGTCCTCGCCTGAAGGCCCTGCGGTACCACCAGTGTCTGTGCGCTGACGTTTGGCGCTCTGTGCAAGAGATGCAACTTGCTGAGCAATGTTCGGCACTTGGGTTTGAAACTGGTCATAGTCTTCACCGTTTTCTTGATTTGGGTCTTGAGCAGCGACCTTGCGCTTGCGAGATATCGGCGCAATTGGTCGGGTGTTTGCCCGGTAGACGTCTCCCTTCAAACGCTTCCTGCCACTAGAGATCGTTGGAGTACTAGAAGATTGAGCCCTGGCGGAGACCTCCAGGTCAGATGGATCGATTGCTGAGGCTTGACGCTTGCGGGTGATTGGACCCAGGGAGGATCGCGGTGCAGGGAGGCGCGGGCCGGGAGGCGGGGAAATAGATCGAAGCGCCATTGGGTGCGATGCAATCTCGGCTCGAGAAGGATGGTGTCGTGAAGTGTTTGAGTTTCGGCTTTGTAGTTGGTGGTGAGGACCGGTTGATGTTCTGCAGATGAAGCGAAGATATGGTGGTGGCTGTTGAGAGAGTGCCCACATGTGCGTGGGCTTGATATAACTGTCACAACTGAGCAGCACCCTGAGCAAGCTTGGCAGTCAGTCGGATGATGGGGTGGTTACCATGTTGAAGGGTGAAGCAGAAAAGATATCGGGTGCTGAAGAGATCGTCGGGCGGGATACAGCTGAGGCGGGAGCGCAAAGACCGCGTGCTATAATGCTTTCTGATCTGGTCAAACTGATAAAGCAAAGTGGTTCACTTGACTCTCTTGTTTACGCGACACAGGGTGGAGTCGAAACAGGTGCACGCGATGAAGACTGGGCCCCGGGATCGTTATGACGGGGGAGAAGCTACGTGCACGGGTACAGACTAGTAAAACCAGTGAAAGCGAGAACGTTGAAAATATTACTTCCAGACACTTTACAGTTGAAACAAAGTCCCTGATTTCACCGCTGGGTGGCTGGTGCGTTTAGTGAATTCGAACCCTTTCGACTTCAGATGTTGAGCTAGAGATCGTCTTACTTCGCACAGATATTGTCGATAGATTTCAGAAACCCTCCCTATAACAAACACGTACGTCTCGTCCGCACACACCACCATACGGTACATGGTGAAACTCTTGCCGTAATAAGGGCAGACATGATGGTACATCTAGAATATAAGGAATGCAGCGAAATCTGAAGTCATGAGATAAGAAGTGGGACCTGCCATGAAGGAGTCGAAGTGGTATAAAAAGTAGTACTCTTCTCTTGTGCTGAAATAAAGAAAAGACAGACCGTGCGGTAGCTGTCAGAAGTATGCCGGCGTGGCCGACGCAATATGAGCGCTGCAGATTTCACCAGATCCAGACAACAGGCCGAAGAAACAGGACTTTACTGGTGTACTAGTAGGCACAGAACAGATTAGCAATTATCTGAAAGCTTAAGACTTGAAATGCGGTGTTACAAATCGCAGTGGTGACAGCACCATATTATGTCGTGGGGTTTGCGGCATGTTTGCGCGCAGATCGAGCATACAGAGCAACATATAGCATGCATAGGTGATGAGCTGTGTACAAACAGAACGGGACGTCAAATAATGGTAGCAGTTGCAGGCATGGTTGCGTTTTCCCGTGCAGGTGGTATCGAAACCTTAGGTGGCATGCTAACGGCGGGACCCCATGGTTGTTGACAGGTTCATTCGAGGGATGCAGACAGTTGGATAGGACGTTGAAATGCGTCCGTAGTTTCGAAGGTCATGTTGTAAATGAGGTGGGAAAGAACACGTCGGGTAGACGTTCACAGCGTTTCCAAGGTTCCAATGTCGGTGCCACGTGGCGGTATTTTCCGATCATACTAACCGACTGTAGCTAGCCTCGAAGCTAACCACTCTCAGCAGGCAAGAAGTACTCATCATAGCGCGCCATCTTCCAGTCTTAGACATCAATTCAACGTAGAAGTTATATTAACGCAGCACGCTTAGTAGAATATTTTGAGCTTTCAGGCCTAATAGGCAAGTAGAAGTGCGCCTACCACCTCGATTATGACGACAGCGAAGGTCTCTCTGTTACATCTAGATATCCTTGAATATTGGCGGTAAGTGAAGCAGCTGGCGAAATCATGAATCTTGTGGATGTACAGCTTATGTTGGGAAAGCGAAGTGCGCAATTGACTCTCCTCATCGCTTTAGGGGAGACATTAAAGCACGCAGACATTGCGAAAGCTTCCAAGAGCAAGTCATCACCTCAGGAGCTAAGCAATCCACTAGGCATTTATTTCTTTTAGTTTATCGGTGCGCAATGTCCCACGGCGTGTCCATCGGGCGTTGCGCCACGATATATCGAATCCATCTGCACACACCCCACGCCTGCTCCACAACACCTTACTCGTTCTCCCGCACGTCGATAACAGTACTCTTGAACTTTCTCGCCGGAAGCTTACGGTTAAACATGATATCCACCTCACGATAACTCCTGTCCTTGAGCTCCGGCAAAAAGAAGAAGGCGAGCACATAGCACACGGCGGCCGTTCCGCCCCAGACGTACCCACACTTGCCTGCCAGATTTCCGCCCGTGGGGTTCAGCATGTACGAAGCAAGGTAGATCATAGGGATCTCCGCGATGTAGTAAGCAGCGCGACCAACGCCCGTAGACAGCGCCCTCAGACGGACAGAGGACGTTTCGGAAATGATGGTGTATGAGATGGGGCCGAGGGTGCCGGCGTACACGAAGGAGATGATGACGCCGAGACAGGCTTGCGCGTAGTTGGTCGAGCTGTTCTGTTTGATGGACGCGCAGATGCCGAGAAGGACGAGGAACGTGAAGTTGGCGGCTGTGCCCCAGAGGTAGATCGTGCGGCGGCCGAACCAGGTGGCGAGGAACCAGGAGCCGATGTTGGCAACGAGGCCCAGGCAGGAGTTGATAAGGTTCAGCTGAAAGGAGAAGTCGGTAGACATACCGGCTTCTATTATAGGTGTTAGTTAAAGATTCAGCATACGTTAGGGACGGAGATTACTCACGCTCGAAGAAGAAAGTAGCTTGGTTGGCAATCAGGTTGCCAGCAAAGTTCTGGGAGGCATACATCAAGCAAGTAATGACTGTTCGCCGCAGATCCGTGCCCTTGACCAGATCAAGAAGCGTAGGGTTTCCGCCCTTGATGGCCTCGATTTCCACGGTACGCTCCATCATAGCAAGTGCGTCGTTAGCCTTGGTCTTAGACTTCGCGCCGAGACGTTGGATGGAGCGCAGGGCTTCGTCTTTGCGGCCATGGCGAATAAGCCACCACGGTGATTCAGGCATAAACCAGATGAGGACCAGAAGAGGTGTCTATAGGAATCAGTAGGGTTTTCCAAACAAAGCGTGCACTACTTACGGGGAAGACCCATTGCAGGGCAAGAGGAACACGCCACGCCCACTGGTCGTCGCGCTTATTGTATACCCACGTCACAGCTGCAACGATGATGCCACCAATTGACCAAGACATCTGCAGAGTAGATGTGCAAGCACCACGGAGGACCATGGGCACAACCTCGGAGGCATATGCGGGAGAGTTGGCGATGAATAGACCCCAGGGCACACCCTCTAGTGCCTGACCAACAGTCAAAACAGCGAGTGAGTCGGCCTTCATCCGATCGTCAGCTAAGTTTGATAAGCTGTAAGGGGCACAACTCACAAAGAACGAAACGAAGATGGTAGCGTTCATCAGTATGAGTCCTAATATGGTAGTCCATCGGTAGCCGAGGCGGTTCGTGATAGGTCCAGCGATGAGCACACCCACAAAGGCACCACACTGACCCGACTGGAAAAGAGCGCTCTGCCACTTGGTCTCAATGGTCTTGCCGTCTGCGTTTGGGACGCCGTAGCGCTCCTTGAAAGCGGTTTGCGCGACAAAGTTTCCGTTCAAAAACATGTCGAAGGATTCCATAACCTGGGCGGTGTTAGCTTCGCCATATACAGTGCAAGTCGCAATCTGCACGGAAAATTTCAATTGACTGCAGTACTTACAATGGTGAAGCACATCAAGAACGCCCAAAAGCAAGCCATTGGGTGCGCCTTCACGGCCTGCCAGGCAGTGATCTCATGCTCCGCATTCTCAGCGGCGAAGGCATGGCTCATGAGATCGCTGTCGACCAGAAGCTCGGAGTGGTGCACGTTCTGCGCCTCGAGAGCTGCACGGTCAATCTTGCCACCATCGTCGACCGCTAGATCGTTCTTCTCGTTGACTCCGCCCGACATTTTTGCTGTACCCGGTCCTGATGTATCAGTTGGCGAAAACAGGAGACTCGCGAAGCTTCTCTCACCGGTCGTTTCGTTACTTTATATTTCTTGATAGTTTCCCATGTGTACCCAGCGCCCGGGCCATGGCTTACCCGGCCACTAGGCAGGTTGGGCAGGCACCCCGTTGCCATCGTGGGGTCCCCACGCACCAGCCGCACGGTGACTGGTGGAAAGGAACAAGGTACCGACGCATGTTCCATGACTGCTCACCTCGGGCAAAGCAAGGCATATCGGGCCGTTTCCCATTCCGACACCCAGCAGCTTTAGATCGAATCAGAATCGCACACCTTACGGTCTGGGGAGATGCACCCGGTATGCCAATTAATGCCGTGTGATGTGGGTCGTATGTTGTAGCCCTAGGGCGGCTGAGGCTTCCCCATAGTTACATCGTAAGTGACCGTCACGCCGCCCGCGCGCCGCTGACCAGCATCACACCTGGTGAGGTGACCGCTTCGTCGAATGACGAGCACTCACTCCGATGAACCAGTTGGGGCGCGCAGGTCCAGAACTGGGGACGGACGCGCATGTGCGGAAGCAGCCGACGATGTAGCTGGCTATTTCTCCGTTCAACTAGGCTGGGAGCTCCACTGCGGATATGTAAACACGGTGCGTACGCTGTGCGATTTTGTAAGTTCTAAGAACTGTATACCACACTGCTGGATATTATCAAACGATGACATAGAACCTATCATGGTGAAACCCGGTCTTGGCAATGTCTTGAGCGGCTCTTACGTAGCTATTTAAGCTTTAGAGCTAAGCTACCTTGTACGACCTGGCTCCGTGGGCTGAATACGGAAATGGCGACGGTGAAGGTCGTCTTCTCGCTAGCTTGGTCCGGAAACACATCCGCTGCCCCAGTGGGTCTCTTTCCCGTCGTCATCGACCCGCTGCATTGTGTGCGCCATTGAGAATCACACTGTCCTAACGCAGCTTATGAGCACAGCTTCGCGTCGACATGCATTCCTATCGCCCCTTCCTAACAGAACTCCATGCGAGTCGCTAGTATCTAGCTTATACAGCCATATCAGATACCTCTGCAGTTACTCAACTTCCGCATTCGAAGGGACGCCATAACAATTTCTTACCATGTTATGCGTGTTTGTAATTGCCTCGGCTTCTGGAAAGTTCGTGGCGCCACGTGAACGCCTTTCCCGGGGGCGTGGCTGCTTAGCGCTTAGTCAACTACGCGGACCAACGAACTGCAGTCAGTGACCTCGGGAACGGTTTCTGCACGTGATCCTTGCACCGGCCGGATTGGTTTCTGCTTAAGCTCGCCCTACTATCTGCCGCGCTTCTGATCTCGTGAGATTTCGGGCGATCAAAGAGCGCAAAACAGCCTAGGGATTGCGACTGCCGACGACCCACTATGACTTCAAGCGATTACAGATACACTACTGTACATTCTATACAAAAATCACACAAAATTCCTGTACATGCCAGCTACTCGGTGCGCTCGCTGTGCACCTCTTCGTCCTTCTCTTTCTTCGTCGCCTCATACCGCTTCCCTCTGAACGCGTACAGGCCCCAATTGCTGCACGTAACATCGTGCGGATCCATGTCATTCAGATCCCATCTCAAGCTCCTGAAGATGTTCTCTCCCGGCTCAAGCAGCACATCCAGCTCATTGCCGTAGCGGCTGTCCAGGAGCTCCACGTCCTGCCGCATGTCGTCTGGCGAGTAGCCCGTTGCGATAATGGGGCACTTTGTCTCCAAGAGCAGCGGCAGCGTTTCCTCCCACTCGTGCATGCTCGCCGGGTTACCGAACCCGGGGTGGAAGCACACGAAGCAGTCGAAGTAGGGGTCGTAGGGGTAGAAGTAGCCCGTCTTGTGGATGGTGTGGTAGTATTCGACAAAGGTGCTGATTTTCATGGCGTTGGAGATGCGGTCTTCGACGACGGCGCCGAAGGGGTTCATGGGCGTGCGCTCGGGGAGCGGGAGTTCGTTTTCGCGGTTTGCCATGCTTTCTGGGCCGATGAAGTGCAACGAGAATTGGACGCGGTGGAAAAGGTAGGCTAGTTGCATCCATGTGTCTCGCGGGAGGGAAGATTCGGCGCGGGCACCGAGGATGAAGATGCGGACGGAGGGCGGCGCGAGGCGGGCGTTCTTCCAAGTGTCGCCTCCACCGGTTCGCGGCGGGTGGAGTGAGTGGCGCAGTGCTACGTATGTCAGTGGGAAGATGCGCGCGGGTTGGATTTTACATACCACCAAAGCTCTTGAGACCCTCAGGCGTCATGCGCCCGCCTTTCCGGATGTTGTAGGGGCTCAGCTCGTTGATTACGCTGGCAATGGTCATAGGATACGTCAGGAGCTTGGTAGCCTGGCGCATCTCTCGATCCTTGTTCAGCGCATCGTAGTCTCGGGTGTAGAGATATGTGTCCCAGCTGCTCATGTTGGTCAAAATCTCCTCAATCTGCGGCTCAGCGAACTGGAACTCCTTGAAGAAGCGACCGCTTCGTAGGTCATGGTCGTCCTCGTTGGCCTGCCGCAGGATATCGCACACTTCCAAGTGCGCCTCGTAGTCATCCGCCCAGTGCTCTTCACAGCAGTATACCGGGATGCCGCAGTCGGGGCACTCGAAGTTTACGTGGGCCGGTGGGGTGCCATTTTCCGAGTTCTTGCGAGCTTCGAGATCATTGGGATTGTTGGGGGCCCGTGTGGGCTTGTGGTCTGGATGCGGGCAGTAGGCATGCTGTCGCATGAAGGCTGCGCGCTTTCGAATCTCGGGAATGGGCGAGTGCGTGAACGAGTGGAACAGGTTGTCCTCGGTCAGGACGAGCTTCCGTCTGTGGCCTTCTGGATCGACATATTCGTACGGCTCAAAGGCTCCTTGGAATTCGCGCTTCGCACTGGTGGTAATGCTTCGTTTCGGCAGGGAAAGCTTCGGTTGCGCGGGGGCTTTGCAGGTGGAGTGATTCCGCTGCGAGAGAGTCTGGGGCGCGACGCGCAGAGCCGGAGAAGGGCGCAATTGCGGCCTTGCGCCTTTGATGAGCGAGATGCACCTATTGCAGGTATAGGAGGGCCGCATCATGAGCAATTGGGCCTCCGGCTGCGCTGGGTGCACAACGCGAAGCTGCGCGTATGGGATCGTCGTTCACCGCTGCCAAGGCGCTAAGCTCGGAGAGACCTCGCCGCGGGTTGAGCCTCACCATCTCGGCCCATCTGTTGTTCTGAGTTCTGCAATCTGCCTCCTTTGCCATAGCACGCACGCCCACCGTACGGTTTTGTTCGTGCGGTGCGCTAAATGAGTTGCTCATCTGCACAGGTTCCCCAGCGGACATGAGCGTAACTCCCATCATTTCCAGATACCTAGCACTTCCATGCCAATACGAACGCTTATTGAGGATGCGCACTGTAGCACACCAATTTTGTATCCTTCAAAGTGCAGTCCGCCTAATCATGGCGAGAGGAGAGCGGGTGCTGTGCCTACTCCATTAACAGCGCCTGCGCTGCCGCTAGCCCCACGCTCTTCGATGCGGAGCCGTTATGTTACTTTATTAATATTACGTATAATTATATATAAAATTAATACTTATTATTTAATCAATTTACTACTAACCCATCTTTTTACTATTACTATTATTTTTATATTACTTACTTATATCTAGGAGATCTTAGATCTATATAATATTACAGGGGGATGAAAAAAAAAGCGTGATTAAAAAAGATATCTTTTTTAAAGTTATATAACTTGTTAATTAGTAAGCTAAAAAATACAAAAAAAAATAGCGTTTTAAAGAGAAAGACTAGTAGATTCTATTTAACTTATTAGGGACTGCTTACTAGGGGGTTTAGGGATAAAAAAAAATTAATAAATATAGAAAATTTTTAAAGTTCTAATTTGGGCTATTATAATTTTTTATTAAACGTATAAAATTTACTTATTTTTATATATATTATAATAGTATCTATAATATATAAGTATATAAAATATTTTTATATATTTATATATTAATTATATAAATATATATAAAAGTGACTTTTTTAAATTTTTAATAATAAACTAGTAAATAATAAATTACTAGTATTTAGTATAGTAGCCTTTAGTTTCTATAACTACTTTATAATAGTTAGGGAGAGATAAAATATAGTTATTAATAACTTTTTATAGTATATTATTCTACTTCTTTTTAATAGCTTTTTTTTAAAACACTCTATACTTTCTAAACTAATTCTTATACCTAAATTAGTCTTTTTATTTTTCATTAGCCCTAATTTTAAATAACTCTATATATTTTTTATAGGGACTAACTTAGGACTATAGGCTAGATAAAAAAATAGTTTAATTTTATTAATTTTAAACTAAGTTAAAACGTCCGTAGTTTTATAAATAGAGATGTTATCTTATTAAAATTACTAATCTAAATTAATATTAATTTAAAAATTATAATTATAATATAATATATATATTATTATATTAATAAAAAAAATAGGTAAAAAAGTACTATAAAACTTACTTCTTTTTATATTTAGTTTAATTTTAGATACAATAATATTATTTATATAGTCCTTACTATTATAAGAAATAAAAAGTTAGGTATTTTAATAAATACTAAATTACTTCTACTTTCTACCTAAATTGTATCCTAAACTTATAGGGTAATGTCTCGGCCTATAAAATAATTAATATAATTAATATTAAAAAACTAAAAGTATAATTTAAAAATATATAAAATGTTATATATTTTAATATTTTAAAAAGTTAAAATAACTTACTTTGTAATTAGCTAGCAACAAATTCTTTTTTAACTTTATTATTACCTCTTTTTTTATAATATTCCCTTCTAACTTTGCCCCTTTATATTACTAACTTATTAGAAAATAGTATTTTTTTTAAATTTATATTTTTTATATTTTTTATATTTTTTATATTTTCTTTAGCGTAATTTAATTTTTTTTTGGCGTTTTCTTTATTTATAAGTAGTTTTTTAGTACTTATATTAACAGAATACTTTTTCTTTTTTAATAAGTTTTATAAGAATCTTTTTATAATATTTAAACTATTTTTTATTAATAGTCTTTTATTTTCTTTTTGAAGACTTCTAGTTAAGTCTTTATTAATAACTTTTTTCTCTCTTTAAGTTAACTTTTTTACTCTGTCTTGTTTAACCTTTTTTATATTATTATTTTTATTATTTTTATCTTTAATACGCCTTATAGCGCTATACATAGTATTTAGTAATTTATTTAAAGTAATAGTAATTAAAGAGAGTGAATTATTTATTTTTAAAAGAAAATTAATTTTAGATTTAAGTTTTAAAAGATTTAGTGCTATTTTAAGAAAATAGGAGTTTAGGTTTATAAAATCTAAAAGATATTATAATATACTATAGTATTAGTAATATATTACGTAATTAGTAATTATATAAGTATAGGCTATATTTTTATTATTAATATAATTTTATTATTAGATTACTAATATACTTCGAAAAATTAGTTACGTGACCTAAACTAGGCCTAAAAGGGTATAGTTAAAATTTTAGTTAAATATATTCACCAACTAAAAAGTTATAGGAATCTAAAAAAGGAGTTTAAAAAATTATTATATTTAGGTAATTTTAATATATTATACGTAATTAATAATTAGTAACTAAAGTCCTTATAAAGTTATTTATTATTTTCTCTTTAAAACTGTATTATTTACGTATTTTTAGGCTTAGTAATTAATTTTATATAAATTCTTAAAAAATGTATCTTTTTTAATTACGCTTTTTTTTTTCACCCCCCTGAAGTATACTTATTAACTCTCTTCTTTATAGCCTACTCTTTTAAAAAAAGCTTACTTTTTTTTTGTTCTAATAGTTATATTTTTTAATAACTACTTTTTAAAAAAAAGAGTTAACTTTAAATATACTAGTAATTATTTTTATAAAAAAAATCTTCTCCTACCTATATAATCAGAAGACCTTCTTAATAAAAATAAATAAATATATAGATTTACTCTTTTAAAATTTTAAAATATAATTTTAAAAGCTTAAGTTTTTATTATTTTTTAATAGTCTTTAGTTTAGCCTTTATACTTTTATTAATAATTTTCTTCTCATTACATATTTAATATTACTATTAATAATATTAGTAATCCGCGTATACTTATAGTAGTTAAAAAAGTTATATATAGTATTATTAATAATAAAAATTATTAGAATCTCTATTTTAGTAAATTTAGTATTAAATATAACTATTAGCTCTTAAGTTATAGTTAAAATATCGAGAAAAAAAAATAAAAGTAATATTAAATAAAGTATTTTTATAAATTACTATTTTTTATAATATTATAGTTAGTATCTACTTTTACTATTACTTAATATTATTATTTCCTACTTTTATTAAATATTTATTTCTACTTTAGTAGTAGGCCGCTTTTTATATTATTATTTAGTACGCCTTTTTACTATAATTAATATATTATTATAATAAAGGCAAGCACATACTCCTCCTTTTTTAAAACCCCTTTTGGTCGCCCCGAGCCACTACAGCTACACTATTTGCTCGATTAATATATAAATATAATATAGTAAGATTTAAATACTACGCTATATAATTAAAGTAAAAAAATATACCCTTAATAATATTATATAAATAAAGACTTAAAAAAAGTATAGGAGAAAAACTCTTAAGAAGTAAAATTTCTATTACTAGCCTTTAAAAATTATATAATAAATCTATCTAAATTAATATAAAATAGTATAAACTAAACTAAGTATCTTAATATAAAAAAAGAAACTAGCTAAACTTTAGTAAGCTAAGCAGATAAACTAGTTACTATAAGAGTAATACTAACTAGTAAAATAAAATCCTTATAGCTATTAATCTATAAAACTAAATATTTTTACTAAAAGAATAAAAACGCAAATAGGCTTATATAAACTAAAAGACAACTTTAAAAAGAAAGAATATATTAATTTTATATATAATAAACCGGACCATATTACTAAAAACTATAAATTAAAAAATAAGATTAAATAGTAGTGAAATATACTAAGCGCTAAAAAAAATTACTAAAAATAATAAGTAAATTATTACTAATAGTATTAGCAACCTTAATTTTAAAAAAATAAAAAAATAGAATAATTTACCTAACTTAAGACTATATAAAAGTTCTAAAAATAAAAAAAATAGCTAAAAAAAACTCTTTACTATCTAGAGTACCAACGCTACACCTAAAGGAGAAAAAAAACTAAAAAATAAATAAATAAAAGATTAACATATAAGACTACTAAGAATAAAACTAGTCTAATATAAATATAACTATAGTAATAATATTTTATTATACCTATATTATAACTACTCTATAAAAAATTAAAATAATCTCTAAAAAAAACTAAAAGTAGGTAGATATTATTTACTAAAATAGACTTAATTACTAAAATTACTAAAGTAAAGACTCTAGCTGTAATCTAAAGTATAGCCTAGACTACTAAAATCTAATATTCGTTACGTTAAAATAGTAACTATATAAAATAAATATATATCTTATATATTATACTATAAAAAAAGAAAACGACTTTTTAATCTTTAGACTACAATATAAGTAGATATAGTTTAATTATCTAATTAACAATTATAACTAGTACTTATAAAATAAATATAAATAAAATACTTTCCTACATATATAATAGAAAAGTATATAGTAATAAATATAATTATTAATAAAAGCTATAATTAATAATATTAATAAAGATATCTATACTTTTAGTGTACTAAATATAAGCTAAGTAAAGGAATATTTAAATTTAGTATAAAAAAGAAATCTTTTACTAAAAAAATAATTACCTCTAAAAACACTATTGTAAGTCTAATAATAGGCCTTAAGAGCTTATAAAAAAACTAGGTATACTAAATAGTATTTTATTAATTAAGCTTTTAGTAAGACTTAAAAGAAATAAATAAAAATAATACTAGACTTAGGAACGTAAGAAAACTATATATTATAATAAACTATTATTTTAAAATAAAGTTTATAAATAGTAAATCTATTTTAGTAAATACTAAATAAGACTACTAGATTATAAAGTATAAAAAAGTAAAAAAAAGTATAACCTATAAGATTTCCAAAAAATATAAAGAGTAAAATTACTTATTTTAAAAAGAGGTAGGATAGTAAGTACTACCTAAAAAAGGCTAATTAATTATAAAATTATTTTTAAAAAAATTACTATTCTTTAGGCTACTATACCCCTATACGGAAAAGGAACTCTAATAAATATAAAAATTCTTTAAGTGATATCTTAAGAAGAGCTATATATAACTATTTATATTACTAATAGTATTACTACTAATTTTTATACTAAAAAAGAATAGTACACTAAGGCCTTATATTAACTATAAAAAACTAAATAATATAATAATTAAAAACTATTACCTACTCTATAATATAGAAAAACTAAAAAACTAATTAGGAAAAGTAAAAATATTTACTATACTTAATTTAAAAAATAAATACTATTTAATACGTAAAAAAAAAGAGATATATAAATAATAATATTTTAAACTAAATATAAACTATTTAAATACTTAGTTATACTATTTAAATTTACTACTATACTAGCTACCTTCTAAGTCTATATAAATCATATACTAAAAAATTACCTAAATATTTTTATTATAGTATACTTAGACAATATACTAATTTTTTTTAAAAAAAATAAGGAGAAATATATAAAATATATTAAAATTATCCAATAAGTACTAAATAACATAGACCTTAAACTAAAATTAGAGAAGTATAAATACTATAAAATATAATTTAAATATTTAGAATATATTATCTTTATAGAAGAAATAAAGATAAGTTTAATAAAAATAAAAATTATATAAAATTAACTAAAGCTAATAAATATAAAATAAGTATTAAAGTTTTGGGATTTTATAAATTTAATAAATAATTTATTAAGGAGTATAGAAGAATAATATATCCCTTACTAAAATTAACTAAAAAAGCTACTACTTTTTAGTATAAAAAGGGACAATAAAAAGTATTTAATATACTAGTAAAAATATATACTATACTATTAGTACTTATTATATTTAATAGTAACTAACTACTATAACTAAAAATAAATATATTAGACCGGGTAATAAGAGCGTACACTAAATAAAAATAAAATAAAAAATAGTACCTAATAGCCTACTATTTTTATAAGTTTGAGAATATAAAAACCTAATATAATATTTATAATTAAAAGCTCTATATAAAGGTATATATATACTCCTCCTTTTTTAAAACTTCTTTTAGTCGCCTACACAGCCACTATAGCTACACCCTTTTATTTAATTAATATATAAATATAAAAACTCTATATAATAGTAAAAGTATTTAAATACTAAAAAATATATACGTATAACTACTTAATACTAAAATTTTTACTAATTATAGAAACTTATTTTAATTTATAATTACTAAAAAGCTAACACTATAATAAGCTAAATAATTAATAATATTAGAGTAATATAAATTTTAAATTATATACACCCTAAAATAAAATAATAAATAAGTAAACGCGCTAAGTAGAAAAAATAACTTAATTAAAAAAAAAGTAATTAATACTATAGCTATACTAAAGAAAAACTATAATAGTTTACTAAAACTCTTAAAAACCTTAAAAAACTTATAATAATTATAAGAAAAGTACAAAAAAATATACTAAATAATAATTATATAATAATACTATAATAGACTATTAAATAAATATTTAAAAATTACTTAAATAATAAAGTTAATCTAAAAGGACTATTATTTTCTAAAAAAAAAAAGTAAAAATATATATCCGTAAGTATACACACTGCTAAAAAAATTAGTATATAATATACTTTAAGTATAGTAAGCGATTACCTATAATACTACTAACCCTATATAAGAAAATATTATAGTAGACTTTATTACAGGACTATTAATTTTAAAAAATCCTATTATATATATAAAATATAATATACACTCCTAAGCAGGAGTATAAAAGACTTATTTATTCTTTTATATTTTATTTTTATTACGTTTTACTCTACCTACTAATATTATAAATTAATAATATTATTATAGACTTATTACATAATTTAAAGTAATATTTTTTTACCTAATTCCGCGTAAGCCTCTATATTACCTATTAAACTTTTTACTAAAATAATAATACTATAAAGGCCTACTAAAATAAGTTATATACACACCCGGCTCGCCTAGTAGCCTTATAAGATAAAAAAAAAATAATACTTACTATTTTTAGTACCTACGCTGCCCGTAGTATCTACTACCTAGTTAATAACACCTACTAAATAAAAATAAGAGCGTGTACTTACTTAATACTACGCGCCCTAGTAGGCTCTAGAATTTATATTTAGTTTTTTTTTTTTTTTTTTAGATCTTATAAGCGTACTAATAGATCTATCTTATTTTATTAGCCTATTTTTTAAATTATTCTATTACCTTTAGCTCTATTAGTTCTATTAATAATATTAGGTCTTTTAGCCTTTTTTTATTAACTACCCGCTTTTATAAAGCCTTTATTCTATTAGTCTAGAATTTATTTATATAAAACAACGTACTAAAAAGGGCTTTAAAGTAACTAAAAATAATATATTTAAAAAGGCTATTCTCTATCGAAAGTTCTTATATACGTAAGTTAATATAGGACTTATTAATAAGTTATATATAAGTAAAAAGATTACGTTTTAGTTAATCTTAGACTTTACTCTAGCTTAAAGTATTACTACTACTAGAAGCAGTTAGTATAATAGATAGTAAGTTAGTAACTTATTTAAAATTAGTACAGTAATAGGACGTTTTAGAAATAAAAAAGACCTATAAAAATATAATATAATAAAGTACTTTAAGTAGGTAATAATATAGTATAGAGTATAGAATAGATAACTAAACTTACTTAAAGGCTAAATATTTAGTTATATAGGCTCTAGATAACTACCTAATAACTCTATTAGTTCTAAAATTCGCACGTCTAGTAATCCTTAGGTTAACTAATTATCTTATATATAATTATAAGTAGTAATTACTAATACCCTTAAAGATAATTATAAGCAGTTACTAATCTATAAATATAAATTAAAGTATAAGCGCGTTATTATATTTAGTAAAATAACTATAGTCTTTACTAAAAAAATAGAGTATAACTTTTAAAAGTTTAAAATTTATACTACTTATATATAGCCTTGTTAGTATTATATAAGCTATTTAGTATTTATTAAGTTCTTATTATTACGTTATACCGCGGCTTTATAAAGCTCGTAAAGTACGTTAATTAAAAATATAATATAATACTTAATATAGTAAATAAATTTACTAAGTATATAATAATAATACTATACTAAAAGATTTATATAGTAGTAATTTATTAATTATTAAAAGTAAATTAAAAAAGATATAGGCTAGCCTAAAAGTAAAGTAGTATAGAATAAGAATGTGTGTACTTTTACTATATACATAGGTAGGAAAAGGTATATAAAAGGGAAATAATAAAGGCGCTATACTAAAGCTAATAAGCTACTAGCTATACTATAGCTAGTAGTAGTACGTATACTTCTACTAAAAAAGTTCTAATAAAAAAGATAATAAAGTTTAGTAAAAATACTATATTAGAAGTATACTATAAAGTAGGTTATAGCTACTTTATATAATACCTCCTTTACAATAGTCCTTACTATTATAAGTTACCTTATTATTATAATAGTAATTAGCAGCTAGTATATACTTTAGTACGTTATATATAGGCTAGATTTATTAAAACTTATACAGTTTTAGATAATTTATATAAAAATTTATTTTACGTATAAGTTAATATTATAACTATAAAAGAAGAAACTATAACCGACGTCTAGCAGAAGATTACTTAGTAGTTAAATACTTAGTAACTAAGTAAATATAATTTAATTATTTATAGAGTTAAATATACTATTAAAAATAAGTGCGTTAGGAATATTATTTATATAAAAATTAAAAAAGTAATTAAAATACTAAAACTCTAAAGAATAGCAGAATAAAACCTAAAGGCTAAAAAGAGTAAATATACTAAGGCATTAGATTTAGTTAAGTAAGACCTCTATAATACTACTAAAGAGGATAAAGACTAAATACTATTAATAATAACTAATAAGAAAAATATTACTAATATTTAAGAAGTTGTATAGGCTGTAGAGATATAGGTATAAAATTATCCTAAATACTAAGCGTAGAGCGCGAAGGGCAAAGAGCGATAAAAGGGGTAATTATATAAAATTAGTATATTTAGGGATATAAAAGCTTATAAGATATAGAAAGTAATAAGTATAAGTAATAATACTTAGAATATTATAAATTAATTAGTAAGCAGCGTAATTAGTTATATTTTATAATTTTAAAAGTAACTATTAAACAGCTACTAGAGCTAAGCTTTTAATAGTTATATAACTAACTTACTAATAATAAAGGAATAATTTAATAAGAAGAATAATAATAACTAAGTAAATAAGTGCCGGCTATATAGTAGTATAACTAAAATTTTTAATTTTTAATAGACTAGTATAATATTATAGTATACTAAAGATTATTATTACTAATAAAAATAAACTATTTACTTTTAACTATTAGATAACACTAATAGTGCTAATTAAAATAAAAAAAACTATTAACTATATACTATCTATAAATAAATAGATAAATAGAATAAATAAACTAGACTATAAAAATTTACTTATAACTATATTATAATAAGAAAAAAAATAATTAAGTTATACTACTTCTGTTAGTATATATTACGTATAATAATAAATAAGTTTTAGTAATAAAACTAATACCGTTCTATACTAATTATAAATAATCCCTATAAATATAAAAATAAAGACAGCTAGTATAATAGTATAAAATATAATATAGATATACTAATATATATATATATATAAATATAATAAGGGTATAAGAATAAGTCGCCCTATATATAGATAAAAAAAGAAAAATTGTACTTTAGTAAAAAAAAAAAAAAAGTATACCTTTTAATAAAAAACTAAAAAAAAAAATTTAAATAACTAGATTACGTAAAAGTTAAACTATTTTTTATTTTAAAGTAAAAAAAACTAGATAGCTATAGGCTAGAACTGTCTAAAAAGATAAAAATATATTTTATATTTTATATATTATTACTAAAACCAGCCGACCTAAAAACGCTAGTATAAATATCCTTTTACTATATAACTAAAAAAAAGAATAAATATAAAATGGAGGAGATACGTTACTATAAAACGGCTTTATAAAGCTCGCGAAGTACGTTAATTAACGTTACTACTAAAAAAGAAACCCAAAAATTTTTTTAGTAACATAAATAAACTATTTAATATTAAAAAATATATAAAAGCTAAAACTAAATCTAGGTAACTATAAAGGGTTAATCTAATAATACCTAAAAGAAAAATATATACTATTAAGAATTTACTAAATAAAAAATTATAAAATTATTTACTATATTTAAAGTAAACTATATTAAATATAATAGATTAATATTTATATTATAGATAAAATAATTAATTAGTTTTAAATTAATTAGTTTAATTTTTTTAACAGCCTCTATTTTAAAAAGAAAATATTTAGTCTTTTTATAAGTACGTAACTTAGCCTAGTATAATATTTAGTTTATTTTACATTAGAGTAGCTAATATTTTAATAAAAAGTTTTTTATTATTATCTACTTTCTTTTAATACTTTTTATAAATCTTATTTAGAAAAGTCTAAAATAAGTTTATATAAGATTTATATATAATAATATATTTTATATACTATATTTAAGTATTTAAATTAGCAGAGAGTATAATATAGTAAAAGGTATTAGAAGAACGGTAATAATTATAAAAAAAGGGTAATTTAACTATTATAATAAATCTTTAGTCTAGTATAAAGGGCGTAAGCTTTCAATTTAAATATAATAAGAATAATATAGTTATAAGTATAAAGTAGGCTAGCTTTAATTAATTAAAACTTAATAGAATACGTATATATATTTATATACTAATTAAATAAAAAGTGTCGCTGTAGTAGCTTAAGACGACTAAAAGAGGGTTTAAAAAAGCAGAAGTATATATATACTTTTATATTTAATATATTAAAAAAGGTAGGTAAAGCTAAATTAAAAAAGGTATAGTACTACGCTAAACTATACTAGTATACTAGTATACTTAGCGCGTCCCCCTAAAAAAATATTAAATTAAAGGAGTTTAGTACTAAAACTATGTTCTTTTTAGAAATATATAAGTAGTAGTAGTTACTACTATCTATATATCTTTCTATTCTTATAGTTAACACAGTTAAACGTTTATAAAAAATACTTACCAAAATATTATTTTTTTAAATATCTAGCTTCTATATAGTATAGTTCTCCTCTTATTAATACTAATAATAAAATATATATTTTAATTAATCTTAAGGCTTCTAAAATAGTGTCTAGTATAGTTATTTAAGCTTTTTTTATAATATTCTTTTACTTTACGAGTAATAAAGACACGACTTTAGTAAACGCTTACTAGTATAGGTGTTATAATTTAGGTATCTCCGTTCTAGATAGGAGCGTGCTTATGTAATAAAGAATATATAGTCTATACTATCATGTAAAGAGAGGTAAAGTGTAGTGCCGAGACACTAGTCCAAAAAAGGTATAGGCTAAAAAAAGTTATTCCCCCGGATACAGTCATAAAAATAAGCATATATAAGGACTACAGTCTATACTATAGGGCTTTAGCTAAGTAGTAATTAATCTCTTTACTTTTATAGATAATATATATTTACTTTATCTTATATATTATACTATATTACTATTCTATTCTAATTTCTAATATTTAAATCGCGCTTTTATTTTTAAGAGTATTTTAGTATAATATAGCTCTAAAAGAGTTTTATTACCCTATTATATGTAATATTTTAGTTCTATAAAATATTAAAATTATTAAAAAACTTAAGGATAATTTTAAGTCCTCTCTTAGTATTTCTAATATTTAGGTTTTTTAAAGTTTTATATAAGCTATAAAAACGCCTCTATTAGACCTATTAAAATATAAAAGAGTATAAATAGCTACTAACTAATATAGTTAAATATTTTTATTTTAATTAAAACTCTTTATATTTATTAATTTTAAAAAAATTCGCGCTTAGCTCCGACAAGTTAAAAAAAAATTAAGTAATTACTTAATATTTACGATTACTTTAATATAGGTAACTAAACTATAATTATAAAAAACATAATTATACTATAAGGTTATACTATTTTAGTTTTAATTTTAGCTATATATATATTAACGCTAAATGCCTTTTATATTTATAAAAAAAATAGTAGATATAACTTTAATTTTTAAAAAAATAATTATAAATACTATTTTTACTAATTATTAACTTATTTTCTAATAGAGATCTTAAAGGTTAAATTTATTATTACTTATATTAATAATCCTCTTTAAACTACTTAAAAGGCTAAAATTACTTTATAACTTAGTACTAATTTACTTTAGAAAAAAACTTAAAATTTTTTAAAAGTTAAAATATTAAACCCTTTTAGAGGACTGTTTTAATAGTCTAATAAAACTAAAATTAATTTTAAATAAACTATCTAGATATCTATATAGTTTTCGACAGAATTTTTAAACTATATTTTTTTTTTAAAAAAAGAGCTAAATATATTTAAAGTTAATAAAAAATTCTAATATGTCCGAAGCTTTATAAGTTATTTAAATAAAAATTTTTAGGCTAGACTATAAATTTTAAAAATAAATAATAAATTAATACTATTCCTAAAGTAAAAAACAAGGCTAATTTTTTTTAATTAATATAAAATACGACCGATTCCAATAATTTTAAAATATAAAAGCCTAAAAAGAATATATAAAATATAAAGAAATTT
Organism: Pleoardoris graminearum; assembly: GCA_030770415.1. NCBI lineage: Eukaryota > Fungi > Ascomycota > Dothideomycetes > Pleosporales > Didymosphaeriaceae > Pleoardoris > Pleoardoris graminearum. The sequence continues at coordinate 193,458 of JASEKS010000148.1, forward strand.
ACTAGACTTTAAAAATATTATAAATAAAATTAATAAATATAGTTAAGTGCTAACCAGTTTAATAAAATAGTAATTAAAATAGAGTTTTTTACTAGTACGCTAATATATTACTATTATAGTAAAAAGGGCTACTATACTCTTAACTACTAGTATAAAGATAAGCTAGTAGTCTTTAAATTTAAAAAATTAACTAATATTATTAATATATATTATATATATAATTGTTAAAAGTAAGTTAAAAAGGATATAGGCTAGCCTAAAAATAAAATAATAATATAAGAATATATATACTTTTACTATATACACGGGTACGAGGAGGTATATAAAAGAAAAATAATAAAGGCGTAAACTACTAGCTATATTATAACTAGTAGTAGCACGTACACTTTTACTAAAAAAAATTCTAATAAAAGAGGAGATGAAGTTTAGTAAGAATACTATATTAGAAGTATACTATAAAATAAGTTATAATTATTTTATACGCGATATCTTCTTTATAATAGTTTTTATTATTATAAGTTATTACCTTATTATTGTAGTAACTAATAATTAGTAGCTAGTATATATTTTAGTACGTTGTATATAGGCCAGATTTATTAAAGCTTATATAGTTTTAGGTAATTTATATAGGGATATATTTTACGTATAAATTAATATTATAACTATAAAAAAAGAAACTATAACTAATATCTAGTAGAAAATTAGTTAGTAGTTAAGTACTTAGTAGTTAAATAAGTATAATTTAATTATTTATAGGGTTAAATATACTATTAAAATTAAACGCATTAGGAATATCGTTTATATAAAAATTAAAAAAGTAATTAAAATACTAGAGTTTTAAAAAATAGTAAAATAAGACTTAGAGTCTAAAAAGAATAAATACGTATAGGTAAATCTAGTTTAGTAAAGCTTCTATAATATTATTAAAAAGGATAAAGACTATGTGCTATTAATAATAACTAATAAAAAGAATATTACGAATATTAAGAAGATTATATAGACTATAGAAATATAAGTATAAAGTTATCCTAAGCACTAAGCGTAAAACGTAAAGAGTAAAAGATAATAAAAAAAATAGCTATATAGGGTTAGTATATTTAAAAATATAAAAGCTTATAAATTATAAAGTAATAGATATAAGTAATAGCGTTTAGAGTATTATAAGTTAGTAGGCGGTATAGTTAGTTATATTTTTATAACTTTAAAAGTAACTATTAAATAGCTACTAGAGCTAAGCATCTAATAGTTATATAACTAACTTACTAATAATAAAGGGACAGTTTAATAAGAAGAATAATAATAACTAAATAAATAAGTACTAGCTAAAGTAACGAATAAAGATCGCGTTATTAACTTAAGTAGAAAAAAAAAGTAAAAATAATTATAGTACTTACTATTTATATTAAAACTATTACTGTATAAGCTATCTTTTAAGGATGCCTAAAGTTAAGTATATTAGTAGTTTATTTAACTAGTTATATAATTAACTTAAAAGGATAGTTACTTTAAAAGCTAAAGTTATAAATAAAAACTATATTAAAGCCTTAGTAGATCTAGAGTTTATTTTAAATCTTATAAACGCTAAGCTAGTAAAGAAGATAAACTTAAAGATAACTACTATTAATAAATTATTGTTATAAGCAGTAAATAGTTTTAATATAACTATTTATAATACTATAGTAGCCGCAATAAATTTAACTAATTTATATAATTAAAATTAAATTTAGCTAATTTTATTTATAGTCGCAGATCTTCTTTAATATAAAATTTTTTTAAACTTATTTTCGTTTTACTAAGAAAACCTAAAAATAAATATTACTATTTAAAGGATTCTCTTTAAAAGTAATGTTAAAAAAAATAATAGTTTTATAAAAAAGATTATTCTTAAAAATATAAAAAAAGTTTAAGTATACTATATATAATCTAACTACCTAAATATATATATGCCTAGTAGGGTTAACGGAGATTTTAGTCTAAAATAAACTAAATAAATATAAAAAATACTTTATACCGCCTAAATATTTTAATTTTTTAAATCGAGCCTTAAATCAAAACTTTAAGATTTTTATAAACTATAGATTAAACAATTTAAAAATTAATTTTAAGTCTAGTACTAATTCTTTATATTATTTTATATATAATCTTTTAGTTACTAAACTAAAAGTTCATAAACAGTATATAAAAAAATATTTTAAGTATAGGTAAATTTAGTAATTAAAATTTTTAGCTAAAGCTCCTATCTTTTTTATAAAGAAGAAGGGAGGTAGGTTTAAGCTCTATATAAATTATAGAGGCCTTAATAAGATTATAATTAAAAATTATAATATTTTTTTTACTAATTACAGAGTTACTAAACTATTTTATAAAAATATAGATTTATATTAAGCTTAATTTATAATAAGCTTACTATTACGTCTATATTATAAAAATAATATATAGAAAACCGTATTTTATATAAAGTATAGCTAATTTAAGTATATAGTTATATTTTTTAATTTAATAAATATACCTACACAGTTCTAACAGCTTATATAATAAATATTAACTAAATTAGTTAATATAACCTATATTATATACTTTAATAATATACTTATCTTTTTAGATACTAAAATAGAATATAAAAATTATATATAAACGGTATTATAGCGTTTACATAAAATAAAACTTTACTTAAAAAAAATTTTTAGTATACTATATTTATAAAATATTTTAACTTTATTATTTTATTTAAGGGCCTTTTAATAGATCTAACTAGAGTTAAAGTAATTTACAACTAGCCTAAACCTATTTATATATATAATATTTACGTCTTTTTTAGCTTTATAAATTGCTATTATAGATTTATAAACTAATTTTTTTAATTAGCCCTACTACCTACTAAATTAACTTAAAAGGCACTAGGTAACGCTAAAAATAGACTAGCTATAAAAAGAGAGGAAAGTATCTATATAAATATAGGTAATAGTAGTAAAAAAGCTTTTTAAAAGTTTTAAAATACTTTTTTTAAAACATTAATCTTTTCGCACTTTAAGTATAAAAAATAAACTTAAATTAAAATAGACGTTTTTAATAAAACTATTAATACTATTTTAAGCTAATTAGTTCTTAAAGGGGACAGATTATTTTAATAGTAACTAATTAATTTTTATTTATAAAAGTTAGGCAGCGCGTAGTACTATTATAATATTTATAATAAAAAACTTTTTATTATTATAAAAAGTATTAAGTACTAAAAATAATACCTATAAAATATTTATTTTAAAATTCTTATAGACTATAATAAAATATAATAATTTATATAAATAAAAACCCTATTACCGCGTTAACTATAATTATATTTACTTTTTTTTAAATATAATTTTAACATATTTTATAAAATAAAATTAATAAATTCGACTAATACTCTATCTTACTATTTTAATTATATACTAGAGTTTAAAATAGTTAAGTATAAATATATTATAGCTTTTATAAAATCTATAAAAAAGTTATTATAACTCTTTAATATAAAGATTAATAGAATTATAGTTTTTATAATAATAATTTATATATAAATAAACTTAATTAACGTACTTCGCAAGCTTTATAAAGCCGCGGTATAATATAATAATAAAAACTTAATAAATACTAAATAGCTTAATATAATACTAACGAGGCTATATATAAGTAATATAAATTTTAAACTTTTAAAAGTTATACTTTTTCCTTTTAGTAAGAGTAAAATACTTTACTAAATATAGTAACGCTCTACTTATACTCTAATTATATATTTATAGATTAGTAACTACTTATAATTATTTTTAAAGTTATTAGTAATTACTGCTTATAATTATATATAATATAATTAGCTTAGGGGGTTACTAGACGTATAAATTTTAGAACTAAAGAGAGTTATTATACTATTACCTAGAGCCTATATAACTAAATATTTAGCTTTTAAGTAAGTCTAATTATTTATTTTATACTTTATACTATATTATTAACTTCTATTTTTTAAAATTATACTTTATTATATTATAATCTCTATAGATTTTTTTTATTTTTAAAATATCTATTACTATACTAATTTTAAATAGATTACTAACTTACCGCTTATTATACTAACTATCTTTAGTAGTAATAATACTCTAAACTAGTATAAAATTTAAAATTAATTAGAACTATCTGCTTACGTATAGCTTATTAATAAATATTATACTAATCTATACGTATACGACTTTTTAGTAAAAAATAGCCTTTTTAAGTATATTATTTTTTAACTATTTTAAAGCTTTTCTTAGTACGTTGTTCTATATAGATAAATTTTAGGCTAATAAAATAAAGGCTTTATAAAAGCGGGTAGTTAATAGAAAAAAGCTAAGAAACCTAATATTATTAATAAAGCTAGAGGTAATAGAGCAACTCTAGACTTAAACTAATAAAATAAGGTAGATCTATTAGTACGCTTATAAAATTTAGAATAAAAAAAATAATTAAGTATTATAAATTCTAGGAAGTCTCTTATCTTTATTTAGCAGGTATTACTAACTAAGTAATAGGTATTTATAGGTAACGTAAATACTAAGAATAGTAAGTAATAGCTTCTTTCTTATCCTATAAGGCTAGGTAAGCTAGATATATATATAACTTACTTTAGTAGACTTTTATAGTGTTATTATTTTAGTAAGAAGTTTAACAGGTAGTATAGAGGTTTATATAGAATTAGATAAAAAAATATTATTTTAAATTACGTAATAAGACTATAATAATATTATTAATTTATAGACTATTAGTAGGCGGGATAAAATATAATAAAAATAAAATATAAAAGAAAAAATAAGCCTTTTATACTCTTTCTCAAGAGTAAATAAATAAATTATAAACGTAATTTAAAACTTATAATAAAAAATTTAAAACTTTAGGCTACGTAATTTATTTTAAGAGGAGATAGCTATTTTAGAGTATCTAATAGACCTAAAAAATAAAAAATTAGATTTATTTAAAAATAGTAATAATAATTTATAACTAAATAGTTTAGAGGGCGCTAAATTAAAACTAATATAACTAATACGGTCCTATACTTTTAACAATAAAATTAGAGTACTTATAAAATACTATAATAGTCTCCTTTTAAGGTATTTTAGTATAAAGTGAACCCTTAAGCGTATATAGTATAAATATATATATATAGGTATATTTAAAAATATTACTAACTACGTTTATAACTATAAGCGCTATTAGTATACTAATTTAAAAATATATAAACTATATAGTTTTCTTTATTTATTTTCTATTTTTAATAAACTATAGTAATACATAACTATAAATTTTATTATAAACTTATTCTTTAATAACTTTATAAAAATTATATATAATATAATTTTTATAATTATAAACTAATTCTCTATATTATATTTATATATTGATCGAACAAATAGTGTGGCTGTGGTGGCTCAGGGCGACCAAAAGGGGTTTTAAAAAAAGAGGAGTATGTGCATGCCTTCATACTTAATGTGTCGAAAAATAACTAATTCTCTAAAAAAGTCTATTACGTACTAGTAAAAATAAATTAAGATAGTATTAATTTAATCTAGTTCTAGATTTATAAAATTATATAATTTTATAAAAACTTAAAAATAGTACTATCTAATAGAGGTCTACTTATATAAGTAAAGTATTAAAATACTTTTTACTACTATTTAAATATAAGGTAAATCTTATTTTCTACCTTTTACCTATAGATAGATAGGTAGATAAAATAGTAAAATAATACTTTTAAATAATACTTTTATATCTTTTATTATCTAGAGTAAAATAATTAAGTATTATAGATCTTCTATATAAGATTTACTTATAATAATAGTTAGTACTTTATTACTAAATATATATCCTTTTAAGTCTATTATAAATACAGCCTAAAAGAACTAAATTAGCTCTTATAGGTACTAAATAAAAGAAAAAGTTTTTAAGCTTTTCGCTTAGCCTCTAAACTTATTAATATTTATAATAAAGCTAAATAAAAACTAAAGGTAGTATAGAAGTATTAAAAAGTATTTTAAAATAAAAAGCGTCTTCTATTAAATCTAGAAGTAAAGAGTAAGGTCTAAGTTTTAAATTATTATATATAATCTATAAAACTAAATAAAAAAAATTCACTAAAAATAGTTAGATCCCAGTATAATAATTAAGTATATAAATAGTTTACCTATTATATATAAAATTAAACTTATAAGTCTAAAATAAGTTTATCTAGGCTTTTATTCTTTGTTATTAGAATTTTATAAACCCCGAGATACACTACTATATAAATGAAAACTAATAATTAATATATTATACTAATTTAGTAATAATATATATAATATAAATTATATTATAGACTATAGACGCAATAAATCTAGTTAATAAAAATATCTTATTATATAAAAAGACTATTTAGATAAAGAAAATACTTAAAAACTAAAAGTTTTAATTAGTATAGAAGTATTAAAGAGGTTTTAATAATAGTTTAAAATTACTCTAAAAAAATTTAAAATAACTCTAGTAGACTAAATAATATAAATGCGGAATAGAGCTTTTATAAAAAATAATAATTTACCTAAAAGTATACTAGTATAATAAAGCTAGGGCCGCCCTCCTAAAAGGGGGAGAATAATTTAAAATACCTCTATATAGACTCTAATTAAGTTAAAAAGTTTACCTTTTTTTTTTTCTCTTTTAGTAGTTATAGGCGTTAAATTAATCTAAAAAACTTTTAGCGTAAATTAATAATTTATTCTAAACTACTTTAGAACTATATTCCCTATTTAAAATAAAATAATTATTTTCTACCCTTATAGTTTTATATATATTTCTTATAGAAAGTTTAGTAACGTAAATAGCCCTATTAAAAATTAAAATAGTTTAATAGTATAATAAAAAAATTATAAAAAATATATAAGTATACTATAGTAAAATAAAAACTATAATTATTAAACATCAGTGCTATTTAGACCAAATTACTATATTAAGCGTCTATAGGCTATATTTATTACTAAAGGATTCCTAAACTTTTTATATAAAAAAAAAGAAATTTAAAAAAATTATAAACTTATTTAATTATTTATTAAAAATACTTTAATAGTAATACTTTTTACTATTTATTTCTAAATATAATTACTAAAAAATATATGTAACTAATAGTTATAATTAATAATAAAATAACTTATACTATTTTTAGTTTAATAATTAGTATTAAATTAGATATTATAGTATATAACCTTTTTACTTTTATTACTATTAATAGAAACAGAATTTAACCTAGTAAAACTAAAAGTTTAAAAAGTATAATAGTTACTATAATAAAAAGAAGTTAATAAAAAAATACTATAAAGGCCTAAACCTAAATCTAAAACTAAGTAGTATAATTAGCAGCTTAATAGTTTTATTTAATTTTTAAGCTAGTTAGAACTATTATATAAAGAGTACTAGGCTTTTAAAAAGTATATTAGTAATTAAATATACTAAAGAGTGCTAAATTAGTCTAAATAACACTATTATACTACTATAGAGAATACTTACGCCCTCTTTATTCTTTTTAGAACTTATTTAGAAGTTATTAAAATTATTACTAACTTCTATATACTTTTAGTTTTTCTTAAAAACTAGATTAAATTAACTATATCTATAAAAAAAATACCGGACTTAGTATACTTATTAGTAAAATAAAAGGTGTTACTATATATATAAAACTTTTTAAAAAATCTAATATTACTATTATGTAGTAATTAGCACTAAATTACTCTAAATTTTTATAAACTATTTATTTATGTTATTAAATCTACTATAATTTGCTTATAAATAGTTTTAATCTTTTTATTAACTTTTTTTTTTCTTTTAGATTTTTTTATACGTTTTAGTTGTATTAAGGGCTTAAATGTAGTAGGCTTAGATATATATTATAATTAGCCTTCTTAGGGAACTATAAAATATTTAATATAATATAGGTCTATAATCTAATACTTATATTTTATAAACTAGACTTTATATATTATACAGCGTTACTTATACGCCTCTTAGCCTAAAGTAAGCTATTTATTTTTATTACTTCCTAAAGTTTTACTAATAGTAGACTTTACTTATTTAAAATAGTAAAACTAACTATATAAAGGCTAAATAGTATAATTAGTATTATATAGCGCCTAGTAGTACTAAATTAGTACTTACTATATAATAAGGGGCGTTCTTTTTTAGATAGGAAAAATAAGTTTTAGTTTAATAGCTTTTATAAATAGATAATTTTTATTTATTTATATTAGAGTTTATTAAATACTAGTACTTTTAGTCTAAAATACTATACTTTACTATTACTTTAATATAACTAATATAAAGTAACTTAGTTTACTATTTATTTTTCTAGATTAACTAAACGTAAAAATTTTTTAATATTTTATATTTAAAAGGTATCGCGTTATTAAAAGTTAAAACTTAATAATATAGAGTAAAATTTAACGTATAAGAACTAATTACGCTTTAATATAGCTATATAGTATAATTAGTACTAAATCCTACTACTTTACGGCTTATATAAAATACTTATTTTTAAAGAATATTATTAAATTTAGAGTAAAAAGTAGGAGTAAAAATTTCTAAAATCTAATTTTATAGCTAGAGGCGCTAAAATACTAGCGCTAATAAAATAATATTATTAATTAGCTTATTACGTAATTAACTAGATCTAACAGAAATAGTAAAAAATAAATAGTATTAAATACTACTAAATAGCAACCTATAAAAAAAGGCCGTAAAAAAAGTACCTAACTCTATTATTTAATACTATTATACTATATATATTTGTATATTAATAGAACAAATAGTGTGGCTGTGGTGGCTCGGGGCGACTAAAAGGGGTTTTAAAAAAGGAGGAGTATGTGTATGTCTTTATACTTAATGTGTTAAAAAAGAATAATATTATAATATAAATATTTTTACTCTAAATAGGAGTATACTTATTTAATAAAAAATATATAGTTTACGCTATAGGATTTTAGCTAAATAGTAACTTATCTCTCCACTCTTATAGATAATATATACTTAATTTATCTTATATATTATACTATATTACTACTCTACCCTAATTCCTAATAATAGGTACCTTATTTATCTAAAAGTAGCCGACCTTATTTATTTAGTAGCTAAAAAAGTCGATTATAACTTATTAAATAAAGTTATAGCTATCTTTAATAATAGGCACTCGTCTAGAATATATAATTTAAAAATAAATTAGTTAGAGAAGGGAGATAATATTATAATTAATATTTAGACATTTAGTCTAACGATGTATAGAATTTTTAAAAACTAATAAAAGGGGCTTAATAAGAAAATTATATAACTAATAGATAAAATAAAAGTTTATTATATTTATTAATAAACGCTTAGTAGATTTGCTAATAGACTTTTAGTAAGTTTTTTAATAAATATAATAAAAATTTATTATATCTATTATTATATCTATAGAAATATAAAAACTAAATTTTTAAAACTTATATTTAATCTATTCTTAATTTATTATTTAGATTATTTTGGCTTTTATTAATTTAATATTTTATAACGTTAATACTAATTCTATTACTTAATTTATATAGTAATAATCCTTTTTAAATACTTATTACTACTCTTATTTTAGAACTAACCCGATGCCCGTAAAAACTTTAATATTAAAATTATTTTATTATTTATATTTGTATAGTTTATATAGTCTCTTAAATTTTAGTAATATTTTTTTTAATAATTATTAATAGTATTTAGTTTTTATTCTCTTTAATCTATTTCTATTATTTTTATATTTAGTAATATTATATAGGTCTAACGAAACTAAACTAAAATTTATATATATATATTTATTCTATTTAGATTTTAGATTTTATTTTATTATTTTTTAGAGCTTTAGTATTTTAATCGCTTTGTTAATTCTTATATAAATAACTATTTTAATATACTTTTTAATAATCTATTTAGCTTAATAAATAATTAAATTATACTTAATTAGTTATGAAGTACTTTAGTACTATATAATATTTTATTAAATATTAGTTATAATTTCTATAGCTATTATAATATTTATTAATATATAAAATAAATTTTTATATACTATATATAAAGCTATATAAGCTTTAATAAACATTTTTTTTTAAATAAAGCTACGCTTTTAGCGTACTACCTATAGTTTTAAAAAAATTACAACTAGCTATTATAGAGGTTTTTATAAAACAGCTCTATAATATTTAAAGTATAATGATAAGAGAAGCAGCGTATAGTTATATATTAATATATTATACTAAAAATAGTTATAATAAATTAAAATAGTAATATAAAAGTAAGTATTACCTTTTAACTTAGTACTAAATATTTATTTATAAAATAAAAGAAATAAAAAATAAAAATAGTTAACTATTACTAATATACTATAGGGTATTAATATACGCTAGTAGTCCCGGAACTATATATATCTATATATATAAAATAATAGAAAAAGTATAACTAGTAGTCTACTATACTGAGTAACTATTTATACCTTTTTTTTTATAAATATTACTATATATACTATATTATATTATAATAGCTAAATAGTCTTATAAAAGTAATATACGTAATACTTTTTACGCGATTAAATCTATTCTTATAAAAACTACCTTACTAGTAATTCTTATAAAACTCCGGTATACTACTAGAAGGCTTTACCTCTATAGATAAGTAGGCACGAAATAAATAATAAGTCTAATAATTATAAACTACTACTTTATAATAGAAATAGGTAAGTATATATTATATTTATACTAGTACCGGCTAGTCTAGTAAATCCAAAATACTAAACTTTTTTTTAACCTTTAATAACTTTAGCAATACTAGGCCTAATTAGGTAATTTTTAGCTTTTTTAGGCTAGTTACTCTAAAATTCTAATCTAGTTAAGAAATTACCTAATTTAGACTAGTATTAATAAAGTTATTAAAGTTTTTATCTAAGTAACCCTACTATAGAGTTGGGTTGGGGTTACAAAAATGGGTTGCTTAATAAATTTAGTAATACTAGTCCTAATTAGGTAATTTTTTTAATAAAATTAAAATTTTAAAGTAACTAGCCTAAATAAGCTAAAATTACCTAATTAGGCCTAGTATTGCTAAAGTTATTAAAGGTTAAAAAAAGTAGAGTAACCTATTTAACCAGCTTAGTACCGGCACTAGTACGGTAATAATAATTATTACTAACTTATATAGTCGCGATAGTAATAAATTCTAAAAATTTTATTATTATAAATACTAACCTAAACTATATCTATAAATAGAAATAGTATTTTTTAGTTATACTAAATAATTAGAATAACTCTAACTATACTAAGTTTAAAAATAAAATAGTAATTATTACCCTAATAACAGTATAGCTATAAAACGTAATAAAGCTAGTAAAAAGGGTGTTAGTAATAATAACTAAATAGGCCTAGTCCTAAAAGTGAAAAAAGAAAAGAGCTATTAAAAAGTAATAAGTACGCCTAAATAACAATCTAGGGGTACAAATATAGTAAAAGAACTTTATTAAGTACTAAACTATATACGTAATAATTAAAAGCTAAAATAAAAATTAACTAAGGATAATATTTATTTAAACAGTTACTTAATTAAATAATAAGTATACTAGTAGGCTAGCGGTTAGTATTAAACTAGTAGCCTATATTAGCGGGTACTAAGGTACTTAGCGTAATATAATATAGTTACCTTAAGGGCTGCGTATATAATATAAATAGTAAACTATAAAACCTATATAATTACTATATAAACTTTCTCTATTATTAAAGTTACTTAATTACTATATCTAATAAATTTAAATAGTACCTACGCTTTACTATTAAAACTAATAAGGTATTAAAAGATAAAATATAAATAAGTCCTTTATATAACCTCTATATAGCTATAAATAAATACTTATACCTCTACGCTTTATAGATTACTAAATTAAAAATTAAGAATATTAAAAAATTATATAAAGGCGACTTCGTTTAGCCTAAGTAGTATATATACTTCTTTTAGCTAGATATAGTAGCTCTTACTATATTTAAGTTTAATATTATTATTTTAATATATAGTAATTTAGCCGTCTAGTAGTAGTATATATAATAAATAAATACTCTTACTACCTTATATAACGCTGCTAATAAATTGCTCTAAAAGCGTATAGTAATTATTACTAAAAGTATAAAAAAACTAGTAGTATACTATAGGGATAAAATTTATAATTTTAAGCTATAACTAGAGTAAGTATAAAATATATACTTATATATACGTAGAAAGAGAGACTAGATAAAAGTAAAAGTATAAAAAGGTTACTAAGTATAGATACTTATAGTAGGTAATAGTAATAATAATAGTATTTTAAAGCGTATAATTTTTTAAATTATAACTAATAGAGGCGCCTAAAAAAATTTAAATTAATTAGTACTTTACTAGGAATTAAAATTATTCTTATATAGGAAGAGTTAGCAGAAAGATTATTATTATTAAGTTATTAAGTATTAAAGAAAGCTACTAGTAACGGCAGCGGAAAATTTTTATATTAAAAGTTTTAGCGCTTTAAGAGGTATAATGTTATAAAATTAGATTAAACTATATTAAATAAAAACTATTAAAATAATAGTAAACTTCGTATATTAATTCTAGTAAATATAACGCAGTTTTACACTTAGGTTACCTAAGTAAAGTAGTTTTTTACCTCCTACTTAGGAGGGAAAGAAAAGAGCTATATATAAGATAGTAAATATAATAATAATATATAAAGGAGTAGGGAAGAGAGTATTATAAAATACCTATAAGTATAGGTAAAATAATATATAATCGTTTAGATACCAAATATAATAATTTAGGTATAAAAAAAAGGTAATTAGTATAAAAAAAATAAAAAAGTCTCTTTTTTATTATAAACCTATTAATAAGTACTATTATAACCTATCGGACCCGGCCGTTATAGATAAGCCCGTTTATTAGACTTACTATATATAATATACTATAGTAGGGTGGTAAACAGGTTAGGGTCGTATAGGACACTTTAGGTCTTACGTAAGTAAGAATATTAAAGTCTTTTTTAAAAAGTATTTACTAACTATTTAAATATAATTAATTATATAATAATATAATAATACACCTTATAGCTTATAGACGCAAGTTAAATTATAAATTATTAAAAATATAGCTTATATTATTAAATATTATATAACTTAAAATCTAAGCTTAAAGAAAGACTAAATCTTAAATTACGTACTATTTAATAATATAAACTATATTTTTTATAATTTATAATTTAACTTTAGTCTATGTGCTCTATATTATTTTATTATATTATTATATAACTAATTATATGTAAAAGTTATTAAATACTTTTTAAAAAATACTTTAATATTCTTACGTATGTAAATTATCCAATAAGTTATATACTAGATTCTAGTAATTATATAGAGCTTCTTACACCTTAACATAAATTTTAAAAGAAAAAGTAGAGTTATAAATAAAAATAGCTAAAAGTAAAAAATATATAGAGATATAATAATATTTAGATAGGTAGTAAAAAAATATAATATATATATATATATATATATATAAAAGTCTTTTATATAATAGATTTTATCCTATAAATAGCTAAAATAATAATAAAACAAAATTTAACAATCAGAAAAGTAATAAATAAAATATATTAGTTTTATAAAATATAAATTTATAAAAAGAATTTATAGGATAGTATTAGCTAAAGAGATAGAATAAAATATTATAAAAATAAAAATTTAACGTAATAGGCTTATAAAGTAGGTAAAAATTAATTAAAATTTTAAATTATAGATATCTTAAAGGTATTATTAAATTATAATATAAGTTAAGGTAATTAAGAGTACTAGTAGTTTCGGCTTTAAATAAAGCTTAAATCTAGTAATAGTTTATGCAACCCTAAGTATTCTATATAAGTCTAATCCGTTTACTAGCCTATACTATAGTATATATTAGCTACTAAGCTACTATAATAATAAAGGAACTTATAATAGTAAAACTTATTATAAAAAAGTTATAATTTATTTAATAGTATACTTTCCGGTCTTAACAGAGACCTAAAAATTTTAAAATTATAATAAAATAATTAATATAGAATATTTTATTTTATTTAGTTATATATTTAGCTATTTATTTATATTCTCTTATACTAGCTATCTATTATTCTTTTTTTAGAAACCCCTTTTCGCTCGCCTCTAGATATTTTTTATAGTATTAAGCTACAGCTTTTCTTTATATACTAATAACTTTTATTTTATATTATTTTAATTAAAATTATATATACTCTCTACGCTTTAAACTATTACCTATAACGCCTTTATTTATTTATAAAAAAACTATACCGTCTCTATACTTTAGCGCCCTATAATTTCTAATATTAGTATTATTATTACTAGTACTATAGTTACTAGCGCCTTTTTTTTATAACTTACTTTTATTAATTAACTACTTTATATAGTAGTATAACTATAGTAATTTTAGTATCTTTTCTTTATTTAGTAGCGCCTGTAAGCGGCGGATCTTTAGCTTTTTTATTTACTTAAATAGTTTTTCTTAAGCCCTCTTTAGCCCTCTTTAGCAATTTTATACCTATAAGTATAAGATTATTTTATTTAAGTATTAACTTTTACGGGTTGCCCGTAAAGATAAATAATAATATATTAATTATATTAAATATACTTATTACTTTGCGTTTCTAATTTATTTAATTTAACTTAAAAGCTTAAAGTAGTTAACGTACTCTATAGTATAGGCTAGAATAAGTCTAATATATATATTTTACTAAAATTTTATTTTTTAACGTACTAGGAGCGCGTATTTTAATTATAAAGTAATAGTATACTATTATTAGTAAACGGTACTTTAGACGCTGTAATATATATTATAATTATAATATATTAATATTTCTTTTTTTATAAATACCTGTTTAGTATTAGTTTATAATAGTAAATACGCTAGTATAAGTTACTATATAGCGTAATAAACTATACTAAGCTATAATACTATTAAATATTATTAAGTAGTTATTACGTATCTATCTTAGTACTACTTTTCCTAATTAGGCTTAGTATAGTATCTTTAAGAGCTGGTTGTTAGGTTATATAGTATATATAGCACTTTTCTTTCTAATTAGGTAGTTACTAATAGTAACTTTATTATATAAAAAAAATAGTATACTTTAATATAGTATTTTTACCTAACTTTATTTTCTTATTAAAATTTTTTTATTAGGAGCGTATATATTACTACTAGCTATATACTAGCTATAGTAGACTAATATAGCTAGTAACTTAAATTAGTTTTAGTATAGCGCCTTTATTATTTTTCTTTTTATACGCCTTTTTATATCTGTATATATAATAAAAGTATATATATTCTTATACTATTACTATACTTTTAGGCGAGCATATCTTCTTTTTAATATACTTTTAATAATTATTCTGGCTTCCCCGTTCGTATAGATGCAGTATACTTTAATACTAACCTATAGTAAGTTTAGATATAGCATTAGCTTAATATTAATATTATATTTTTACTTTTACTATTAGTCTTCTACATATTATTAAATTATAATTTTCCTATAATAATCTATATATTAATATAATTTATACTTAGTATACTAAGTATAAATTATAGTAAAGTATTTCTTATAGCATTTAGTTCCCTTTAAAAATTAAAATATACTTTTTTCTACTTTATTAGCACCTTATAATAGAAGGGGTTTTATAAATTCCTAAATAAAGGTATATATATACTCCTTCTTTTTCGAACCCCTTTTAGTTGCCCTAAGTTACCACAGCCACGCTTTTTGTTTAATTAATATATAAATATTTATAAATTCTTTATAAAACGTCCTTTATAATTTTTTTAAAAAGCTTTTTAATTATTAATAAACTTATTTTTAGTATACTATACTAAAAGTTCTATTAAAGTTAGTTAATTAGTTAGTTATAAGCGTAAGGTAGCGTTTTTACGGCTTTATCTATTATAAATAATAGTTATTATCTTATATCCGACTGTTAAGTTAATCTTTACTAAATATAGATAGTATTAAAAAGCTACTATTTATTTAACTATAAACAGTCCTCCGAATCCTCCGCCTACTTTATTAATATATAAACGCCTGCCGATACTTAGGCGTATACGTAATTTAAATCTAAATATATACTTACTTATTTTTTTTTTCCTTAACGCGCAGCAGCTGCTATACTTATTAATTTAATAGCTATTATTATATTAAGTACCTTCCGTAACTATACCCCGTCTATTATCTTTAATATAAAATTAATTTCTTATTCTCTTCCTATTACTTCTCTTTTAGTTAACCTTAATATAAGCTGTTATAGCTTATTATCTTATAGTATAGCTAGGCTAGTAAATTTATTTATAACGCTTATTTAGACGTACTATATTAGTAGGTATAGCTTAATATCTTTTCTTATTATTAATACTACCTTATACTTATCTCCGGTAAGTAAGCAGTAGATAGTATTATAGTATTTTTTTTTTAGTATATTAAAGACTTTTATAGTATTAATAATCTTATTAGCGTATATTAGTATACTTAATAGTAGGCACTTTATAGCTTTCTCTACTACTTATACGTATAGGTTATTATCGGGTATACTCTTATAAATAGATATATAAGACTTAGTTATTATAGTCTTATTATTAAAGTTAATTGTAATATATAAAATTGCTATTAGTATACTTATAGTAAATATTAGCTAATTATATTTTATAAACTATACTACTAAAAATAAACGCTGCGTTAGTATCTACGTTAATATATTAAATTTTATTTTTTAACTTTAAGAATAACTTTAATAATAATTTTAATAATAATATAATAGAGTAGGCGTATTATAGTATAATAGTACTATAATAGTTTAGCCTAAAAAAAAAAAAGAGTAAAGGTAATAATAGCCTAATACTACTAGTATACTAAATTTTAGCTTACTAAACTATATACTACGGCTGTAAGTTTAAATCTAACTAAACTAAAAATATTTTTTATAATTTTTATATACGCTTATTTTTTAATTATATCTAGGGGAATAACTTTTTTTAGCTTATACCTTTTTTAGACTAGTGTCTTAACGCTATATTTTACCTCTCTTTATATAATAAGCGTAATAAAAAAAATTTACTTATTAAAATTATATTTTAATTTTATTTTATAATACGTCTAGCTAAGTACGCTGAATAAAATAATTTATATTTTAAATAAGTTAGCTATATTTTTATTTACGTTCTTAATATAGGCGATAAAATTACTTATAATTTAGATTTTTTAGATTTTTTAAAATAGCTAGATTAAATAAGATACTAATATAGAATTTATATTTATAAAAAATTTTTAGGATTAGTAGTAGTATTATTATATTTAAAGCGGTTATTATTAAATATAAATATAAAAATAGAGGTAAAGAATATATATAAATAAGTATCAGTATAGTAGATAGGTAAAAAATTTTAGTCTTTTTACGCCTGCTTTTACTTTTAACTATAGTTTACACCCTTAGGTAATAACCTTAATACTATCTCGTTAAATCTATTAACTTTTACTAGCACGGTTGCCTCGCGCACGTGTATCATCATCGCCTAGAGAGGATTCTGCATATTGCAGTCGCAAGATAAGCACAAAGGTAGCTTCAGCGTGCTCACAGACTGGTGGGCAAGACAACAGTGCGGTAGAATCCTTCAGCAAGCACTGCCAAACTGGGGACATTGAAAAAGCCACTGCAACTGGGAAATGCTGCTTGGAGATCAAGAATATTAGTATCTCACAGTATAGCAGACTCGGCGACATTCGGCCCGACCGCCTCTCCCGCATCAAACCCCGCGGCAACGACGCCCTCCTCGACAGGAACTACCAGGCCTCAAGGGGCTGGTACACCGAAGAGGGCGAATACAACTGCCATCGCCGCCGGCGTCACTGTCCCTGTGGTTGTTGTTGCACTGGGCCTGGTTGGCGTTTTCTTCTTCCTTCGACACCGAAAGCAAGTGCCTCAGCAAAAGCCTGCAGGTGAGTTGTCTGGAGAGAATGCAGGCTTCGAAGCACCCGGGTCGCCGCGAACCTACGAAAAAGACCCGAACCGGCATGCACACCAATTGGGCACTGATCATCTCCATGAGATGGATGCAAATGCGCAACACGGAGAGCTCGATGGCTCCACACCGGAGCAAGACCCATACAACAAGACTGAACCGTTCGACCAACAGGTAATCTCGCCAAGTACAACAAGCTTCTCCTTTATCGTTGGGAAAAAAATTGAACAGATTATGCAATAGACAAGCACATAATTGCAACGCAACGATTACAAGAAAGGGGCGCACCAAACAAGGACACAAAGGACACACCTGCTGCTAGGGCGGAGATGGCTGTACAACATGACCAAGGATGAAAGGTCCAGAATGCGCATAGAGGTAATTAGCACGGCACACGTCCAGTCGAGTCATATGTCGGCAAAACGCTCAATGCACGGCACATCGTGAAGAGCCAGACTCCTTGGAACCCCTATTCTCTTCGGGGAACAAAACAACATGCGCCATAAGTACCTCTTCGCGTTGGACCACGAACCCATGCCTCCAAAGCCCGGTGGAAACTATGCTCAGTCTTAGACATGCAGTCGCTTACGCACGCGACTTACGTGCTGTCATTTGTGCTGGTTGCCGCATGATCTGTTCAGGTCGTTAACGACAATAGAGGAGAACCTCACGGCCAGTCGTCTGCGGCGTCTGCCCGCAACATTGCCCCGCACTAAGCTATTCCAACCCCTCAACCACACCATTTCCGAACCACATCCCGCGCTATTTCCCTAATGGTGGACATGGCCATGTCTAGGGCATCCTTCGAACCCGCGATGTTGACAATAGGGCGCAACTTACTACCTCGCACATACCAACACGACGAGGTATTCATAACGGCCAGCCCCACCACCTGTGGCCATACTAACATCTATTATCCTCAATTTACCTCCTCATTCCCATCGAAGTCGCAAACTAGCATCCACCATGGCTCCCTCCGCAACCACCACCGAGACCATCCCGCTCCCACCCACCAAGCAACCCGTACCCAAGTCCAAAGACGACCCCACAAAAGAACAAACAGCCCTCCAAGCCATTTCCCAAGGCGTCTGCCTCCCCGGCATCCCACTCTTTTCCTCCTACGACAAGCACCGCGCATGGATCCTATCGCACATGGCGGGCGCCTTCCGCGTCTTCGCCCGCAAAGGCTTCACGGAGGGCATGTCGGGCCACATCAGCGTGCGGGACCCGGAGCACCCGCACACATTCTGGACGAACCCTCTCGGGCGGCACTTTGGGCTGCTCAAGGCGAGCGACATGGTGCTGGTGGACTACGGGGGGAAGGTAGTGGGCGGGAACCAGAGCAGGCCGGCGAACGCGGCAGGGTTTCTGATCCATAGTGCGGTGCATAAGGCGAGGCCGGATGTGCATGCTGCGTGGTAGGTCATCAAACGCTGAGTAAGGCGTGGGTGTCGTGGAGATGTGTTAAGGTACGATTATGCGACGTACTGACTCGAGTCCAACAGTCACTGCCACGGTGTCGCGGGCAAGGCCTGGAGCGCCTTCGGTAGAAAGCTGGACATGATCAATCAAGACGTGACGTACTTCTACGGCGACGCGCAAGCCGTCTACCAGGATTTCGGCGGCGTCGTGCTCTCCGAGGCCGAAGGCAAGAAGCTCGCTGCCGCTCTCGGCCCCAAAGGAAAGGGCTTGATTCTGAGAAATCATGGGCTGTTGGTAAGACTTATATTTTCTGTTCTTCAAGGCTATGCTGATACCTGGGCAGACGGTGGGGAGTACAGTAGATGAGGCAGCGTACCTGTACACACTCATGGAGAAGTCTTGCGAGGTGCAGCTTAAGGTCGAAGCCGCAGCCGCGAATGGCATTCCGAAGATCCTCGTTGATGACGAAGCCGCGGCGTATACGTTTAAGATGGCGAGTGATCCCGAGGCACTGTATTGGGAGTTCCAGCCGGATCTGGAGTATGAGTATGAGATGAGTGGCGGAGCATTTGAGAACTAAAGGTTCCGGTACGTCTTAGCGACGTTACTTAGCGGCGAATTGGACAGTGTAAGCGTGCGTTGTTCGTGGTCGTAACGGACTTTACAGATTATGCGACAGATAATTACACATTTGGGCGTTGTTACACAAGAAGGTAGGGCTGGTTTTAGATTCACGAACGGGTGAATTATTAGCACACTGATGGTCACAAGCCCAGCCTTTCAGATTTGAAGAGAACGAATCTCCACCACATAGGATCATACCGCTTACGCCGACATTCTAATCGCGTCCTCCGACAACAGTTAGGCAAAGTGGATGAAGATTTTCAGTAACGTTGATCCAGCGGTTTCCTGGGCCAATGGACACCGTCTGACTGTCGGTCGAGACCTCCATAGCATCTACATGTACCGAGTCAATCGTCACGCCATTTACGGTGTTGGATCCTCTCGCGGAAGGGGAATGGTATCCACTCTTTACAATAAAGGTGCGTTTTGACGTGTCAGGACCTTCAGAACGGAAGAAACTGCAGATGTTCTCTTGGGTATTATGAAGCACTGTGGATGAGTGTGCCGTTGTTGATCTGACCAGTAGTAGTTGGACTTGATAGAAGACGTGGTAATAAGGTATGCTAGGCCTCCCGGCAGATCTGCCTCCAAAGCCGCATGTATCGGCCTTGTCAGTGATAAGCGATTCTGGTGACTTGCTATGAGCGTACCGCGTGGCCTCGGGGGAATAGACATTCCTTGGCTACAGAGGCTATCCCATTGAGGCTGCCAATGAGCAAGAGCTCGAGAACATTCATATGTACAGCCTTACTAGAAAAAAAAAATACTGAACCGTAAGATGCTTCGACGATTGCGATGTCGAAGTGTTTCAAAGGAATAAGAAGGAGATACTTGTGTACTCTTAGTCTCTGTGACATGTAAAAAGGACTTAAAAACCGCGCGGTTGTATTAAACCACCAACAAGGTGGGCCGAACAAGTGATCCTTTCTTACTGTATTGTCGTACAGCGGCATCGCGTCTAGCAGGAAAGGAGGGCAGCCCTATTGTCCTGTCTTAGGCGACACGACGAGATTATATCACGCCATAGCCGCTTGCGTACGGTGAACTGCGCATGTGGCGCCCCTTGAAAGGGACCAGATCCTTAAGGTTGCTTAGTAGTGGTATAGAAAGCGAAATTGAGAGTGGCCGCCCCCCCTCCCACGGTAATTCAACTAGAGTCTCAGCCGGTGCTGAATCCGTGTAGCCCCTTTGATAATGACCCACCGGCAAATTGAATGACTGTCACAAAAACTTCTGAGAATAGGAAACTGATATACAGTATAGCTTTTGCTTATTTAACCAGCACGTGCAAGGAGAGAAGCAAATGGTTTAACAGGACCGGATGAAGTGATGTACACAGAACAGCTAGTGCGAGTCTCACCCGTGATGACATCGATCAGTTTCCCAGATGTTGCCTCTCGCGTTGCCGAATCGCCACGTCCAGTGCCTTACCGGCGGCCTAAGGTAGGGCTTTTATTATTAAGCGCACGATCGCCTATAGTTCGTATATTCTCTTTATATTATTATTATTAAAGTTTAGTACTAAGTTGTATACTAGCCGCGTAAAATAGATTTTATAACTCTTTTTTTTATTAAACTATTTACTATAAGTATAAATTCTTTTACTAATAACGCTATATACTACGTACTATAAAAAATATATATATAAAAAATATAATATAATATAAAATTTAAAATAAGTAGTAAAATAATAGCTATAGTTAATACTAATACGTTATAGTTTAAAAGTCTTATACTTTAATTATAACTTAAAAAAATAGTATTTAAAAAGTTAGTTACTTCTAAATACACTATGTACGTAACTATAGTAATATTAATTATAAAATTAATATATATAGTAAGATTAAAACGTTTAAAAATAATTTTAATAAATATATATATATATTTATATATTAATTAAATAAAAGGGTGTAGCTATAGTAGCTGTATATGCAACTAAAAAAAGTTTTAAAAAAGGAAGAGTATATATATACCTTTATACTTAATATATTAAAAAAGTTAGGTAAAGCTAGATTAAAAATTAATAAATATATTTATAACTTAGTTTAGGCGCGTAGAAAGAAGTATAAAAAGTATAAGTTAATATAGCGTTAAATTTAGTTTTTTAATATAATTATGTATTATATTATTATTTATACTAAAAAAATACGTCTTTTAATACTATATATATAAATAGCGCTAATCTTAGTAGAACGTCCTTTATAGAACTACTAGAAGTAGAAGATAAATACTATAAAAGTACTTTAAAAAAAAATTAAAAATAGTAAAATACTTAATTATAAAACCTTTTTCGACACATTAAGTATAAAGATATATATATACTCCTCCTTTTTTAAAACCCCTTTTAGTCGCCTACACAGCTACTACAGCTACACCCTTTTATTTAATTAATATATAAATATATAACTATAAAAAATTATTATATATAGACTATATAGATAAGATATTTAGTAATAATATACTATTTTATATACTAAACCTCTAAGCGCGACTATATAAGGGGCTAGTATTAACTTTATTAATTTTTATATTATATAACTAGACTATAATATATATTGCGTCGCAAACATATAGAGTCACATATTGCCAGGTGCCGAAACACAAGACCTGCTGAATCGATCGCCATTAGAAGCTTTGTGGCGCTCTCCTCGACCGAGGTGGCTGGCACGTCAATCCAGGCCTCATTTGCTGCTGCAATACCCATGTCTGTGGCAACAAATCTGTCAAGGGAGCATGAAATGTCAGCATTGTGCCCCCCTCCTAAAATCCAACAATGACTCCTCACCTCCTCACCCGAGATGAACTGCAAAGGCAACGAGAGACGGATACCCAACATGAAGGGCTCTAAAATTGATGTATCGGCGAAGGTCGGATCGATACAGTGATCAAGAAGCTGCTTACTTCGTGAACCAGTTTTGGGCAGCCTTAGAAACACCTCAAGTGCCGATGTAGGGGTAAAAGTCCACTGCGTCGCCGATAGAGCCCGCACGACTGGAGACTGAATCCGCTTGGGGTCACTTGATTTGACGAGTAACCTGATCACTGCTTTACTAGATCTAAGCTTTATCTAGAGCCGAAACTATCGGCGCCCTTAACTACTTTAACTAATATTATAATTTAATAATACTTTTAAAATATTTATAATTTAAAATTTTAATTAATTTTTAACCACTTTATAAGCCTGTTATATTAGATTTTTATTTTTATAATATTTTACTTTATTTTCCTAACTAATACTTTTTTATACGCTTTTTTTTTATAAATCTATATTTTATAGAACTAGTATATTTTATTTCCTACTTTTATTATTCTTATATTTTTTATTATTATTTTAGCTACTTATAAGATAAAATGTGTTATATAAAAGACTTTTTTACGTATATATACTACGTATTCTTTACTATCTATCTACCTATTATTATACTTATATATCCTCTCTACTTTTAGTTATTTTTATTTATAATTTTAGTCTTTCTTTTAAAATCTGCGTTAAGGTGTAAGAAACTCTATATAATTGCTAGGATTTAGCGCGCGACTTATCGGGTAATGGAACAGAATAATAGAGGAAACGGTATTGATGTCGAAGGTATCCACGAAAGCCTTGGGGTCGGCAACCTCAAGAGGCGCGCTGCCAGGATTAACTCCAGCGTTTGAGATGACGATATCAACGTGATCGATACCAGCAGCTTTGATATCCTCAACGGTCTTTTTCGGATCCGAGTGAGATGCATTTTCGATACTAACAAGAAGCAGGCGGGAGCCGTCTGCTGCGGGCAACTTCTTCAGAGCTTCTGCCTTAAGACCCTTAGCATCACGGACGCTTCCAATAACAGTGTGGTTAGGGCGTGCGAGGTAAGCAGCGGCAACGGCTTTTCCGATACCTGGAGTTTGCACTATTAGAACGGATGTACCCCGAGTAAGTTATGCTGTACGAGTCAATACCCGACGTACTTCTGCTAACACCAGTGACTAAGAACACAGTTGGAGCAACCATGATGGATGTGTGCAGGTATCTGTGCCTGGTCCAAGTTCGGGGAATTGAGTAGCTCCGGATGGCTTAGAAGTACGAAGAAGTGAGCAGCTACTTATTCAGACGAGAAAACACTCTGATTTCACATCAACATTACGAAGCCGCACGAACGAACGGTTTCAGGCAGTTGCTCATGTACGTCTATTGTTGTGAACGAGGACTAACGTACTCCTATTAGGCTTAGTGCGTCCAGGCTTCGTCCGGAACGGACTTGAACAGATCATACGACAGCTGGTACGTACACTAGTGTAGACTTTTGCACCTACCGAATGTGTAATAGTAGAATACGTGAAGGAATATATATATACATGTAGCTTGCTAAAGGTCTTAAGAACATTGTCAGCGTACGTGCTTTCTTTATCGGTCTGCGACTTGATGACACCTAATTTTAACCCGGCATGTGCAAATGTCTATGGTACCACGCCGCATTGGTCCTGCACGAGGCGTGTTTCCCATATATTAAGCAATAAACAATGGCGCTTCATGACTCCGAATATCCCCTCTCCGGCGATGACAGTGCTCCTTATACTTCATTACCTACCAGTTGGTTCTGGGGTCCTTCTTAGTGAGGGGCTTTCAAGAGATCGAGTGGTATCGCTTAATAGGCTCGTACAACTGCCTCTTGACGCCGCGAAACCAGCAATTACCAGGCTGAAATGGGTTATCTTTTCCTGTAAGGAGATACTGGTCGGCGGCCTCCGGCGCAACTTGTTAAACGCCCTTATAGGGCATCAGGCTAGGCAGCTAGATAAAGTTTAGTATACTAAATAACAGATTTTTACTTAACGTCTCGTAAAGTATAGTATACTAATACTAGTAAAAGAGTTATAAACTTAAATATATACTACTAATTAAGTACTATAAAAATTTTTTTATATCTTCTATTACTAAAACCTTATATAAAATGTTTTTAAATAATAATTATATTACTATAACTAGTTTTACGACGTTTACACGCTAAATATAAATGAAATTTTTAAACATATAAAAATTTTAGAGATATAAAAATCTCTAAGATTAAATTAAAAGTAAAAAAACTATTAAAATAAGAAATATTTTTAGCTAAAATAATATCTATTTTATTAGACTTATTATTATTTACTATATACTAGCTTATTTTAGACATTCTTATTATTAACTATATATAACGTAACTACTACGTGAACTATATAATAAAGTAAGCTGCGCACTTTATCTACTATTTATATATTTATTATAATATATCTTAATAACGTAATAAGGCAGAATAATATAGTAGCTATATATAATTAGTTACTACTTATAGTCTACTTTCTATATATTTATAAATTATAACTAGTTTCTTTATACTTAGTATAGTATACTAAAATCTAATAGTTAGTATTTAATTAAGTTTTTCTTTAACGCGTTTTCTCTTTAATCTATTACTTAAACTTATTTTAAGCTATTCTTTCTTTTTTTTTTTACCTTTATAAAGGTCCTTTACTTTTAAATTTACTTTTTTTTTATTTTTTATATAAAGGCGTACACATACTCCTTCTTTTTTAAAACCCCTTTTAGTCGCCTACACAGCCACACTCTTTTATTTAATTAATATATAAATATAATTACTTTTTTTTATATACTGTACGTATTATTACTACTTAGTTAATTTATTTAAAACTAGTAATTTAATTACATATTAGTACTAATTTATAAACTATCTTTTTAGTACTCTTTTAAAGTAAATTAAGCATAGTAATAATAGAAGTAGGTAATAAGCTTTTATTCTTTTAAATTTAATTATAAATTAGGATTAATTAAGCCCAATTTTATACGCGTTATTTAGTATTTTAGTTTTTTAAAAAATAGTTTTTAAAATAGGCAGCGTTAGTATATAAAGCTTAATATTAAACTTACTTATTACTATTTTTAAATTATATAGAACTAAATTAGCGCTTTAAAAGCTAGTATAGATATTTTTTTTTATAATTATTTTTTTTTATAAACGGTATAGAAAGTAAATAAGAATTTAAGTTTTATAATATAGTTAATACTATTATAGATTAGGTAACTAATTTAATTTCTATATATACGCTTTAACAGTAAGAAGTAGTCTATATTAAAAAGCTAGAAAAAGTATAATAAATATAAAAGTATAAACACCACAGCTATACTTTTTATTCGATTAATATATAAATATATTAAAGTTTAGAAAAAATAATAGTATTACTTTTTAATAGATTTTATAAAATTAAACTAATACGTAACTCTCGTAGCTATTAAAAATTAATAACTAATACCTATCTACTCTTTAATTCTTTATATACTTAATAAAGTACTTTAGCTACTCTATAGTAAGCTTATTTATTATTTAGCTATTATTACTTAAACTAATTACCTAATTATTTAGTATATTATTACCCTTATACTAAGTAGATAGGTAGTACTAGCTAGTAAAAATAATAAATAGTAGAATTACCTACCTAGTAGTACTAATTTTTTTAAATTATATCTTATTTGACACATTAAGTATAAAGGTATATATATACTCCTCCTTTTTTAAAACCCCTTTTAGTTGCCTATATAGTCACCACAGCCACACCCTTTTGTTTAATTAATATATAAATATATTTTAAATTATAATTATTTACTTATAATTACTAGACTAAATAGCTTTAGGCTAAGAGCGTCTTTTAAAGTTAATAATAATTAGATAAACTAATATATTACTTATCTAAAAGATAGTTTTATTAAAATTATATATATTTTTATATTTGTATATTAATCGAACAAATAGTGTGGCTGTGGTAGCTTAGAGCGACTAAAGGGGTTTTAAAAAGGAGGAGTATGTGCATGCCTTTATAAGTATATATTTTTATTATAAATACTATACTTAACTTTTATATACGCTACTAACTTAAACTAGACCTAAATAGCCTATAGATCCTTATAGAGAGCTTACTAATAATTATATAATTAATTAAAATATATTATAAGGCGTAAAATCTATTTAATAAAATTCTTTAGCTAGTCTCTATTAATTTAGCTAATATAGTATTTAGTAAATAGCCTATCTACTATATCTTATATAGTATTTAAAGTAGGGAAAAATCTATATAAATCTAAGTTAAGTATATACTTAGTAATTATCTCCTCTTTAAGCTTACTAAGCTTTTTTAAATTAAACTTATAATTATATTACGTAGTAATTCTAGCGCGTTAGCTATAAAATATACTTTTAACCCTTACCTAACTTTTTCAACACATTAAGTATAAAAAGTATAAAGGTATACACATACTCCTCCTTTTTCGAACCCCCTTTTAAGTCGCCCCTAGCTACTACAGCCACACTTTTTATTCGATTAATATATAAATATTAAGTATAAAAGTATATATATACTTCTCCTTTTTTAAAACTTCTTTTAGTTGCCTATACAGCTACTATAGCCATACCATTTTATTTAATTAATATATAAATATATATACTTTTAGCTATATTATATATTATAGTAGCGCGTCTCCTACTCTAACTATACTTTTAATTAATAGGTAATATAGTAAAATTAATATTAGATTTTTTAAATAATAATTAAGAAGTTAATAGTTAAGTTATAATAATTAATAAATAGAGTAGCGTAAAAAGTAGATAAGGTATATAACTCGCTTTATTACGCAGCTTACTTAGTAGTTACGTTATAAAAATTTATATATAAGTAGTATTAATACTAACGATATATAATAGTGAATATATATAAAAAAAATATTTTTAGTATAAAAAGGACTTAGTAAAAGTATTTAAATAATGACTTTTATATAGTATCTATATATTCTTAAATATTAAATATTTAAATAAGGCTATAAACTATTTAGATTCATAGTAGTTTAGGGATATTAAAATTAATATTTAAAAACTTTATATTTATTAAATTTAGTATTAAAATACTACTAGATAGAGGAGAAATACGAGTAATAAAGTATACTAAAATATATTATTAGTTAGCGTAGCGGCAAATATATATAGAACACGCGTTGTCCAAAGAAAACGAGACGGCCTCCGGCGCAACAAACCGAGGTGTGGATGCGGATGCCTGCTTCTTCGTTGGTATGAAGTACTGTCTAGATAGACCCGTTAGTATCTTGTCATTGCAATGACCTTGCTATGGCGGATCACATACCGGTATTGGACGGCCGAAGAGTCGGCTCTGATCTTACTCCCCACGATCCATACATCTCCTTCCCCCGCGAACAGGTCCATCCACTCGGCGTCACTCATGTACCAGTAGTCGCAGTCATCGTCATCAGAACATTCATCTGCATGGTCGGAGGGCTCGAGCTGCAGTTGATAATGCTCGACAGAATGTACACCCGACAAGATGACGCTCTTCACCAGGCAAGGTTGAGCATCATCCAGTTTGCTGCATTCATAGGAGAACACGGCCCACGAGCCCCGTAGCCATGCTGCATGGCAAACGTAGAACACGATATTACGCTTCCTGATCCACTCCACGGCTGCCAACCCCATCTACACGTATTCCAGTCGTAGGGTCTCCAGATTTCGTGGCAATGGATCGTCAACTCTATCGTACGTTTCTAGGGAAAGCATGCCATTTGGTCCGTATGACTCGCCAATCAGTTCCGGGTGACAGAGATTGTGATAATTACCGTCACGAAGCCCTTCAAGGGTATCGTAGAGCCGATTGCCGTAAGAATCCTGATGACACCGCAGCACTATATGCTGGAGGTTATTGTTCTACGGATAATCTTGTGCAATAGTGTTGTAGTTTCCTGCTTCTGTAAGAATGGCGGCGAACGGTGAAGGACGATTGGGCCTTTCTAGAGCTGTCCTGACTATGTTCCGGGACAAAAATGCGGCCTCTCCTAACCGATGGCATCCGGGGTCTAACGATGGCTGGAATAAGATGCTGTTCCGTCGACCCTTCTATAGTTGCTGACGATAGGCTTCGGGATTCTTTGCCGTTGCTAGGCGGAGCCTCGCTATTGACGTTGCAGAACCGTGCTTTGTGGTTAGCGGCTTAGTGAGGCCCTAACTGTACTCGAAGGTTTCCAAATTTGGTGGATTGGAAATAGTGCATAGAGCAGAGACCTTGAGCTCTGCTGACCGGTGCCTTCGATAATTTCTACACTAATCTAGATACTCTTCGTATGCTTTGAATATTTCTGTTCGCTTTTGGTCTTTCTTTTTATTCTTACCGCATGATTTGAATTCCGATCCCACGATGGCTTTTGGGTGGAGATCCTCGAACACAAGATTCTTGACCAGAGAAGCTGCATGGATGTTCTTGCCATGTCTGTCATGTGGCTCGTCGTTGGCCAGACGCAGGAGGGATCCGACGCTCGCTTCCGAGGGCGAGAAGGTCACGGTCCCGAAGAGCTTACGAAATGAATCTTTGGAGAACTGAGGGTGCGCCTGCCGGGCGTTTAAGAGCGCTTGCGGGCCGAGAAAGTCGATGATTCGATCAAATATCTCATGCGGGCAGTCCTCAAGCCTAGTCCGCTCTGCTCTTCTGTTCTTGATTTGGGAGTTTCCGTATTAACGCTTCTAAGAGTTTGCCATCCTTCCGAGGTTCGTAGTCACTAGTTTAAGCTGGAGTATTTACTGGCTGTGATCCCTAGGTAGCAACGTCAAGTTAATGGTCAACGATAGCAAGTCCGAGTATTTTTGATGGGAGTAGTATTTTCAGGGGACGGCTGAGCGTGTTTCGACTTCTGTGGTTGTCTGATTGCTTCATAAAGTGGAAGGCCTGCCGTGTTGGCAGCTTGTGAAGAGAAATGTATGGTATTCCAGGAAAGGTGGTTTATATAGAAGATCCTGGAGTAGCTTGTCCAAGCCAGTGGCAGGACCAACTGAGGGTTTAGGTATGTGCATGTTGACACAAACCAATAACTACGGCCGAGTACGGCTCCAGGGCTCGATGTTGAGCACGTGACTAATACAAGTCCACCTCGTCCATACCTCGATGACATGCGTACATGTAGAGACGTTCCACTTACCTAGAGGTACAAAACATCGCATGGAGTAACATCAATAAAAACAAGGGCTCTCTACGTTGATAAAATAGAACGATGATGAGGTCGAACTGCCCTTGACAGTAAAACGACATCTGTAGGGTGTGGGCCCAATTGTGACGTTGTACAGGTCGTTGCTTTCCAACTATCGCGGTAGAAGCGATGTAAGGAGTGAGACTTCATAATAGAAGCAGAATGGGGTAAATACCTTCTTTTAACCTCGCGAGCTGATGTACCATTGAATATCATACCGTCGGATGCGCAGTAAATAACTGGTTGAGATGAGTTGGCAGTATGCTCGACTGACGTCCTGACTACTCAACATCCTAGAGAGTACCACACGTAATGTCTATATGTAGTCAGCAGGCAAATTTGTTGTCCTCATTGTCTTGTGTTTTAGCACCTAGCAATATATAACTCTGTGTTTTTACGACGCAATACATATTAGAGCTAATAGATTTTAATACTAGCCTTGTTATATAATAAAAAAGTTAATAAAATTAATATTAAATCCTTATACTTACGTACTTCAATAAAATTTAGTTTTATAAATAGTATAAGTTACTAAATACTTTATCTATTTAGTCTATATATAGTAACTTTTTTTAGTTAAATATTTTACTATTTTTAATCTTCCTTTAAAGTACTTTTATAATACCTATCTCTTACTTTTTTTTTAAAAAAAAAAATAAGCCTTTTATATTAAGGCTACCTAACTATTTAAGAAAAGTGCTTTATCTCCTAAGTAAACTAATAACTAGCTCTTTAATTTTTAAATTAATATATTACTAAATAAAGTTATATTAAATTACTAGTCTATTACCTAATTAGGCCTAGTTCGCTACGCTAAGCCTATTTAAAAATAAATTTTTATTTTATCTAACTTTAAATAGTAAAATATATTTATAAATATAATATAGCCGATAACTACTATTATAATCTATTAGTTACTTTTTTAACTTTATTTTTATAAAATAGAGGTTATATTTATTTTTATTACTTTTTACTCCGCCTATACACACAGGTAGGATAGCGTTTAATAATAATTAATATTCTTATTTATAATTATAAATCCTTTCTTACCTATAAAAATAGTTAACTATAATATTAAATACGCCTACCCGCTAGCACGTAAACCTAGCCTATATACTAAAATATATATATATATATTATATATAGACCCCCCTAAATCTTTTAAATATTAATTATTTTTAGTATATATTTATATATTTATTAAATAAAAGGGCGTGGCTGTAGTGGCTATATAGGCGACTAAAAGGGGTTTTAAAAAAGGAGGAGTATGTGTATATCTCTATACTTAAGGTGTCGAAAAAATTACTTTTAGTATTTTTATAAAAGTTTTATTATTTATTACCTATCGCTTTATAAGCTTTACGCTTAAAACGTTTTTACTTTTACTATTAGTATATTTAGTATTATTTTACGTAGCTATACTATATACTTTAGACTATATATTTTTATTATAAAGCTAATATTAATACGCTATTTTTTATTTATTTTTTATAGCTAGTGTAGTACCGTGCCTACTTTAGTATTTTTATTTATTTTTACTAACACTATCGCCTTTATATTAACTAGTACTATTAATCTTAAATTTATAAATTCTATTATCTTTATTATTAATAAAGTTACTATACTATTTATTTTATTATACTAATTATCTAATATTACGCAAAATTAATAAATAGTATTTTTATAAAACTAGATAATTATTTTTATATACGGGATACTTAGCGGTATTAAAAAATTTTTACTAGCACTTATTTATTTAGTTATTATTATCCTTCTTGTTAAACTATCCCTTTATTAATAGTAAGTTAGTTATATAATTATTAGAAGCTTAGCTCAGGTAGCTGTTTAATAGTTACTTTTAAGGTTATAAAAACAGAACTAACTACGCCGCCTACTAACTTATAATACCTTAAGCTTACTTATTACCTATCGCTCTCTATTTTTTATAAGCTCCTACAACCCCAAATATACTAACCCTATATAGTCGCCCTTTTTATTACTTATTACCCTTCGCCCTTCGCGCTCCGCGCTTAGTACTTAGAATAAAAATAACTTTCCCTATACTAGTACACCGCGCAGGACCTCCCGCATCTAAAATCTAGCTATTAGCTTATATAGAAACTCCTAGTCCTTCTTTAATAATAAGTTATTATTAACTTAGTTTCCGATCCCTTAGAGCTCGTAGAGCTATCTTAGTAGGTTCTATTTATCCTCTACTACCTCTAGGCATCGTTGCGCTGTCTACTACAGCTCGACTAGATAGAGCGCTTATATAATATTAATATAAAAAACCCCTCCTTCCTTCTAGTATAACTAAGTATAAATAGAATCCCGATAGTCTAAGTACTATAAAGTAATTATTCCTTAAACGTCTTTAACACACGTCTTAGCGGCGGCCTTATAATTATTAACTTTATTTAGTTTATTTAGGTAAATAGGATAAGCTTCCGGCTTAATCTTATCCTTAGTAGGATTAAATTTAATATAAAAGTTAAGTATCAGCACTCCTATTTCTAGTCAGCTATTACTAACTAATAGTCTACCCGCAATAGTACGTACGTAAAATATTTATTTTAAATAATTTCTTCTAGCTGCTGCGATAATAAGGTAACTTACGATAGTAAAAATAGTCGTAAAGAAAGTAACGCGTATAAGATAGCCGTAACCCATCTTATAGTAGCGTACTCCTAATATAGTATCTTTACTAAACTTTGTCTCCTCCTTTATTAAAACTTTTTTAGTAGGAGCGTACGTACTACTACTAGCTATAGTATAGTAAGTAGCTAGTAGCTTATCAGCCTTAGCGCAGCGCCTTTATTATCTTCCTTTTTACACGCCTCTTTGTACCCGTATATATAGTAAAAGTATATATATCCTTATACTGTTACTTTACTTTTAGGCTAGCCTACGTCCTTTTTAACTTACTTTTAACAATTATTAAAAAATTTTTTTTATTAAATTTTATTACCTTATATATACAATACGGTAGAGATAGCTTTTAGTATAATTAGTATAGTAGGCGTAGTAGGCGTATTAAAATTAATTTAAATAAGTATAGTATCTGCTAAAAAAAGAATAAAAATAACTATATATTATAAGTAAGTATAGCTATAATACGTAAAGCTCCGGCACGTACTTTTATCCTTAAAGAATATTTTAGAGAGTATATTTTTTTTATTTAATAAACGTTTAGCTGTTAACTATAAAAAAAAATTAGTAGTAGTAGTTACACTTTATATATTTCTCCTTTAAAAAATATAGTTTTAGTATTAGACTTTATAACTTTTTTAACTTAATATTTTTTTAGGGAACGCGCTAAGTATACTTTTTTTTAAAAATAAAAAAATAAATCTTATATTTAAGGCTACCTAATTATTTTTTTTTATATAATAAAGTTACTATTAGTAACTACCTAATTAGGAAGGAAAGTACTATATATATTATAGGACTTAACGACCGGCTTTTAAAAGTATTATATTAAGTTTAATTAAGAAAACTACTGTGCTAAGATAGGTATATAAGAACCGTTTAATAGTATTTAATAGTATTATAGTTTAGTATAATTTATTATCCTATATAGTAACTTATACTAGTATATTTACTATTATAAACTAATACTAAGCAGGTATTTATAATAAAAGAGATATTAATATATTATATTTACAGTACGCAGCGCGACACGTAAAATAATAAATTTTATTAACTATAGTACTAGACTTCTATATATTTAATAAACTATAAAATAAACGACCTGCTAATAATAAATATATAGATTTTTATATTATAGACTCCCGCGGCGTATATTATAAAAGATATATATTAAATAAATAAGTAAAAGAAATAATAAAAAAGTTAAAATTAAGATAAGCAACCTCTTATAACTAGTATAAGGTAATAGTAATATTTATATAACTTTTAATATAATACTGCGTAACGGTACGTTCGACTTAATTAAAAAGTAGTATATAGTTATAATAGTTATTATTAAAAGATTAAAGATTTAACTAAAGTATAGATAACAAGATAGAACGCCCTATAGATTAAATAAAAAATTAATATTATTAGTATTTTTAAATATCTACTAAATACTTAAAGCGTAAGGCGGTATATAATAATAGTTCTAGGGAGTCTACTTTAAAAATTAATAATTTATAGAGCTTTCGTAAACGAATAAAAATTTTATATAAAAGTAATAAAATAATTTAAAAGTTCTATATAAAAGTAGGCTAAATAACCCTAAGTATATTATAAAGTTATAGGTATATAATATTATAAAAGCGTAGTAGGTACGCGAAACCTAAATACTAAAGAATTCTTTAAATTAGGCTATAAGGACTATAAAAAAATAATAGCTAATAGGTTTAGAATAATAAAAATAAATAACTAAGTATATAACTAAATAAAATAAAATATTTTATATTAATTATTTTATTATAACTCTAAAACCTCTAGGTCTCTGTCGAGACCGACCTAATTATTAAGAAAAGTCCTTTATCTCCTAAGCGAACTAACAACTAGCTCTTTAATTCCTAACTAATATATATAGGTTATATATTATAGGTAAATGCGTCCTCGCTTAGATATAAGCACTAAAACGGGTACGCCTGCGCTAGTCTATATTAGTATTTTAGTATATACCCTTACTTTATTTTAGGGTATCTAGTTAGCTCTCTATATATAGATTCTTATTAAATATTAATATTTAATATCTATTTTTAAGCCTTTATAATATAATCTACCTATTTCTTTATACTTATAAATAAGGTATTTATAAAATAACGTATAAAGGTATACACATACTCCTCTATTTTTAAAACCCCTTTTAGTCGCCCTAAGCTACTACAGCCACACTATTTGTTCGATTAATATATAAATATATAAAATAACGCTTTATATAATAGACTATATAGACGCTAAATTTTAAAAATCTATATCTTACCTATTATATAGCTATAGTAGACTAAGTCTCTATACTATATAAAACGCCTATTAGTGTAGATAAGATAGTAAAATTTTATATAAAAATTTTACTTAAATAGGCTAATAATAGCGCTACCTAAAAATCGGCTAGTAATAATACTATTTAAAAACTAAGTAGTAATAGTACTACCAAGAAATATAATATTTAAAAATTAATTTAGTATATACTAGCTAATAATATATTATATAATTAATTAAATAAATCGCCTCCGCTATTACTGCTATAATTATCTAATATAATAAAAAAATTATTTTTAAGCTTAAAGTTAATAAGTTTTGTAAAAGTGTAATTACTAAATTACTAAATACTACTTATAACTTTAGTAAATAGTTTATAAATAGCCCTTTTACTAAAAATATTAAAAAGAACCTAATAGTAAATATTAGTAAAGAACTTTTAAAAAATAATTATTATAAAAGTAGCTTTAGTATCTTCTACTCTATTTTACTAACTATTAGTAATAATAATAATAAAAATTTTAATATAATAACTATTACTAATTAATTTATAATAGATTAGTAATCACGGTATAGCTTTATAGTTAATTATAAAATATTTATTAAATAAACTAAGCCTATACAAGCCGACGTTTTATTATTTATTAAAATAGCTATTATAACTAATAAAAAATACCCTAAAGAAAAATTTAAATATAAATATTTTATTTTAGCGCGTACCCTACCTAATAAATAACTTATAAATAAGTATATTATCGCTACTATTTTTTCTACTAACGACTTTTAAGTAAGTATTATAAAATATTTAAAAAAATTAGTTAATTATTATTTTAAAATACTTCTACTATAAAAACACGTTATAAAGTAATCTAGATATAGCTAAATAAATAATTAAACTTATAAAATAGTTAACAGCAAATGTATAAAAACTATAATATATTATTAAAATAAATATAATATAACTAGAGCTGTGAATTTAGTAGTAAAAATAAAATCTTAGTAATACTTTTTAGCAAGTTACTCATATTTATTAGAAGTATAACGGCGTAAAAAACAACGCGCGTACCCTATAAAAAAAACTAAATACTAAATAGTAGCGTCGACTAACTGCTAATATAACTCTTAATAAGATAATTTAATATAGTAATAAATATAAGCAACGCTCTAATATAGTAATTTAAAAAGTATATAAACTATAAAATAAACTAGTATACCTAAAGACGTTAGTAACAGTTTTTAGCAGTATTATAGCTAATAATAAGTTTTTTAAAAAAAGTAAAAAGTATAAAAAAGATAATAAAAAGAAAAAGAAAAAAATAGTACTATATAAGTTACTATAAAATTTTATATCCTTAAACTTATTTAATAATAATAATAGTAACAGCTCTAGTAGCTCTAATAGTTTTTTTTATTATAGTAATATAGAGTTAATGTTATTTAATAAAACTTATTTTATGTTCTATAAGAATTAATAGTAATATAATAGTATACTAGTATTTATAATTAATACTATTACTTTTCAAAAAAAGCGTTATTTAAATAATAAATAGAAGAATATTAATAAGTTTAGCAGCGCCGCTAATAAGAATCTAAATATATAAATTAAAAATATAAAAATAAAGTTTTAGTAATTATATAATGTTGCAGAAAGATACTTTAGAGTTTATATTACTAGTTTATAAAGCTCTTTAAAATAAAGGATTTATTCTCTTTTACGTATATATATTACGGCTCTTTAGCGCTCTCTTTTATAGAACTAATCTCTACTTTTTAATTTTAAAATTTAATAATTTTTAGCTTATTTTTCCTTAACAGTTATAAGTCTAGCATTTTAAACATAAAAAAAGATTCTCTCTACGTACCTAATTATTAAAAATTCTATTTTCTAAAGTTTTAATTAATTTTTTAACCCTTTATTATAAAACTTTTAGTTTTATAGATCTAGCGAGCATCGCTTTATCTATATATATAAAATAATAACTTATATTTTTAGTTATTAAATAATTAGTAAGTCTTATAATTAATAATTTTTTAAGCGTTATAATATTTAAAGCTATTTTATTTTTCTTAACTAATAATATCCGTTTTACTAATTTAGCAAGCTAGCTAATTTAGTATATATAGCTTAAAATATAGTATATACTTTACTGCGTTTAGGATTTTATTAATTCTAACCTTAAAAGCGTTAATAATCTTAATAATTTTTCTTAAATACTAAAGCTTTTATATATTATAAAAGTATATAAAACTAAAATTATAAGAATCTACTATAACTATACTATTAAAATAGTTATATACTAAGCCCGTTTAACTAATTATACTATTAAAGTAAACTAAGTAATAAATATTTAAAACTAGATTAGTATAATAGTAGCTTTAAAGTTTATAAGCGCTATTTAAATATACTACGCTATTAAAAGGGATATTTTAATTAATTTAATTATTTATTTTTTTAAATAAAAGCTTTTAACTACTAATATAGTAGCTAAGAATATTATATAATAATAATACTATACTTATTTAAAGAAAGTAGAGTATAAAAGAATAGTTACTAAACTATAGTATTATAAATAAAAAGCTCTTTATATAAAAGTAGAGGTATATAAACTTAGTAATATTTAAAGTAAACTAACTATTACTAACTTTTTTACTACTATTAGTAAGAAATTAGTACTTAATTAAGTAAAATAAATATATACGACTTAAGTTTAGAAATTTATACTTAAAAGTAAGAAGCTCTTTTTAATAAAAATTAGAAAGATCTTCTAAGTAGTATTATAAAATAAAGTTACTAAGCTATTTACTAAGAGCTTTAGAATTTTTATAATACTTAGTAGATAAAACTTATTTTTTTAATTAAATAGCTTATAGCTAAAAAATAAGAGTAAGTTATACTAATACTTTTATAGACCTAAAAAATACTATTAAAAACCTACTAAGTACTACTACTTATAGCTAGTATTAATAAATATTTATATTAGTTAGACTGCGCCGCTCTCTAAAAAAAATTAAAAAAAGCTTTTTAAGAGCTTTAAGTTTAATAAATTTATAGCTCTTCGCAATATATTTAAGTAAAAAAAATAGTTTAAAGGGAATACCTTATAGGGTAAAAAGTCTAATAAGCTAAAATTTCCTAGCTCTTTTATATATATAGTTATTAATCCTTTACTTATTATAGGTAGTAAATTAGAATAAAGTAATAGTATATATTTTATATAAAATTATAATACCTATATATATTTTAAAAGTATTATTTTTAATAATAGTACCGCTTTATATTTAGTAAATAATAGATTACTACTTATTTTAGAATTTTTTAAAAAAGCTAATAGTATCTATACTATTAAAACTAAAATATAAACTTTTCTAATTTTTAGTATAGGAATCTAAGTAATTAAAAACGTTTTAAACAGCCTAAACAGAAATTTTATAAAAAACCTTATATTAAATAATATAGCTATTTTAAAAGAATTTTATCTAAATATAGTATCTAAAGCTTACCTATATAATAAAAGACTTTAGTATTTAGGTTTAGATAATATACTACGTATAAGATTTTTAAAATAAAATTTTATACTTATAACGCTTATTTATAAGTATAATTTTATATTTATTAAATATAAGCCTTTATTCTTTTATCCTTTAGTTTAGAGCGTAATTCTAGCCTATTAAAAGCTTTATTTATAGTTAATATATCTGCGTATTAATATTAAAGATATATAGTATCAGAAAGTAAAATATTTAAATTAAAAAGTTTTATATACTCTTGTTTAAAGAGTATAAAATATTTATATTTTAAATACTAAATATATATATTATAAATAATATTCCTTTATATACGCAGCTTAAGTAATTTATTAAAAATCTAAAAAAAAATTACTATAACTATACTAGTATATTTTATAGGATTTTTTTAATATGCCTAAAAGAAGGCTTAGAAAGCAATAGATATTATTAGTTAAAAATAATTATAATAAAAAGATTTATATATAGAGTTTATAGACAAAGTTACTTTTAAAGCTTATAAAAGTATTTTTAAACTTTACTACGTAGATATATACCTTGTATAAACTTAAAATTATAAAAATTTTTTAAAATAATAATATTACTACTAAACTATAATATAATAAATCGCGTTTTAAAAAATAAATAAAAAAGTTTAGTATAAGTATTAAAATACTACCTCTTTATATATATAAGCTAAACAGCAACGCTAAACGCGCTAGCTAAAAAATTATTAATAAAACTATTATTATAAGACTTAGTATAAACTTACTAGAGAAGTTTTAGCTAAAAATTATAAAAGTAGTTATAGCGTTTTATAATATTAGTTTAGTAACTTCTAAAAATATATAATTTTTAAATAAGATCCTTTATAGCTCGTTTAAATAGTATTTCTATTATTATAAATTTAAGTTTATAAAGCACCGAATAGTAGATTTATGCCTAAATTAAAATAATATATATATTTATAATTATTATATATATCCTCTAAATAGAGATCGCGTAGTTAGGCGTTATAAATATAAATTTAAAATAAATCTATATATTTATATTAGATATTTAGTTAGTTATATAGCTTTTAATATTTATAAAATATAGGTACTATTACTTAACTGGGTTATTATAACGCGTAATATTATATTTAATAAAACTCTTTTTTATAAAAGAAAAAAAGATTAGCCTATTTTATAGAAAGAGACTATAAAGTTTATAAATATTTTATATACTATTAAGGTTATAAATATAGATAAAGCGTTTAATAAAATTTTTAATATATAAATCTATAACTCTAATAAGCTAAAAATTAGTAGAAATATTATATAATTTAAATAGTAGTTTAGAGGTACTTTAGCATAAATCTTATTTTACTCTTTTAGCTAGTTAGGTAAGTAAAGCTTTATATAAATAATATATATATAAGCTATTAGCGTAACTAGCTAATAGCCGTAAATCTATATATTATATAATATAAATATTAGTTTAATTTCTCTTTAGCCTACTTTAGAGCCTAAAGAACTTAAAAGTATAAACTCTAAAAGAAATAAATACTTTAATATTTTTTATAAAATATACTTTAGTAAAAGAGTAAAATAGTCTAAAGTAAAAAGTCTATAGAATTTTTAGATAATAGGTAAAAGCTTATCTAATACTATTACTTAAATTAGTAATATAGAGCTCCTTTTATTAAGTAAAATAATTAGTATTTATATTTATAAGATATAGGGGTCTATAAGGGACTATAGTCTAACTACGTAATAGAGCTAAAGGTAACGTAGATTAAATTTTAAAAATTTTAATAAACTAAAGAGTAGGGATAAAAATCTCTTTAGTATTTATATATTATTAAGCCCTAACCTAAAGAGTAAGCTATTATATAATATAAAGCTTATAAATACTTTATTTAATAATATAGATAGTTTTCTTTAGTATAACTTTATAAATATATTTATTTCTAGTATAAATATTATATAGAAAGAGTATAGAGAGTTTATAATTATTAATATTATAGTTTAACCTGCTATATAGGATATTGTCTTAAAAAAAA
Organism: Pleoardoris graminearum; assembly: GCA_030770415.1. Classification (NCBI taxonomy): domain Eukaryota; kingdom Fungi; phylum Ascomycota; class Dothideomycetes; order Pleosporales; family Didymosphaeriaceae; genus Pleoardoris; species Pleoardoris graminearum. Next base: position 234,131 of record JASEKS010000148.1, read on the forward strand.
TATTTTAAAATAAAGCTTATATATACCGCGATAAGCTTCTAAAAAAATTAGTAATATAAAAAGTAATTTTTTTATATCTATTTAGCCTACTCTTTTACTAGATTATATATAAAGAATAGACTATACTTTTCAAAAAATAAACTTAGTAGGTAGTTATGTATTTTAATAGTACTAAATGTTTACTTTTACTTAAATAGATATTTACTTATAAGTTTAATTAAAATAGTTATTTTCTAAAGTATAAAACTTATTTAGTTATTAAAAGTAATTTTTAATTAAAAAATATTTTTAATTAATATATACTGTAATACTTATAGTGTACTTTTTTTATATAGCTATAGTAATTATAGTAATATTTAACTTAAAAATTTTATAGTTTAATATATTATCGTATTTCTTAATATACTAATTAACTTCTTAAATCTAGTATAGTATAAACTATTTAATAGTTATAAATAAGAAGATAACTATATAAAGCTTAATTAAGTCTTATATAGCCTACGCGACTTACCTATACTATAATATAAACAATTTTTTAGTACTTTTTTTAAGCTTAGTCTTATCTACTTAAAAAAAAAGTTTTATTTATTTTTTAACGCAGATTGTAAGATTTTTATACTTTTTTATATAAATAATATTTTACTCCTATACTATAAATTTTATTAGTAAGAAGCTTTTAAACTGCGTAAAAAGCTTTTAAAAATATATAAAATAGAGGTACGCGGAGCTGTAAAATAGTATTTTAAAATATAAATAATTAGAAATTAAAAAAATTAAATAATTAAGCTAATCTATAATTTATATATTAAAAAGATTATAAAAAAATTTAAAGTAGCTAATTTAGTATTTTTTCTACTAATACCTTTACTATTAAAAGAGCTAGTTAAAAATAAAAGAGAAGTAATAAAAATAAAAATTAAGGCGTATTAGAAGCGTATTAAATTTATATTTTATACTACTATTATAATAAAACTAGATATAGTATTTACTATTTTAAAGCTATTTTATTTTTTTAACTAATTTAAGTAAAGAGCACTTTACTATAGTAGAATATATAATTATATTTTTTTATAAATTACGCTTTTAGGCGATCTAATATAGGGTATATAAGGGCCAAAAATTTATAATTTATTTAGACGCTTTATTTATAAATAATCTAAAAAATAAATAATTATTATATTATTATATTATTATATTATTATATTATTATATTATTATATTATTATATTATTATATTATTATATTATTATATTATTATATTATTATATTATTATATTATTATATTATTATATTATTA